>VXBW01005454.1:833255-983582 GCA_013400375.1 Thinocorus orbignyianus | reverse complement strand
CGGCCAATGATGCTGGGAGGAGCATACGTATCAAATCGGTCAATGCATGGCTCTGTGGTTGGTGTCACCACCATAACTTTGGGTACTTTGACAGTGGGTTGGCCGATATGGATTAGGGCTTGTTGGCAGGAAATGGAAGACGCCTCTCAAAGGGAGAAAGCTGTTCTGGCCCAAGAGATTGCAGGGTTGATTGACAGGTCTTTGAACTAGATGTGAAGGGGGAGGGGGTGATAACATCAGGCCTGTCTTTGAGGCTCTTGAAGCAAAAGGAATCTGGGAGTCACCAACAAAACACCATAAAGGCCACCTGAAGAGCAACACAAAGGTGGTGGAGCCATTCCAGCTAATAAGTTGGCCCTATTGGGAAGCCAGCTGAAGTGCCTTTACACAAATGCGTGCAGCAAGGGGAACAAGCAAGAGGAGGTAGAGATGTGTGCACACCTCCAGGGCTATGATCTTATTGGCATTACTGAGATGTGGTGGGATGGCTTTTATGACTGGGGTGCTGATGACACCAAACTCGGTGACATGGTTGACATACTGGAAGGAAGGGGTCTCATCCCTGAGAGACCTGGAAAGGCTTGAGAGGTGGACTAATGCAAACCTCATGAAGTTCAACCAAGCCAAGTGCAGGGTCCTGCACTTAGGACATGGCAATCCCAGGCACAAATACAGGTTGGGCGGAGAATGGCTGGAGAGCAGCCCTGGGGAGAAAGATATGGTGGATTAGGAGCTCAACATGAACTGGCAGCGTGCGCTGGCAACCCAGAAAGTCAACCGTATCCTGGGCCGCATCAGAAGAAGCGTGACCAGCAGGTTGTGAGAGGTGATTCTTCCCCTCTACTCTGTGCTTGTGAGACCTTACCTGGAGTACTGTGTCCAGGTCTAGAGTCCTCAACATAGAAAGGACATGGGCCTATTGGAATGGATCCAACAGAGGGCCATGAAGATGATCAGAGGGCTGGAGCACCTCTCCTATGAAGACAGGCTGGGAGAGCTGGGGCTGTTCAGCCTGGAGAAGAGAAGGCTCCAGGGAGACCTGATAGCAGCCTTTCAATATCTGAAGGGAGCCTACAGGAGAGCTGGAGAGGGACTCTTTGTCAGGAAGTCTAGTGACAGGACGAGGGGTAATGGTTTTAAGCTCGAAGAGGGGAGATTTAGATTGGATATGAGAAAGAAATTCTTTCCTATGAGGGTGGTGAGGCACTGGAACAGGTTGCCCAGGGGAGCTGTGGATGCCCCATCCCTGGAAGTGTTGAAGGCCAGGCTGGATGGGGTTTTGAGCAACCTGGTCTAGTGGGAGGTGTCCCTGCCCATGGCAAGGGATTTGAACTCAAGGAACTTTAAGGTCTCTTTCAACTCTAAGCGTTCTGTGATACACGATTAACTCAATGTGGCTGGCTTTTAGACCCTTAAATCTTTAATATTCATTGCATAATCTGATATTTTTTTTTCAAATACTTTCTTTGTATAATTTAACTGTAGCTATGTCTAGACATATTTCCTGGATATGGATAAACAATTTTGAAGGTAAATTATGAGCAGATTTTTTCTTTTTTGCACTTTCACACAAACATAATATCACTGCCTTATATACATTGGAATAAATGGGAACTGCAGACATCGGAAGTACAGCTCTCATCCATGGAGCAAACCTCTGTACCTTTGTAAGATCAGTTATTTCCCAGTACTGTTTTCAGTTATTTAACTTCCATTTGCAATAAATTTGTGCAGTGCATCCATACAGTCCATTTATGTTGTTTCTGCTTGTACCCAGCAGGTCTAGTTCGGAAAAAATGGTAGCGTGTCCTCCTCTATGCTCTTCAGTCTCCTGGTTTCTGATATCTTAATTCTGTTTGCCTTAAGGTCATCTTGTGTAAGGCTGTAGCTTAACAAGTGACTATTGCAGGATTTTTGTTCAAAGTGCTTGTTCCTTTGCTTACAGGAAATTCTGCTTATTTTCTCCTTTGTTGTAGGATACTCTGGTGTTCTTTTACATTTTATAAAAGGTAGCTGCCAATATTACGCCTTGTTCTTTTCTTCAGGCAGCAGCCCTGTTTATAATGCAAATTCACCTGAACTTCAGAGGATTTTTTAAATACATTTTCAGGCTTTTTTTCTGTAGCATGTTCCACTGTTCCTGTTCAGTCTGTTTTCTGTTCTCTTTGTATAGCTGTCTGCTCTTCCACTTTCTGTTACTCTCTTGTTTCCCTACCTTTCTTCAGTAGGTGGTTGAAGTGCTACTGTCTTCCCTGAGAGCAGCCTGTCTTACCTGGAAATTGTAGGAGATAATGTCCTTATTTTGGACAGGTGTTGCTTTGAACAGAGACTAAGAGTTTTAGATCTTTGTGCAGGAATTGGAAAATCTTAGGTCGTCTTAGTGCTTTTTGGGAATAGTAAGGAAATCAAGTTAATGACTAAGATATGACTAGCCCCTTTGTTTAAGTTCTTACATAATGTTAACCAAATTTTAAGAACCTTGGGTCTTGTTGTATTTATATACGTAATTAGATGGGTTTAGGGTTTTTTTTATAGTTCTGTCACTATTTTGTATTTTGTGTTGTGACTAGAACGTTTGAGTGCAGTTGGAATGATCTTGCGAAATTGTCATACAGCATGCCAAAAATGACCTCTATCACTTGGTCATAGTCTGCCAGACTCCTACTTGGTAGGATACTTGCCTGTTACGTTGTGTATATGGGGCTGCCTCCTGGTTACTTGTCCATAAAATGAAAAACACATTGTGATGAGATAAGCTTTTATGATTTGAAGTGCTTCTTGAAAGGTAAAAATTGTTTGATTTCACTAAGCAAGATTTATACTTCTCTCTAAATGTGTGGTGTTGGCTCTGTATTTCTTTAGATTCTTTTTTTTTGTGGGTTTTTTTTAATATACTGTTTCCTTTCTTGCATCTGAGTCTCTGATACTCTGAGCTACTGATAATTTTAGTTGGATAGTACCCAGGTTTTTAAAATAATAATAAATAAAAAATCTCTTATCCTTCTTTCAGAATGCCGGAATTCTGGTAAAGACTTGCAGCGTACCCCATAGCTTTTCTACCATTCATTTTTAGGACCAGACTGTCCAGCTGCAGTCTATTCCAGTATGTCTGAAACTTAGACTTTAAACAACGTAGGTACCAGAAGTAGGCAAACTGAAGCAGAAAGTTTATTTTGGGCAGCATTGCCTACTTTTGATACTGTCAGCCAGGCCACTACTCTGGAGCATAAGCTCAAGAATATTTGTTGTTGTTGTTGTTGCTTTTTCAGCTTTAGCACGCTATCTGCCAAGCTCAAGGGAAGTAACTGAGATTCACATTGGAGCCAAGTCCCTGTAGGTCTGAAGGATTTCCCCTGATACCAGGAGTCTTACCAAAGTTTAATAGCAGTGCACCTGTGAAGACATGGCATTCCTGTCTATTGTGACAGCTGGTTAATGAGACAGAGTTCCCAGCAGGAGAATGCTAATGAGCTTAGAATATGTTTGCTTTCCCTTCCGCCACTCTTGACTGATCCTTAAATGAATTATGAAAGCCATTTTTCATTAAATCAGAGATCCAAAACTTCACAGCTGTTATGACTGATTTCAGGTGGAGACAGTATTTCTTCTGGAGCAACAGGTTCCTGTTAAAATGCAATCTGTTTTAGCTGAAACCAAGCTAAACTTAGGCAACTTCCTGCTGTGGGTTGAAGGTTTGCTTTGGAGCTTTAAGCCTATGAAACTTCACGCTAGACTGTGTTGTCATTCTATATTTGCTGATTTGATTACTCTGCTTTCCAAAGGGACAAGGAGAAGGTTTTTGTGTTTTAGTTTTTGTTTGGTTTTTTTTTTTTTTAAACATCTATTCGATGGGATGGCTGCCACTTAAAACATACTCAGAGAGGCAGTTCTTCTCTAATGAAGTTTAATTTACAGATGTGTCAAGCATAAACTTTATTATGTAAAATTCAAGTGATCTCAATCAACAAGAAAAGTAATAGTTTTAAAGATGTGGAACTTAGGAACAGACTATCCAAGCCTATTTAGCATTTTTGACCTTCTCATGCATCTTGAGACACATTTTTGTAATGAATTTTAAGTTGCCTATGCATCGTCCCTCTCAGAACATATAAAAAATACAGTGTATATGGCACAACAAATGTGAAAACAGTGTTCTTTTCTTTCCGGAGAGACTTTACTAGCAAACAGTCTGTGACAAATTTCTCATGGTTTCTGCAGATATATTTTCTAGAAGGAAGAGTTGCTTTCAGCCAAATTCTGGGAGAAAGTGTTCAAAGATTGCCTGTTGGTTTTTTTTTCTTTCCTTTTGCTTGATCTTTTTCTGCCACCCAGAGTTAAGCAGACAATATTTTTTTGAAATTACAAGCGGTTAAGACAGTTTTGGCTGATGAATCCACAGTAGCTGAGCATTTGGCAGGCTATTTATTTGTCTCAGGCTGCACGTACCTGATTGTACAAGTGTTAGCGGCACGTACCTGGCTGTACAAGCATAAGCAGATGCAGTAGCACCAGTGGGATGGGCAGGGTGGTGGTTGCTTTAGTACCACGGACAGGGGCCCCTCCACATATGTCTGGACCATCCATTTGTCAACCTGTGGGACTTCACCAAAGTGACTTCATCTGACAGGAGTTTCTTATGTGGGCAGTTCAGCACAGCCTTGACCCTTTTGCGAGCATTGGTACTTGTGGTTCTTTTTAACTTGATACTTTTGAAAAGGTTGTTTTTCCTGCGAGTCCGTGTAATAAAATTCTTGGTCTACCACAGCATGTGCGATTGTACACCCCCATTTAACTATGTACTATTACGTGCATGCTTACTCACCAGAGACTCCCTTCCTGAAGACTTGAGTCACAAACTATGAGGGCAATAATAATGTAAAACCTAATGTTCCCTGTTCCGCATTTCATGCGTTAAATTTCAGTGCTTTATTCTTCCTAAATTTATTCCTTTTGTTGTCACTTGGGAAGGAATTACATTGTTTTATCAACAGAATCAAATAAAATGGTTCCTTAATATTTTTTTTTTTCTTCTATGTTGGGGAACTCTAATCAGGACACCTAATTCTGAGGATATCAAAACAGACCAGTCCATGAAACCGTTTCTCATGCTGGCTGGTGAATCACTTCTGCTAAATGAAATTTAGGTCAATTGACGTCATCTGTGCACTTTAGAAACATGCTTATTTCTGTGATCTACGTGGTCGCAATATGATATAACCCACTGGCATTCTCCAATGTGTGTTGTGACAAAGGCAGTATAAAAATCTCTATTTGAGCATCAAAGATCCTAATCCTTGGCCTGCTACACAAGGAGGGCTGGTTACCCACACTGGATGTTTCTTTAGAGTATCTGTTTACTTACTTTGTGATTCTTGGAGGTGTTGTAGTTCTGTGTTTGAACATGAATTGTTTTATGGAACCATAGAAATTTAAGTGTTAAATCACAAGTAAATGAGAATGGATTAAGATTGTTTCTTATACAGGAGACCAGTAGGCAACGTAGGACTTAGGTATGACATTGTTTTGAGGAATTCCAGTTATTCAAATACTTTTTTTTTTTTTCAATTTTTTTTTTTTGCCCCTGAGACGATGCCCACTGGCAATTCTGTATCACAGTTCATGTTGGATAGCCGTGGCAAACTCATACTGATGCTCAGGTTGGTAATGACAGCAATGACGTGGAGGAGGGAAAGGGAGCATGATAAGAATAAGTTTCATATCAGATTTTAGACGGGTTTGTCAACAGTTTTTGTTGCATTGCATCAGTGATCTGTCTGTAAGTATCCATCTGTCTAACTACACATCTTGTATAAAAGCTACTTCCAAGTTTTTAGTGATACTGTGTAGAAGCATTATATTTTTATTCCAAGCATTACACTAGCCTGCAATTTAATGGTTTTGTGCTGCTTATCAAGTATTGTGGTTTTTGTTTCTTTTTAAATAATCTTCTGTGGCTTGAATCAATTTTGCACCTCAGTCCATTGCCGCTTCAAAGTTTGTATTTAAAATTTTGCAGATCGTATTTTTAAAGGATGAGATCCTTGTAGTGGGATAACATTATCTTAGCTGGTTCCTTCCCAATGAGAGGCTATCACTCAAGTTTTTAGATATCAGTATCCTCAAGTTCTTGGTGAGCCTCTCTTGCTTGACATAATAAAAGTGTCACTTCAAAGAGCATTTTTTTTCTCTAAAGAATACTTACTTTTTGCAAGACTTTTTACTGCTTCATTCAACAGTTCAGAAGCAAGTGAAACGAGAACGAGCTGTGGGTCACTTACATCAGCTTAATTTCATAAACTGTATTGGCACTCTTGAACAATTTTAGTATTTACATGGGTACAAATGATTCTGGGAGAAACTCAGCGAGATGGGTTGAAAACTGGTATGTGCAAAATGATGGCAATCTTAGTGCATTCATGAAAATATAGCCTACCGTATTTTGTCATTTTTTGGTAGTTTCCTGTTATGTTGAGCTGACTGAATATTTCTCTAGTATATTTTCAGGATCTCTGCAGTCTAGTTGACTGCTGTGCTACACTTCTAGGCTCAGATACGTCTTCTGTGACAAATATTTATTTTTGGTAACCTATATTAGCTAACTTTACCCTTTATCCTTTTTTACCCTTGCTTATGTTTTTAGTTGTCTTTATGTTAAGCAGATGCAGCTTTCTAACCAGCTGGGCATTGGTTAATTTTTAGTATTTTAATCTGGAATAGAATAGTCTGAAGAAAGAGGTTCTGTAAAACTTTTTGCAAGGATGTTTTTAACCTTTCTCTTTTTCAACCTTCCCAGTCTTCCCAAAAGTTATTTCTTTCAACTCGTTTGAATACAAGCTTACATATGATAGGAGTTTTCAGTATTTGCCAGTCTCACTACATAATATAGCTTATTCTGCAACTAGTCTCCTATCTGCCCAAATCCATAGTTGAATCTTCCTGGTCTGTGCTCCTCTAGAATCTTCAGGAACTGCTATTTGGAAGAATGGAAAACTTCTCTTACCTAATGGACTGAAGTTAGATTCTTGACCGTTTAAGGAGGTGACTGATTAAGACCACAGAGCCACCTCCTTAGGTGGTCGTTGCTTCGTTAGAGCGAAGTGTGTTTTTCACAGTGGGTCCTTTGAGCATGTTTCTGTGTTTCTTGTTAAGCTGCTAATGTGGTGTCCCTCCTTTGACTCACTTGGAACTTGTGGAGTTTCTTTTGGACATACTTCACTTTTCTGCTGGAACTGGTGCATCACTGCTATTAACTGGTTCTCTTCCTTCCTAAGTGAAGTGATGGCTGAAGCCCAAGCTCTGCTTCTTCATGTGATGACAGTTCTAATACTTGGAATTATGCAGAGGTCTACTGATCCTGAATCATGGTAGCTACATGGTAGGACATGGCAGTTATGGAAGGAGAATTTTGGAAATTTAGCCAGCCTTTCTCCTTGTCAGTTGTTGTGAAAATGTATTTGGATAGCTATAAAAAAAACCCCATGGCTGAGCCACTCAATTCGGAGAAAGTCTGTGTATTGATAAATACCTAATTTCTGAAAATAGTATTTATTTCCTCTGGAATTTAGTTTTATAATCTTCCTCTGCTTAGAAGAATACATTACTTACTGAGATGAGAACTTACTGAAAAGCTTAGGTTTTTTTGTTTGTTTTTTTTTAAAATAACTATGTGGTAAGAACTAGAGAATATAATATAGAAAGGCCAAATTAATGGCTACGTTCTTCTTCAAGTGTAATTTTTATTTCAGAGGTGGTGAAGTCACTAAAATAAAAAGAAGGAGCTTTACCAGCTCATTGAGAAAAGTAGGAGTAAAATCAAATGCAGTTTAGTTTCACAGCCTATTTAAAGGCAATCACCAGAAATGTGTTGCCGTTTGGATCTAGTAGTACAGATGTTGGTACCTCATTCCATTTCAGAATCATGTTGTATCATGCTGAAGCTGTGATGGTAGCAGTAATTCCCAGATTTCTGTCAGTATGCGTGATAGGATTTTTTTTTTTCTTCAGATGACAACACCAGGCTTTTTTTCCTTCTTATATATGCACGAAAAAATTTATTGCCCTGAAATCTGGGAGTTCTGGCTAACATACATTTTGGGATGTGTTTGTAATGACCCTGAATATGAAACTGCTCACAGTGGTGGGTGTTTTCCTTTCCATATCTTTACAAGAGATGTCTTTATAGGACAACAAAAATAAAATGTTTTTTCAATGATGTTAGCCTACTGTAAATACAGCAAACAACTTAGGTTGGGTTTATTAACCTAGTAGAGGTATCAGTTTGAGTCATGTGCCACTTTGGAGACCACAGAATTTAAGTGGAATATCACTGAATATGGAAAAGAGGTTAATGTTCTATTTAAATAGGATTAAGTATGAAAGAAAAGCTGCCTTCAGATAAATAATTTCCTATCCTTTAAGGAGACCAGAAATACCAAGCTCTCTCTTAAAAGCTCTGGTCTTGTGGTCAGTCATCTTTCTGAAATGGAGCCTCAAGTTGCTTTGTCCTTGATCTGTTTATTTATTTACTTATTTAATCTTTATTCCATTGCGTGGTTTGCATCTTCTATGGCAGAACACCCATTAATTTCAATAGTAGCTTTGCCAAATGTGTACGGAATTCTGTAGAACCTTTGCACCATACAATAAAGTGAAGAAACAAGGATATTCATGTGGCTGGGAAGGAGATTTCCATTGAGAATGTTATTTCTGCTTTGGCTTTCAAAATAACATTGATTACTGGAGTGGAAGCATGTGTTCATAGGTAAAGCTGTAGCACGCAGAGGACAGGAAAAATAAGAAAGCAATGGAGAGAAAGCAGGAGAAGAGATAGATAAGAGTATAAAACAGCAGCAAAGGACAGGTGAGTGATTTTTTTCTTTTTTTTTTTCCATTTCAGTTTTTATCCCTTTGTTGCTTTATTTTGACTTTCATGCTCTTCTTGTTTATCTGTTGTCACAAAATTAATAGTATTAGAAGTAAATTTAAAAAAAAAAAACAACAAACAAAAACCAGCAAAAAACCCCAAACCAACCAAACAACAAAAAAACCCACACAAAACCCCCCAAATCAAACCTAAGCCTTAGACTTTTTAGTCTAGAGCTGCAAGAATTGTCTTCAGTTACTAATATCGAACTTACATTGATTCTTTCCTTTCCCTTTTTTAAACCTTCTGATAAAATACATACCAAAAGGAAACGTGCATTTTTTACTTTTGGTCATGTAATTAATAATATTGATTATTATTTTTTTAAACTTTCCTGGAAGCCAGTTAATTGCAGCTGACTTTTAATGACTACATAGGAGTTAAAAACACAAGGAGGAAACTTAGTCTAGTATATTCTCATAGTGGACTTACACTGTAGAGTTGTGGTGAAACACTATATATATATATATGTACACATACCCATACGTACGTATGTCTATGTAGTGGCTAGTGCTTTTCAAAAGTAGGACTGACAGTGAAATCAACTAAAACGGATTTGAAGTGTAGTGTTTCCTATACATAGAGCTGCTAGTACCACCTGTACTTAAGGTTGCGTGACCCTTTCCATTTTAAAGCTTAACTCTTTATAACTTTTGCCAAAGTTCAGTTCAGACAGATTTTTCCATGCCAGATGTCTGCTTTGGGTTGAATTTTTTTGAAACTTTCAACCAAAGCGGTTCTGTTCCAAGAATAAGGCGAATGAAAAGTATGCTATTTTGCTTGTGTGAGAATATTCTGGTGTTGTCCTTTGATGCTCCAGTGCCCCCAAGCTCTGCAGCAAGGATTTGAAATCTGGCAACAGTTCAGCCTTTGTGTTGAGGATGTGCCTTTTGCCTCCCCGTAAAAGTCCACCCAAATTTCCAGACCGGTTTACAAGGCTTTGAAAGATTGCCATTTGCTTGGGCTTAATAGAAATTTCTTAAAACTTCACAGTAAGTTTCCTTTAGATTCTGTTCACACTGGGAATGCTCCAGGCAGAGTAGAGCTGCATATTTCATCCCACTTCTGCTAGGAGTTGTAACAGCTGGATCTGGGTGCTGACATTGAACTAAGAGTGGGCAGCATTTTGTCTTGTACCACCACTGCCTATTCCCATGTCCTATTCTGCCTCTATGCTGAAGGACTGGGGCCCTCTGGAAAAAGAAACTGTCTCACTCATCTGGAAGAGCATGACAGATGCAAAGAGAAGAATTTAGGAGTGTGTGTCTGGTTTATACCATTCCTTTGGTCAGGGAGAATGTATCATACTGGCAAAATACTACTTTCTTTTCTAGTGGACGTTCAGATAATAATCATTAGGGTTTATTGTATTTACACTTCAGAAGTTGAGTGGGTCTCAAGGTTTTAATCATTTTACTGAACTATGTAAGCATAAATTAAAAAAAGTTAGACTCAGAAGAAGTCACAGTAATGTTATTTAGAGGACAAAAATCAAGAGCTCATTTTTTTCAAACATTTAGGATTTAACATAGACCTTTTGCACTTAATGCATTTTAGTACAGCCTCCAGCTTCGTCATAGGTGGTTGTGTGCTTTGTTCAAGAGGCAACTATTTGATTGGAAGGGGAGGTACAGTAAAGGATGTGTATTCATGGGTTACAGCAGTTGAAGCGTGGAGTAAGTGATGGAGAGACTTCAGGAATAAAAAAAGACTTTGTGACTAAGACAATTGAATGCTGCTCGTGCTATCTGTGCTTAGTCATGGTGTTTTTACATGATTCACTCAAGTGTTCCTAGGTGGCTGCTCACACTGTGTTCTAACAACTGGTTTGTCTTACCAGTTTGCAGAAATGCAGGCACTTATAACTGCAAGTGAAGTTGGTGGGAACTAAACTTCATGTAAAATACTGTATGTTACTAAGGACAGTAAAAATCAGGTTCAAAGTATGTGAAATTTGACATCTGAAACTCAGGAATATTTTAGTCTAATTAACCTAATGCCTCAGTTGCCTGTTTTACAGATGTAGAAATTACTTGTCCCATCTCTGTACAAAGGCTCGTGAGGAAATTGGTTGTGTTTGTAGCATGACTGAAAAATGACTGTGCTATAAATAAAGTGTATGACCACCACCCATTGATCAGGGATGAAACGAAGCATTGATAAATATATAATCAAAAGTTTGCTTATGTAAGCATTAGTAAGACTTCCTTTGCAACTCTTAATTTTCTGATGCTCACCTTTATGACTGTAATAAATCACGTCTTTTATTTTAAGAGAATTTTCTCTGTGAATTTAAGAGCATTGAACTTTCTTTTATCCAATTACGCCAATTGGTTGGTAGCTCTATTGGTTCTGGAGGTGGAGTCATTTCACTCTTTGCAACTTCGTTAACAATAAAGCATGCAAACCTGAACCATTTTGGATCTGTCTGAAACCAATTATATCAGCCTACAGAAAGTGGTATTTTTTTAAAAACTGTAATCTTAACTAATCCATTTCATACTGAATCAAGCATAAAACCACCAATTATCAGAGCTCTGGAATTTAAACTGTCCACTTTGAATCAGTAGTCAAAATTTGTAAACTCAGAGAATAATATTAAAATGCAAGTTTAATTAGCAGTAACTTAAATTTTCTTCTAAATCATAGCAGCTCTATCTTAGTACTTACTGGGATCCTCATCTCTTCCGTTCACTGTGGAGATGGAAATCGTAGTTGTTCAAACCATTACCTTCTACCTCACCATGATAAATTCCTGCTTTGTAAAGCCACTTCAATAGTACCTCATTTTTACCACTTTGTAAAGCTAACTGTTACCTAAAGTTTCCTTTACCATATGATTCAGTATGTTTTTTGAAAGGGACAGGGTTACAACAAATAAGTGAATGTGTTTGTGGAACTGACTAGCTCCTGGAGCAGAAAAGTTTGCTGTTAAGGTTTAGTGAATGTAATGTTTTGGAAGTTATTTGTTGGAGAGGGAGAACCTGCAGAAGTGGAGATGTTTGGGTTTTTTTGTGTTTTTTATTTTTAACGTGTAAGTAAGGGGGGTATTTTTTATATCCTTAAACTTAAAGTAGTCTTCAAATGCTTTTCACTTGTTTCTTGGATCATTTCCTCAGGGTGTTTGCTGCCTCTGAAACAGTAGATCTCATAGGGGTCTTTTGAAAGCTTCAGCAGAGGCAGGGCATTTGACAGGATGTTTGTCATGCAGTGTTTTCAGGAGAAAGATGGGAATTTTGAGCTGCCCAAAGCATAGATCTTCCTTAGAGGAACTCAGTTGCTGATGAACAGTGGTTTTCTTTGCTTAGCTGTGTGAAATCCACTTGCTTATGGACAACTGTTTTGGGTTTTGTTCCCGTGCCCCCCCCCCCCCCCCCCCCCCCCCCCCCCCCGCCCTCCCCGCCNAAGGCTTCCGCTTACTTGTGTGCTCTTCCATATGTGTTTTGAGCTGTGCTTTGAAGTTGGGCAACTAGCTTTAAACAAAAGCTGTTACCACACTTCTGCATAGCATCTAGCTTGATTTCAGCATGCTGATGTGTTAGTGATGTGGTTTAGAGTTAATGAAATGCAATTCTTTGCTCGCTTTGACGTTGGTTTCTGTAGGATTAAAATTAAAAAAGAAAACAATCATCCTATTACAGTTGGTTTGTTGTATAAAAGCCAAGTCAAAATGGACCTTAGAATGTGATTAAATGGATGCACAGCTATTTTTAACTGTGCAGGCATCTGTCTTGACACACAGATGAGATGAGTCTGTGAGTTATCCTGTATTTTTTTTTTACTCATCACCTTCTTGTTGCTTTTTCCCAGTCCCCCTCATAATCTAAGGAATTTGTGAAAACCCAGTCTTCCTGTAGATTTAGTTTCCTACTTAAATCATTGTAGCAATTTTAGTTCAAAGTGCCTAGATAAAGCAATTTGATTTTAAGACACATTTCCTGTCATCTTTGAGTAGTCTACTCAAGACCCAAATAGTACTGCTTTGACTGTCTTGAATTTATACTCTTTTGGAAGACTCTGCTCTATTAAACAGATTTAGTATGTGATCACTTATGTTAACCATTTCTGAATGTTTTGCTTTTTTGTTTTGTTTTTGGCAGCAACTTGAATTAGTGGAACCAAGCGGCTGGATTCATGTTCCTTTAACAGATACTCATAAGAAGCCTATTCGCACATTTATGATTCAGATTGCGGTTCTAGCTAATCACCAAAATGGAAGAGACACTCACATGAGACAAATCAAAGTGTACACCCCCGTGGAAGAGAGCTCTATTGGTAAATTTCCTAGATGTACAACAATTGATTTCATGATGTATCGCTCCATAAGATAAAATTTATTGATGAGAAATAGTAAAGGCATTTTTTGATGGCAGTATCATTGCTGAAGTATTCAGATATTTAAAGAGCAGGGTTTACTTCAGTGTAATTATCTTTGTTTATGTGTTGTATGGTTTTGAAATAAAGATAATATTGTGTTGCAGTATACTGTAGTCTGTAGTTTTTCATTACTTTTGTTTGCAGTTTTTGAGTACTCTTATACTATCTGAGAGTAAAAAACATGGGCAATTCATAAGAATGTATTTGTTACCAGGAATCAATAATTTATTTGACTCTTTTTTAAGGTTATTTCTTTTTCCTAATGATCAAGCATGGAAGTAACTTGTTTTATAGTGTTACTGTTTATTCCTTTACCTAAAAGCATTCTTCTTGAACAGACATAGTTTAAAGACATTGCCAGTAGTATTTTGCCATCGATAATTATGCTAATGCATTCTACTAAATTCTGTATAGTTTTTTCTGCTTAATGACTGTCTGCACAGGTTCAGCCTTCTTCATAATTGTGAAGTAGATCATAGAATCATAGACTATCTCAAGTTGGGAGGGGCCAAGGGTCACTGAGTCCAACTCCTTATTCCTCATAAGAGTACTACTGGGGGTCCTGACCACTTCCCTGGGGAGTCTGTTCCAGTGACCAATAGTGAAATGACAGTGACACAAAGGAAAACAAACCTTTGCAAATTACTCAGTATAGTATGTACGTTAATAAAGATGAAGTGTATATAGGTCATCTAAATGCGATAACTGTTCAAAATGGGAGGAGAGTTAGTAATGCTCCAACTTCATTGACTTCATGTAGTAACAGTAGGAAAGAACCTGAAGGTCCAATGCATCTTCTAAAGTAACAAGAACTCAAGGGTGTAGCACAAGGTAATCTCAATAGCATGGAGTTTCTTTAATGTGTTTTAAAGTAAAAACAAACCAACAACAAAACCACAAAAAAAAACCCCAAAACATTATAAGGAAACATGTTTAGTGTGTGTGCTGTAAGTAGGAGTATTTAACACTTCTACTAATGTCTCAATCTAATTACTAGTTCTTTCACCTTTGACATCTTTCCAAAAATCTACTTTTTTTTTTTTTTTTTAAAGTACAAGGGTTTCTTTTAAAATGTTCAGTACTGATTAAACCCATTCTTCCTCCTAGCTCCATAAAAATTGCTTGTAAATCCAGACAACTCTCAGCCAAGGAAGACTTCTGACACTTCTTGTATGTGAGCAAGGAAAGGCTAGTAATAGTGAAGGCTCATCAAAGAATGAGGAAAAAGGAGATGAAATAGAGGAAAATGGGAAGGGTGTGAAGGAAGGATGAAGATTCAGCTATTGAAATCTTTTATATGCTTAATGAAGTAAACTGTTTACCAAACAGTGTTGTTCTCTGGCTGAATTCCCACAGTCTAGTGTGGGAATTTAGCAAAGTGTTTAAAGTGAGCATTTCCTGATAATGAACCTTGCAGAGAAGTCCATGACTGGCCTGAGTTCTCTGTTTAAGTGCAGATTCAATCATTTCAGGAGTACCTTAGTGGTACTTTACCTTTCCCTGTAAAGGAAGAATCAACAGCAGAATTCCTGTTCAGCAGAAACTGGTTGAAGCTTTTTACCAAGTCTTGTCAGTTCAGTGGATTTCTTTATATGGTATCAAGGAGTTGTATGTTCCTATTCACTTATTTGAAGAAGAGGTTGTACTTTTGATGTACCGCTTCGTACTTTTCTGTCAAGAAAAAAAACAAAAAAACAACAAACCCCCACCTTGATTTACCAGCTTTTGTTGATAATTAGTGATAGATTTTTAAGAAAGGAGGTGTGGTCATGCAGTTTTCCTGTTTTTCTCCAAGAAGGTGAGATTGCAGATATCCATCCTAGCTTTCTAGTTTCAAGCCCCTGTTCCCTACTTAATGATTCCACCACAGATAATTCTGTGGTAGTTCTGAGCTATTGTCAGTAACACTTAAAATATTTTGATTCAAAGACACTTCAAAGTATTCTTTTTTTCTCATGCCATTCTACATTATTTATTACATACTTCAATAATATATGCATTTGTTTTCTCATCAGTTCACAAAAGACCAGTATTTGAAATGAATACATTCTGCATGAACCATGCCCAAGAATGGTTCAGGTGGGAGGTCCATGGTTGCCTAAACATTTAAGTGTTTCCAAGTTAAGGATATGTATGTCAAAGCAGCAGCCATTATCTTTAGGCTGATGAAGTCAAAGTAGTGTTGCTCTACAGTGAACTTTATCCAGTAGACTAGGAACAGGCCTGTCAGCACTCTCTTGTTCTGCTTATTTCTGCGACTGCCTCAGTAGGCATCATTTTTGGATCATTAGAGAACTAATCCTACTTTTATTATTTTTTTTCATGTCTCCTGTGTCCATGCAGGGTAGATGCCAGTATTTGTTCCCAAAGTTCAGAACTGTTATTCCTAACAGTGTAATTGAATAAGCTGAAAGTGAGTTTGACTACTTGCCCTACTTCTCTGACATCCTAGATGGTGTTCAAGTGTTTTAAGGACCAATGATACTGGTGTTATACTGGGTGGTGTTAAACTTTACTATTGGGGGAGGAAATTGTACTTGTAAATTAAACTCAATGGAGTCTTTTAGTAGATGTTAAGGTGCGCAAGGCTCTTTAACGATGAAGGCTGTAGTTACACTTTATTCTTCTTTCAACAGCAGGTCCAGTCTGAAGCGGCACATTCCAATATTTTATTTCTATTTTATTATCAGCAATTACTGTCTCCATGGTTGAGCCTCTTCAGGTGCTCTCATGGCTGTTGATTAAACTGCATCTGTTAAACAATTAGATCCTTGGTCTGTCCTTGGCCCTTTAAAATAAGTATATTCTTAGTATTGGGTGGAAGCAAGTATTCTGTGGTAAGGCTGTGGGAGTGAACAGTGAGTCATGATGATGAGGGTGGGAGTAGATTAAAAGGGAGAGTACAACTAGTAATTCCTTCAAATGCTGCTGGCAAAATAATATATGACTATGCCTGAAAGGCAGTATAAAAATGCGAACTCATTGCTATGGTTTGTGTCTTGCTCATTGGTATTTGATGTTCCTGCAAAACAAGTGCAGTGGCCATTCTAAATCCATCTTAAGTCTTCTCTATGTTGTTTTGTAACAATTGCAGATACATTGTGTTGGTATGTAACATCTGTGCAAGTATGTTTGTTTTTTAACATTCTTGGTGCTTAGTCACATAAGGCAGCTGATTTTTAAGTGATGAGATCCTAGAGAACTGTATCTGAAAATAAAGCAAGTTACTGCCTTTGTGTATTAATATAGTACTTGATATTTGAATTGGGATAAACAAACTGGTCTGCCAGAGCATTGCAGGAAGTTACTACACATATGTTGTGTTTAGCTGCTACTTTTTTTTCTTGCTGACTCTTTTTCAGCCATACAATTGTCTGGAATCTTATCACTTGAAAGAGCAATTTTACATTATTAAGCACCAAAATTGTTGAGTGTACGGGTTTTTCCAAAAATGGAGTTTGGGAGCAGAAAGTTTTTGTAATGTTAATTCAGTTAAAGCTTATATATTACTTAGCCATGTATTTCCTTAGAAGGTGTCGTCAGGTGCTGAAAATTGCAGTTGACTGCTAGTGTGTGCTAGAGATCCAAAATTGCAAACCTAAAGAAAAACAAGAATGACTTGCCTTTGCAGTGAAAATTCACAAAAATAAATGTTCTTAGACTTACACAGTGCTGCAACAAACCTAGAACCGTTTTGATGTTGGTTTTGAATTTGCAGATTTTTAGTGAAAACAGGAATAACATTTTAGTTCAATATGTGTCTTGTGTTCATTCCCCACTCAGTCTGAAAAAGACATTTCCTTTGTGTACTTTAACAATATCTAACATTACTGCATATATTCTTTTATTTGTCCCTACATGCACACTTTGGCTGCTGTTTGGGAGGAGACAAGTCCTGGGAATGTGTAGTCTTTAGTATGTTCAAGTTATTGGCTTGTCAGGAGGAATGAATACAGAGCCGTATCTCTAAAAACTAGAAAGTCAACAATTGACCTATTTGCCCTATGAGGTGGTTTCATAAATGTTAACTTCAAGAGACCTTAAGAAAAGACAGGTTGTCAACTTATTGCCAGCTTAAAGCATCCTTTTTTTTTTTTTTGATGAGAGGACAAGACTGCTTCTTCAAAGTGAGGAGTAAAAAGTAATTGGATATTCACAAACATGGCTTGCTAAGAATTGTAACTGTGCCTAAACTCAGGGTGGTTACGTAGGTATTTTGGCTTGCTTGTCCAAATATGAAAGAGTTCAGTGTACTGGTTACAAAGACAACTGATCTTAAATAATTCATAAAACTTTAAAAATTTTACATGATGTATTCTCAGAGACGACTTCTGTACTATTTGTCAATTAGAAACATAAGATCTTAGCATTATTTCTAGCAAGCTGACTTCTAACTGGTGATACTCAAAGTTTATAATTTATATTCAAGTCAGTGATTCCTGTTTATAAAGACAGGTAACTTCTTTTCACTGGTGCTTTTCTCCAGCTGGAGACTTAAGATTATTGTATTGATTTTGTGTTATTACTGTAGCAGTATCAAAATCAACTAGTTTATTAAGTAGCAACTATCCAAGAAACTGAACCAAGGGAGTTCAGCATTGTTTGTTTCTCAAGCATCTCTTTAGAACTGTATGCTGAGGGTAGCGCTGTCAGGGAGAGGAGAGAGCCAGGAGATCACCTTTATTTTGTGGTGACCTATTGTGGCCATACCTTAAAATATTTGATAATTTGTAGTCCCTTGTAACTACTGTGAAATATCGAGGAACTACAGAAATATTTATAAAAGCAAGTAAGTCATGAATTTTCTCTTTTGTTTAACAATGAATTATAGAAAAATTCCAAGTTAAGACTTGAAACGCTATCTTTAGAGCCTGGTCTACTTTTTTTGAAAGCATGCTCTGGTAAGTAGATGAGGACTTAATTTACTTGTTTCTGTTAAAGTTGATGGAATGGGACTCAATACTATGTTGAAATTAATGGCTTAGGTCCTTTTGCATAACAAATTACAGTTACTAGATTTAAAAATATTTGTTGCCCTAGATTTTAAAATATTTGTTGCAGTCTGACTAGTAGTGTTATCTCATGATGACTTTACCTCAGTCCTTTAAATTTTGCATTTTTAAAACATTCTTTCCTTGCTAGTATTAAAGAAAGAGAATGACAAGTTGCACCATGGCTGAAAAGTTGATAGTTTTCTAACTTCAGGCGAGGTATAAAAGTATATCCTGAACTCTTATGTTTACTTGCAAAATTCTACAAAAGCAGAATTATAGGGCACTTGAGAAAAGAAAGGTAGGAAGCATCTTGTTTTAACTTGTGCAATGTGGATTTCCCTCTCCCCCAATAGCTGCAACTAGAGCATTGTCCTTCATTGTCACAGCAGGCAGCAGTTTATAATACTAAATGGAGTTACTGGAAAACTAGAATACCATAAGAAGGGATAAATAACAGACTATTATTATATTATGTCTTAGTAGTTGTGATTAGCTATATTATGTAGCAAATATTCATAGAATCATAGAATGGTCAGAGTTGGAAGGGACCTTAAAGATCATCAAGTTCCAACCCCCTGCCATGGGCAGGGACACCTCTCACTAGAGCAGGTTGCTCAAAGCCCCATCCAACCTGGCCTTAAACACTTCCAGGCATGGGGCAATATTGCTCCCTCATTACTGGATTGTGTTTTCCATATATTTTGTCATGTAAGATGACCTTGCTAAGTAGTCTTTCTCTTTTTCTCTCATATGAGAAACATCTGATCAATACTGAGTAGTGTAATACTAAGGTAATATTGCAATAAACATGAGACTAAATGGAAGATGTATTTGTGCTAAGAAATTATGACTTGGCAGTAATCTTGAATCATCACTTCAAATAGTAGTAATTTAGGGGTTTTAAAACCTTTTTTGGAAGATACCAAACTGGGGCTTTCTGCCTTGTAGGAAAGAAATGTGATTCCTAGTGTAAATGGAAAAGCCTTTCCTTAAATTAAAGCTTGGTTTAATTCTCTTTGTAGACAGGAATAAGAGGGACGTACACTTTTTAGACACTAGGTGATCAGGAACTTGAGGAACTCATGCTGAAAGGAATGAGAGGGACTGTGTTTTGACTAATTCATGTCTGTGTGTCTTTTCAGTACCACAGTGTAAACAAAAAAGGCAGATGACAGGAGAAGGAGAAGAGAGATATTTGCTGCTCCTGGTTGGTAAAATGGAGAATGGCAAAACATTTATGTTTTGCTTAAGCTTGCATGGGGAGTCTTTGGGAGAACTGGAAGTTGAGACTGTATCTTCTTTGTCTGTTTTCTCTTCGACTGTGAAACAGATTTTTCAGATAGTGGTACTGTTTTAAAGACAAATTTTGCAGTAATGCAATTTCTGTATTTAATTCCACTTTAAAGTTTACACTGTATTTTGGGTTTTGCGGTTATAATTCAGTCTGTAGGGGAAGTACTTATGCCAACACTGTCTATAGCTCTTCAGTTACTGCCCTGATGCTTGCTTTTAACTTACCAAAAAGGCATAGTGTTCTATTTAAGACATAAGCTACCTTAGGTTTTATATGGGATATTTGACAGGATATCAATACTAGCTTGTAGTCTGACTTGAAGATCTGCGTACGTGCCATTTTCCATGCTTTGTTTGGAACAAAGGTAGAATCTCAGACTTCTATTGATTTTTTTTTTTAAAATTATTTTTTTTTTTATAGCTACTATGTATGTTAGACTTCAGATGGCTCTCGCCCAGACCCTCAGTTACTTAGACATGAGTGACCTGCTTAAAGCATCGCTTACTCCTTAATTCTATAGTTGCCCTAGCCTTCTCAAGTAGGTCTTCTAGTAGGCTATGGGGTCCTTGAAGCTCTAATTCAAGCTCAAGTTATTGATAACCCAACATGAAGACTGTCAGACTAGGTGTTTACCGATCAGCTGGCATGTAGGTAGTTTTCTGAAAATCAAAGGCTTAATCTGACACAAATGAAGTATGAGAGATCAAGAATTGGAGTCCTACTTTTGGGACTTGGTTTTCTTCATCTGTGTTATAATAGTTTGAGGGAAGTAATTGAAACATGATTTATGCTTGAAGTCTGTTTATACACTTGTCCTGGCTTGAGGTATAACGAACCAGTTTTCTGTTTTACTATTTTACTTTTTTAGCTGGGCCTCTTCTAACTAATTAACCTCTGAAATTAATAGCACATTGTTCAGAAAGCTGTTCACTTTCACAGTGGTAAGACCTGATTATACCAAGGAACGATCTGCAGAGACGCTCTTGTTTATACTTATTGCTAGAACAGCCAAGGTCAGGTAATTTCGTTATTTGCCCCATTGGAGGGTCAGAATTGGAAAAGCGTAGAGTGATCACACCTGTAGGGAGGAATGGACAGAACAGGTGACCCAAAACTGACCAGCTGGGGTATTCCATCCAATCCGCCTCATGGTCAGTGTAAAAGCTGAGAGATCAAAGGGTGAACTCTCTTTCTTTGATGGCCTTTGTCCAAGGAGGGCCCTGCCCGTTTGCCTGCCATTGACCCTAATCCGAGTGTTGCTGACTCTAGATCTGAAATCCAGCTCCTGTCAATCACTGAGCCCAGTCTGGAACTTCTCCTGACGCCTGCTGGCAATGTGATCGTCATCCTCGGAGCTTGATACAGTTTTGTATTTGTTGTATCTATTTCATTATTTTCTTTTTACTTTAGTATTAATACTTAAAGTAGTCTAGTTCATTCTAAACTCAAATCTCCTTATCTCTTCCTCTCCTTTCTTTTTGAGGGGAGGAAGGGCCATCTGTCAATCTGGTTTCGGTAAATTTGGCTGAAACCATGACAACCCTAGAGACAGATGTCCAGATGACCAGTAGTGATTAGCAAAAACGCATTTTGTGTGTAATAAATGAAGTGACTGAAGGACCATGGAGAGCTACCAAGCATTGGGAAGGCAAATCATGGCTTCACCTAACACAAAGTCAGCCTCATCTCTGGGCAGCAGGCCATTGCTTGAAAAACCCACGCCTTTCACAAAGCAATAGCCAACAGTAATTGAAGTTGTCTTGAGTCAAGAACTGCATGTGAAACAGGTGCTCAGGCAATTATACCACCACCTTGTGAAGTAAGTTGGGCTAGCTACAGAGCAGAGTGCCATTTGCACTTCGTTGAGGTGATGAGACCTGGGCCTAGTAATTACAGCTAATCACATTACATCCTATAGAGAAAGAAGGAGAGTCAGAAGTTAGTGTAGTAAATTTCTCAGGAAATCCTTAAGACTTTAGATGTTGTCAACTATAAGTATGTGTCTTTGTTTCAAAATTACCAGTGGGGTTTTCTGTAACTCCTTTATTCAGAATGGATCTGGATAGTAATACAAAAGTTGCTATGCCAGGTTTAACTGAAAGAACAATTGGTCATCATTGTTGTTACTGTGTTTTGCTGTGTGAATGAATTGCACAGTTCATTTTTAGTGGCAATTTTTCTTGAATTTACCATCCAGCTCTGCAGCTTAAGTAGAGTGCGTCAGAATTCTTTGGGATCATTGGAGTGGCCTCAGAATGACATCAGCACATGCCTGCCTGCAGGGTGGAAATGAGAGTTCGGGGCTCTGGAGAGTACGTGGCTAAATGCACAGTAGAATGGAATGCTTCAATAGCCTGACTTGTTTAATCAGTGGTAACCTTTGGGCTCTTACTCTTAAATTTTGTCACTGTATGTAACTGATTATTAAATGCTGATCGATCAATTACAAGAATACTTTGCATTCCTTTGCGTGTATACACAGAAATAGCTGTTTATTTAATATTTAATTACCACATTATTGTACTTCTTTAATTAAATGCAAACAGTTTTTGCTGAAGCATGAGATAATAATCTAAATGCAATTAACGTGTTTGTTATATTAAGAGTATATACACTGCCCTCCAAAGACAGGATTGCTGACGCTTCTAGGCAAAGGTATTGGGTGGTCTGCTGTTGTTTTGGAATACTTAAGTGTTCTGTTTTAGATCAGAAAGGTGTTAAGGTGCTTTTATAAAACTGTATAAACCATCATTAAACATTGTTCATTGAAGTAAATTTTAAGTAATCCTTCATGTGACATATTTGCTGTAGTTCCAGGCTGACATTTCAACAAGCTGTTTTACGTCAGCCTAACAATTAGCTGTGACAGTTTCTCCATTTGCACTAAAACATAAACATTTATTGCAGTCAGTGAACAGTATTAGAGTGGTTTAGTTTAATGGAAGAGGGGAAAAAAAAAACCAAGTAATGAAAATGATGCTAATACTAGATGCTGCTAGAGGATATAATCCAGACATAATTATATATGAAATGAGAAAGTAAGTTTGGGATCACTTGAAAGTATTGAATATCTGAACTCTGATCCCACTGAAGTGAATTACCACTGTTAATTATAGTAGGGAACAGTTAAGCCAATATTTAATGCTTTAATTCAAATAAATTAAATGGAATCAGTGACTTCCCAGTTATGTAGATAAAACCAGACCGACCTGGAGCAGTTTTGAAAATTTCTTTCTGAAATGCTTCATTCAATATACAAAAGTCTTTTAGGAGTATATCCCAGAGACATGCCATGTGGCATTAAACGTGTCATTTGTTGAAATCCTTTTAACTTGTGTGAGAGGAGAGCATCAGAGCTCCACAACACTTAAGTTTTGAAACAGTTTTATGGCTTTAGATTTGGTTCTAGTGTTGACTGACCATCATCACACTGTTGACTGGTTATCTTCCCCATCTTCAGCAAATCCCGATGACTTTAATCTGACAACTGAGCTAAGTGATTTTTTTTATTTTTATTTTTTTTTTGTCTCCCCAGGCAAGGCAGGCTGATTTGCAGACACCATTTATATAAAGTATGACTTGCTTTTGATAGAGTTAGGACTTAATGTAAGGGATGCTTTCACCCATGCAACTGGCGTACCTGAAGGGGTAGTAATTCTGCTGATGGGATGGGTTATGATGAGTGACTTGATTCACAGGTGAGGGTGGGCATGGATGCAGTAGTCTTGCTGTTGCTGTATATTTTTTTTAACATTAGTAGTGCTTAAAATTTTCACTGCTACTTGTTTGAACTGAAGTTTGGCAGTTGAAATAATGCAAGTTGAGTAGGAAAAGCACTGGCGTTGGGCTCTAAAGCTTGATACTGCATATCAGTAAAAAGCTCACTGAAAGATCTGTATCAGTTCCTTGAATTTGTTCTGGTTACTGAAACTGAGCTAGTAAGAAGAGCTTAATTCTCTAGCTTTCACCAATTTTTAAGGGAAATTAACCCTCGAAAGAAACAATGTTTAGAATGTTTGCATAAAAAAAAGTAAAGCTAATACAAATTTAACTAATTAATCAATTCCAGCAAAATGAGATTTGTAATGAAAAACTCATCTCCTTCTAGCTGGCAGTACTAATAAAATAAAATTAGTATTTAGCAAACGGACTTACATAGGTTTCTTGAGTATAAGACTAATATTGCCTGGGAGACAACATGTAGCTTACAGAATTGACCGAATAAAACCAATAACAGTTGTTTCATTTCAGTGCTTACTATATTTTTGTACTGGATTTTCATATAATCTGTTATCTAAAGCAGCAGATGAGAAAGCAGCCTGTAAAAGTGATTCTCATTTAGCCTAAAACTAGGTTTTTCATGACAAGCAATGAATTTATGAAGAAGTAACAACCAGGTATTTTAATTAGAAAACACCTGGTGAAAGAAATTGTCCTATTTTCTGCATTTGTGCATTTATTTTAAAAATGTGTTTCTCACTCCATTTAAACTGACTAGAAATTTCAAGTAAAAGGTAAACTACAAACTCTTCCTGCTCTCACACTTGTTTAGTTTTCTGTATGACTGCTTCAGGTTGCTGTCCTGCTGGTAGAACCTTTAATCTTGGACGACACAACTCTGAAGAGAATTTCTACTCTTAGGAACAAATAAACCCACACAATCTAATCCTTCAATAATCTTTAATCATCATGTTCTGTTTGGGATTTTTGATAATTTTTTATCTTTAAACCCAATATCACGTTTAATGTAATACCTGTTGCTAGGCCAAGATCTTGTAATAGTTTGTCTTCAACTATTAAAGCTTATTCTCCTGCTTTTAATCAAAACTGTCCTTTATCTCTTCTGCTTGTTGCAGATGTTATTTCCCATTATTTGGCAGGTCACAGTAGAGAATCACAGCACTTTCTAAAGGTACATTTTCTATGGGAAAACCGCTAATGTGATTGGTAGCTTAAGGGTACAAAGATTTAAACCAAAATCTTAGCATGTGGAAAACTTATGAGCTATTGTTAATCTTCTAGCAGAGCTTTCACTATTAGTGATGTATACCTTCATTAGGTTTGATGCTTTCCTATCTTTTGACGCGTTGATAAAACAGAAGAGAGTTTTTGTGTGTTGCTTCTCAACTAGGTCTCAGGTATTCTGCACCTTCCTAGTGTGTAGATGTGTAAACCTCAGTGGAAGCACATGTACAATGTCTTCTTGCTGTATCCTACTTACCCAATCCTACTGTATTTTCATACTATTATTCAATGTGGGTTTTTTTTTTAAACCACACAATAAAGTGATACAGGCAATTCAAAAATAATTTTTTCTGTTAGTTTTTGTCTTCTTCCCTGACCTCCCTTTTCCACCTCCAGTAGCAATTTGCTTTTGGTTCTTCCTTATCTGTGTTTTTCTTCCTCCCCAGTTTTATGAAGGCTTGTTATCAAGTAGTGGTACTTCTGAAAGGAGATGGGTTATCTGGGAATGTCATTAAAAAAAAAAAAAAAAAAAGGCACATGATTTCTCTTTGGTATTTACCAACAAAGTGCTTGTGTCATCCCTGCATCACTAAAAATACTATTTTCTGAGTATATCGTTCCCATCAATATCTGTAGTTTTCATTTCTTCCAGACAGAAGAATTAATTGTATGTTAACATAGCAAGAGCGACCTCATTAAATCAGTGGAACAGTGTAAGTGAGGACCAGTCTTGCATGTTAAACAAAAATAAATTGATACAAGTATCTTGCAAAGGTTGCAGTGGCAATTAAGTTTCCCTCTGTTGTTAAAAAATAGGATTAGCTACATTGTTTGTGCAATCCTCTTGTTCCCATAAATTGCAATGTGGTCTTTATATATTTGTTTTTCTTTTTTCCCCACCTTGTTTTAGGAATGAACCAAAGTGGGATAGTAAAGGAGTCTGTTACCTTCGCCTCATCTGGAAATTTGAAAAGTATAAAGTGAATGAGGTGAAGTCTTGTAGAAAGGAAGGACATGGTTTTTTGATTAAGACAGATTGCTACTCTGGAAAGTTGGACTCCATCTCTAGCTTCTCACATAATGATTCTAGTGAAGTCACTTGGATGTTTTCATAGGTGATCACTAATTATCTGTTTATTGGAGAATTTACTCTGAAACCCCTAGTTCAGATTTTTAAAATATACCTAATGGTCTCAGATGTTGCTGAAGGAAGAAGTTTGCTTGAATCATCTATTCTACTAAAAAGATGGCCTGTTTGGAGGGAAAAAAAAAAAAAGAAAAAAAAAGAAAGAAAAAAGAAAAAGTCTTTGAATTTAAAGCAGTGTAATTCACTTTTGTTGGGGACAAAATCTTGCATTCACATACTCCATTTTTCTGCCTTATGCTGGCAGCTCTGAATTTTTTGCTATATAAGTAAGTCATCATCTCTGGACCCTGCTTCACCCATTTGCAGTACTTGTTTCCTCGCTAGTCTTTAAATTGGGCCCAGACTCAAGTCCCAAATCTGGGTGCTTTTTTACCCTTACCTTTGACTACCCCTTCACTCCCATTCTCTTCCCCCAAATCTCTCATCTGTCTCTATCCCTTGCCCAGATTCACTGTTGCTGCATTTTGTATCCTGTTTATTTTTCTCACCCAATAGCCGTTTCCTCAATTTCCCCTCAAATCCTCTAATCTTCCCATTTTCCCCCCAATCCTAAAGATTTTTGATGCTTTTCCAGCCAGTCCCATCTAATACCACATACTTTCTTCCCATAATGCATAATACATATTCTGCCTGTCAGCTCTCTTCCTGTCCTGCTGAACTAGCAAGATGATGAGATGATGGAGAGAGCACAGGGAAGAGATTTTGCTGCTTTTATTTATAATAACCCGGCCTGAGGGTACCACACCTGGAAGCAGCTATTAGAGCAGAAAGTTGACTTTACCCTATAGCTTCACCCCCAGTGGTGTTCAGGATTCTGTGGGGTGTGCATGTTTTTAGGCTTGGTCAAAATTGGACAAACTTTCGTATATAGTTATAGGTATATCTTCTACTCTCCTTTCCCATCTAATTTCAGAAACTACTGTAAAACATCAGAGTGCTAAAAGTTTCCAAATAAAAGATTGTGAGAGTATTTCTCTGAAATGGCTGGATAGTTTTGGCTGGAGTTTTCCAAGATAAATTCAGCCTGAGGCAGACATCTGGTATGGGAAAATTCAGCTAAAAGAGCTGTAGTTTGGTTAAGTTTTGAGAAACTCAGAAGAGATTTGTGAGGGAGTTAACCCTGGGTGATGTTTCGTGTTTCACCAAATATCCTCTTCTGGACAATATGCTTTGTCACTTTGTGTAGACATTCTCATTTGGTTTAAGATTTGTTCTCTATAGTAACTAGCAATGTCTCAGTACAGCAGAAGAGCTATTTTTATTGGGGATTTATAGAGTCAAAAAGTATTAAAAATAATTTGCTTCCCCAGACTGGTTGAAGTAGCTTGCTTTAGAGGTATGTTCTGTTGGGGCATTTGTATTGGAAAGATCTCTGTTCTTTTATGCTTGTTTATAGCTTACACCAGGGATGTGTGCTAGAGTAGCACTGTCACAGAGCTAGTTCTCTTCCACAGTTTTAGCCCACCACTGTCTGAAGCAGCACGCTGTGAATCCACTTCCCTAGCGTGCGGTCCGTATGGTAATAAAAGAAGGAAAGTACACTCCTCCTGCCCTGTTCTCCTTAACTACTTGTGGGAGCCAGGCTTATTCACCCTCCTGTTTTTCAAGCTCTATCCTTATTAAACTTCTCTTTCTTCTTTCTTAGCCTTTCCAGCTTTTCACTGGGTTTCAGGCTTGCCTTCGTTACTGCAGGCCTTCTTGGGCTAACAGAGTTCTTCGTTCCTGATGTATGGTTGTGACCTGCCCAATCTATACATAACTGTTAAAAAGCCAGTATCTTCTGTCATGCAAGATTCTCTCCTAGATAGGTATTCCAACCATCTTTATTGTCTCAAACTACAAACCTTGCATACTTCACCAGTTTGGCCTTCAAATACAAGAATTAATACTGCACACAAATTTTATCAGGAGATTCTAAACTCTGAATCTCCTAAACCCAAAAACTCTGCTGAAGGCAAGGGAAGTACCTGACAAAGACAAATGGAGCCTTTTTTGTGCTTCTGAAGCACTCAAAACCCAATGAAAAATGAAAGCAGCCAAAAAAAAAAGTCACTTCATGCTGGAAGATGATTACGGTGTAGAAAGTCTTTCCCCATCTATTTCACGTTAGCTCCTTGTACCATCTGGATAAATGAGTTGGGACAGAGGAATGTTACCTCAAGACAGTCTCTCCATTCATAGAATCATGAAATGGTTAGAGTTGGAAGGGACTTTAAAGATCATCGAGTTCCACCCCCCCTGCCATGGGCAGGGACACCTCTCACCAGAGCAGGTTGCTCAAAGCCCCATCCAGCCTGGCCTTGAACAGTTCCAGATGGGGCAGCCACAGCTCCTCTGGGCAACCTGTTCCAGTGCCTCACCACCCTCACAGTAAAGAATTTCTTCCTAATATCTACTCTAAATCTCCCCTCTTCCAATTTAAAACCATTACCCCTTAAAATTACATTTAATGTAATTTTTTGTTTCCTATTTAGCAGTTTGCTAAAAGTTAAGCACTGTTAAATTAACTGATTGAAATAGTGAGTACCATGGAGTAAGTAGGGATTTTTGTCAGCCCCACCCCCTATGTCTTTTTCAGTACAAGAATGAGAGGATATCAAGTTATGTCAGCAGAGGAGAAGTTCAAAATAAGTAGAATATTATTCTCAAATCTTTATTTAAGCTGTGTAGCTCCTGGCTACATCAGATTGTAGACATTTAAATGTCACATGATTTCTAAACGTGACTGAAGAAATTAATGGGAGAAAACTACATTGAAGATTATGAAATACAGAAGACGTAGGCCATAAATTGCTGGAGACATCTGTAGTACTGGGTGAAATATAGTTACATGCTTGTCCTCTTACACTCTTCCCTACGTATTTGCTTGTTGCATTGGTCTATACCAGTTCATTTTTAGGAACAGGATGGTGTCAAGCTCTAGCAAAACCAAAGAACTTTTGCTTGGAAAAGGAGGAAAGGATAAGGTAAATAAAAGCTTGGGGAAAACAAAGTGACTACGGGGGACAGCAAGTGAAGTGAAAGGGAGAGGTGTTAGGTTCAAAGAATCAAAGATGGATAAATAAGTGAAAGGGGTGCTGTTCAGAGCACCCTCCAAAGCACTAAAAGGTGCCTGAAAACATCTAAGGACCTAGTGGATACTTCCCAGGGGCTTCTATCAGGGACAGGTTGTTGAACTAAATGGACCTTGTGGCTTTACTTGATGCTGCCATTTGTACATTCTTCAGCGGTTTAAGTTCTTGAACATTTGGCTGTTGGCAAAATTTGCTTAGAATGTGAAGCCAACTGAGAGTAGAAACATTGTGATTTGAGAAATAAGCATTGCATTTCTTTAGTCCCAAAAAGCAAACTTTTGAGGGAGAAATATGTTTAAGAAAGGAGAGGGGGCGAGAGACCCTAACTGTTTTCTCGTCACAGTACACTGAGAAAATGTTTAGACTGATATATAACCTTCGTAGTGTTATGTTCTATAAAATTGGCAAGAGCTTAATTCTTAGTCTGAATGCTATGCTTGTTTTGAAATTTAAATAATAAACAATTTATATATGTATATATTTTAGCTTAAAATCACATTTTGTCGGATTTGGCTGTTAATAAAAGCTTATGGTGGAATCGGCACTCTGTCCATCCAGTGAAAATATGAACAGGACCACACAAAATGCTTCCACTGTGTCATTTCTTCTACTGCTGTTCCATTAAAATAAACTCCTTGCCACAGAACTTACTTGTCATTTCCCACTTCTCAAAAATATCACAAGTAGTGTAGTTTCTGAAGCTTTTCCACTTCCAGCTTTGGTGTGTACTTAACTGTATTTGCAGAAGATCCCTTTATATTCCGCCCTGCCATTCCTTTTCGACCACATACATTACCAGATCTTAAATACACTGTATTAAATGCAGTTTTTGGCTAGCATTGCTTACAACTAAACCTAGTTAGATAGTGTCATCCTTGGTTTCTGTCATCACTGATTCCTGAAAGAAAGTGCTTTTGTTCTTAATGTATGCATTCTTCTGTCCGTGTCTATTTTAGCATTTACTGAGATAGATAAATTCTTCATGAATTGTTTCTTCTGGTTACAGTATACTTTTTCTCCTAGATTTTGTAGCTTACTGAGCTCCACTGAATTAGAAAGAAAGAAACTTTGAATTTATGGGCATTTGTTGGACTTGATAATTAGCTTATCTTGCCTCTTTGTGCCATCTCCTCTAATGTGGCCATGTGTCATTCTCACCTCTGCTGGGCTTTCTTCAATCATAAAAAAACATTAATATATTCTAATGACTTCCTTGATTCAAAACTATGTTTTTTTTCATCTGACAATGAGATTTCCCCACTTTCTTACAAAGTATGAGAATAATTCTTTAATGTGTATTTTCAGTACTCCTGAGATTTTTCTAAGTTACTTTTCTGAAGGCAAGTGCATAACTAGGATTTGTTTAGAAAGCAGTGGGACCAGTTTAGTAGAAAAGTATTTTAGGATTTCAGCTTAGTATACACAAATGAAAATTTTGAAAATTTCATTTGATGTCATCTTAAAACTCAAAAATGTAGGTAATGATACCTTCAAGTCACTAATGCCCAGCAAGTAGTGAACTGGGACTCTGGAGATTTAGGATGAGTTGTTGCCACATGAAGTTATTATTCAGTACTACCAGCTTTGATATTTCCTTTGGCATTATATCACCTTCAGAGTGGGTAGATTAAATTATTTCAATGTTTTCCATAAGACTCAACTATAGCATTGTATTCAATGGTGGTCTTCCAAATGATAAGAATATATGAGATTGGCATCCTAATAGGGCTATAATTCTATTCTGGTAACAAGATAGAGTGAAATATTAGATGTGCTATTAACATATTTAATGAAAGTTTTAATTTTAAGTATGATTCAGGATGCATTTTGTTTTGCAAATCGACTTACTTCACCTCTTAAAGGCCTGGGATCACATACCAGCACTCGCTTGCTCCTGCAGCTGGTGAATACTTACAATATTTTGTTAAATTTTATTATGCAGTTGGTTTCCAGCACCTTCTCTTAGTTTACAAGGGGGTGAATAATCTGTGTTTACATGCACTGCCAGCAGTGTTCACAAGCTGGCAGGCAGGTAATGCTAACAGGGCTGTGCTTGAATGCATCACTTCTGCTATGCTCTTACCCTCCGCTGTGCCAGCAGCTGAGAGAGCTGTGAGTTTTCCCTACACTCACGTCTTTCTGGCTCATTGTCAGTCAAGCCATGCCAACTGCATCAGCCAGTAAAAGCATATAGGAAAAATAAATTTGTCATAGGAAAAGTACAGAAAAGTAATGACTTTCATGCAAGACTACAGTAAAGGCACTGTTAGACTATACTTTGCTAATGCTGGAGAAAATAGCTTTCAAAATCAGGGTTTTTTTGTCTGTGATAGTGTCCTCAAGCACACTTCCACTCAAAAGGTTAGGACCAAAACTTGCTTTTTAAGAACTGCTATAGTGTAAACATTTATAACTATGAGTGGATGAGACAACAAGATATCCCTATGCTGTATCATTCCTAAAGGGATGTGCCCACTGTTACATACATGCAACATGGATGTAACAAAAATTGTTTGATGATGAACTGCACTTTCTACAATGCTTTATTCGTTGTCTCCTGACTTAGCAATTTTCAGGTTATTTATATTTTTAATATAAAATAATATAAAGTAAAATAGTTGTTGAAGTACATTTGTGACTTTCAGAGAGATTCAGCAGACTTTTGTATTTTAATCTTCCCTAAACACACACCATTTTCTCTTGTTATTATAGGGAGGGGACATAAAGCAGGTTCTTTGCTCTGTAGAACTTAGCTTCTAATAACAAATTACAGCCTCAGGATTTGTGTGATTATTTTCTGTCTAATTCTCCAAAGAACTTTGCAGGACCATGCAGAAGGCATTGTTATATTGAATGCTTCAGCTCACACTTAATATTGCTTATTCTTGGCATACTAATCTAAATAATGACAGTTTGCATTTTCTGTTACTCACACGTGTTCAGCAGAATCAGTCTCACAAAAATCAGTAGTGCTATTAAAATTAGCATTAAATAACACACACAGTGTTTGTCAGAATCATCTTAAAGGACTGTTGCAAGTGCATCAATTATTTAACTAAATCTACTAAAGTAAATCTCATTAATCTGTATTTAACATATGGTATTGACATATCAGATACCTAATTTCTAGCTTTTGATCAAGATTTACTCTACATCACAAAGATGGCTATCGCTCTGGAAATAAGGAGTACAGTTTATAGAATGGCATCAGATTTTCTGAAGTCAAAACGTTCAGAGAGTATAGAATGTGCATAACATTTCAAGTGCTTAGCTTTGACGTTTATGGACAATCCTGTCAAAACTTGCAGAAACCAATCCTGCTGAGGAGGCTTACAATACCAAGAGTACTTAAGAGTTTTCACAGGAAAAATATTCCTTGTGTGGCAGAAAGCTGACAAATTCTGCCTTCTCTTATACCTGTTACCGCCCTGATCCTGATATAAAGTGAGGAAGTGAATATGATGATGTTACTCCAAGTAAGAGAAGAGATTGGTGCTGGTAAATTGCTCCATGTCAACTCCTTTGCTGACATGAAATACCTAATCAGTTTTCATCTAATGATAGAAAAAGAGTGACTCTCCTGTTTTTCCATTAATTGAATGTGCTTAGCACATATGAAGCTGTGCACTTACATAAAGTTACCTATGGAAAATTAGAAGCTGAGAGAATAATAACATTCTTTCTGCAATACAAAAATATAAGTAGTTATAAAAGTAATATGAAAAGTACTATTAACATATTTAATGTAAGATACTCTGAAGGCCAGGCTATTACCAGTGTAGTTTACAGCAGTCTTACTTGAGGAGAGGAGACAATGTTCTTTTGACTTCAGAAGATAGGAAAGACCAGTTTCTATTAATGGCAAATTGATTTTGTTCAGTTGATCAGAAGATCTTGACTGGCATGTGCATGGGAGGTGAACCTAGAAATGCCAGAAAAATGCTCTGTTTTGCTACGTTCCTGATGGCTCTTCAGATACTATTAGTTAAAGCTCTCCTGTGTTAATTTAGAACTTTGAAGAAATTATATATAAAGTGCATATAACAACAGTGGATCAATTTCTCCATCTTTTGGAATGTGGTTTAGGTGAGCAAAAGTCTAAGAGATACACATACTAGGAAACCTGCAACGATTTTTCACTGGGCTCTCCTAAGCCCTGTAAAGTCCCAGGAACTTAAGTTATTCCAATATCTATGTGAAAGCTCTGGCCTAGATCACACAGTCAGTTTAGAAGCTTAAAAGCTATCCAAGAGGCATCCTCTATTTCCTAATACACTTTTTTGATCTCCAGAATCTCCATGGTGTTATCTGGCTGTATCAAAAAACCATAGGGCCTGTATTTGCACTGGCTCATTTCCTCAGGATATCTGTGGAATCACCCACATCTGATTTTAATTAGCAGTCATTATGAGTCACAGGTGTGTGTTTATGAAAAAGAGCAGAGGGAAGTTCTAATCACTTGGGCATGGCCCTAGGAATGGGGGGGAAAAAAATGTGTTCTCTTCCCTGTGCTGGCCCAATGAATGTTTTCTTCAAGTGGGTCAGTTTAACATGAATAAAGCAATAAACTGTTTTCCTTCCTTTGCTTTCCTTGTTCTTGCATCCTCTCTGACCTGCCATGGAAGTGATAGATGTGGGATTCAAATCCCTCTGCAGATCTGGAAGGTCAGCGAACTCTGGCTTTGTGTGTTGGTGGTGGATGAGGCCAAGAGGAAATTTCGCTGTCTGGTCAAACCCCAGGACAGGGTCTTTCTCAAGGAGTGATCCTTCCTGTAGGCTGGAGTTAGGCCTAGAGGTAATGTTTAATAGCATATCTACACCACCATCTCAAGACTCCAGGCTGGCTGTGTACTGTACTGAAAACCACAGTGCAGGTACTGCTGGTGTAGATTTACTGGCTGGAGTTCTGTTAGTGTTGTGTAAACATAGTCTAGTTCCAGGAGAAAAAGGAAGCCATCTCCTAGGCCTTTGCTCTAGACAAGTCTTACACAACTCCAAGCTCAACTTGCTCCCTTTGAGGACTCTTTTCTGAAGTGCTTGTCTCTCAGCAAACATTGCCAAGGGAACTGAGATAGCCAGCTTGGAACTGTCATTTTTCACTGGGTGGCAAAGCAACAAAGGTTTGGAAGCTGTTTCAGTGAGTACATTCTGTAATACAGCTCTGTTTCTCTGGGAAAGCTCTGTGATGTTGCATCTTTATATTGATTGTGATTCAGGCTCATTGGTGTTCTCTTGCAATCTCTGGTAAGCTGGGAAAGGGAGAATAGTTTTAATTTTTCTCACCTGTTTTTGGTTTAGAGCCCTGAGGAAGGGTGATGTTATTACCGTGGCAGGTGAGACCTCATCTGTAAATGAGCAGAATACTAAGCACAGAAGATCCTTTACAGGAATGGATCTTGGGGATGGTACCCACAACCCTATTTGTAGGAAAAAGATACATTAAAAGGGAAGAATGAAGGTCTGATGATAACACAGTACAAAACTGCTGTGAATGCTACTAAAATGTGTTTTAATAGAATTCATATATTTCTGTATGACTGTAATGATGACTGCTTCTCCTGAGGGTAAACAAGTACATTCTTCATCGTGAAATCCCACACAAATAGATTAAGCACAGATTGTGATTTTCATTTATACTCCCTTTTTTAAAGAAATAATTGTAATTTTTCTTTCTAATTGGCATAAACTGTTCTTGAGCAACTAACAACTTTTCAGCTTACTTCACCCTCTTTTCCTGGACTTCTCATGCTTCTAAAGGGCAGTGGAATATGGTTAACCATTTAATCACCAAGTTAGTCTTTGAAGTGCCTTGCTATGTGAGTTTTTGATGGAGACAGGTGTTTTTTGGCTTAGATCGTCTGGGCTAAATAAGCTTGAACTTACCAGCTTATCATCTGTCTGAGCTCTTTTATGTACAAATAGAACAAGACTCAAAAAAACTTAAAAAAAAAACCATTTTATTGCTACGGAAGACCCAACCGATTGAGACTACATGTTTGAATCAGTGGAACTTTAGCTGCATCACTCATATAGAATTTGGTACATCAATACTGCTTAGTCTAATTGGTGTGAATGAAGAATTCAGAACATGGAGTTACATTTTCTTCATTCACAAGTTTATTTAATATCTGTAAAGTTTTAAGCATAATTGGTATTTGGATGAGCTTCTGTATCTGCAGACTTTTTCTGATTCCTATGTTCGACACAATTGTTCTAAACCTCTAGTCAGACTCTTATCTTGGAGAGGAGTAGTATTCCTAATAGCTGGAGAATTTCTGAATGTTAGTTATCTTACATACTCAACAGATGTTAGGCCTGCTGATGAGCTGCTGGACACTACTGTGGCACACTTTATGCAGGTATAAAAACTACATAGATATTCTCCTCTATGTACCAGAGTGGCCCCTGCATCACCTCTTCTCAAATTCTGGTAAGATTTGTTGCTGGTGAAAAATGAGATGGTGTGGCATACAGGCACAGCAGTCACCAGCTGCTGAAACAGCTCCAATTACTGGTGCTAGGTGGAGTGACATTGAATACTTTCTATTTAAAACTAAATTTGCTCTCTTGCTTCAGCTGTGTGAAGTAGGGTTCTCCTGAAAGCTCAGAATTTGGGATCTGGATTAACTGGTGTAATGAATAGTTGCTGAAACTGCAAGACTGAGCTGGTGGTGCTACCAGAACTCATTTTCTCCCAAGGGGACATGCAACTAGTATAAGCAGACATACTACTATAAAGTCTAGGATTTCTAATGTTTTTAGTGCTTAGAGATAATAAGGTAGAAAGAGATTTTTTTAAAAATGCCAGCAACTTTTAATAGAAATAGATAATACTCTAGAGCATTTTTTCAAGCTGTATAATAATAATAAGCTAACACATTATTCTATGATGGTACTTATCCTCCTTCTATACTATGTGGAGGTATGGCATTCTCCATTTTAAATATAATTTCAAAGATATTTTGGTAGAATCCTTCCAGTAGTCTGATTCTCACCTGAGCAGGTGGGAGCCTAAATTAGAACTCATAATTTATTTCATCTCTATTCTTTGTCATTATTGCTAACTGACAAGCAAACCAACATCATTAAATATTAATTTAGAATTTCGTTTGACAATCACAGTTGGGTAATTGTTAGTTGGGGTTGTTTGGGTTTTTTTTGCAATATTAGGGATACAGGATTGAAGCCACCTTTTAGGTCATCAACTCCAGTCCTTACTTCTAGATTCCTATAGATTTATATTAATACTATATATAGTAATTTGGATAATACCCATTTATACCTACTTGAAGGAGTATTAAGATAGACTAATCTCACAGTTGATACCAGATTTACACTGGTATAATGATATCGATTGAAGTAGCTTCGTTGACTACTACAGAATTACTATAATTTACCGCAGCTGAGGAGATCAGGTACAACAGTCATACACCGTTGTGCTGCTTATTGCACATCAGTGGAACAAGATGGGTTACTGAGAATGGTGATTTATTTTCTCCAAGAATACTGTAAAGTGTCTTTTAAAATACATTATATTATTTCTATAATTAGTAAAATGTAGTTTTGTAAGTGGCATTTACTTTAATAGTAAGATACTGATGATATCTCTTTGCTCTTGAAGGCACAGTAAAAATCATCGCAGAGCAATTTTTTATATGTAACTTATTTACTTTTAAAGACATCTACACATAGTCTGTTCTCTGAAGTTAGGAGTTCTGCAATCTTAATAGGGTGCAAAATCTCTCACTTCAAGGAGATAAAAACACTTTAAGGCAAAATGTATTTTCCTTTAATATCTATGTTTGGGGTTTCTTTTGTCTTTGATGTCACATTACTTTTGAGGTTGTTTTTTTTTTTTTTTTTCTGCCAGCTCTGGTGGTGTTTCATGATTAACTTTAGTCTACCAAATGCTGCTTGTACAGTTTTTTCAATACATGGATGATAACAGTGTATGCTGTGCTATTATGAAATATTAGAGTATGCATTGCTCTAAGATGCAACTTATTGATATTCTGTCTTGAAAAAATGAATGCATGCTTTTGTTGAAAAATACATGTAAATCATGTTTTAGAACATACTCGGACACCAAATTATTCGTACTTTTGTGATCTTGGGAAAATGTTACGCTAGAGCTGAAAGAGGGTTTCTTTTTGATGATGTTTGATGCATCTCTAATGACTGGGAATTTGCATCATACATGGTACTTGACAGCAGGTAGAAGAAACTGCAAATTTTTTGAAGTGTGCTCTGGCTGGTAACTTGTGTGAAAGATGTTTCTTTATTTATTTATTTTAAACTTTAGTATTCAGACGACCAATAAGGAGGATAAAATGTGAAATAATAATGAAAAGAAAAATCGTCTAAGCAGCTTGTTTCTGCATTAGAAAAATATATAAACAGTTCCATCAGAAGCTTTACTAAAGATGCCATTTTGCTTCAGTAGGATATGAAGAAGTTGCTGAGCTTGCAGTGACAGTATTTAGAAGTGGACTTTCCAAGAGAAAGTGGAATTCAATGACTGGTTACTTTAGCTTCATTCTAATGAAATGAAAAATACCAGTTTATCCTTAGATAAGAAAACACTGTGATTGTTGTCTATTTAGGAATGTTAGCAATTCTTTGAGATAACTCGAACATACATTACTATAGAATTAATTCAGATGTAATAGTTCTGTTGTGAGTCACCTACCCATGTATCTAGAGCCTGATCTCTTACACTACAATTTACACAAGACTTCTTAATTGACAGTATGTTTTAAATTAAGTTGCTGTGGGTTAAAAGTTTTGAATTATACGTCTCATAATTATTTTGTATTTATTTAATTCCAACCTCTCTCCTTTTTAAGACCATAATACAATCATGATCTCCATTGAATTCAGAGGTAATTTTTGTATTGTATTATCTGTTGACCTTGATTTTGTGTACATGATAATGACCTGTAAATCTCCTATTTCCAGTCAGGAAATAGATCGCTGTAAGTTGTTCTACAAAACTGTAAGTAGCATATGAGCTGCAAATAGTTTTTAGTGGGAGAGTTTGTCTGAGAACTATTACTTATGCTTGCCTGTTCTTTTTTTTTCTTTTTTTCCCCCCATAAACATTCACCACGACTGTTTTCAGGTAGGGTACTAGGCTATATGTCTGTGTGTCTTGTTTTGTTCTGGTAGAAGACTAGCAGTGATGTATTCAAAGTATTCAGTACAGAAAAATGACACGGAAAGTACCTAATTCGTCACTGGCATTTCAAATCTTTTAATGTCAATGAAGGTAATTTAAAGCTATTTTTTTGTATACGTAGTCGTCATTTTGGACAGAAGCTTGATTTGGAGCTACTGGGCTGCTGGGAGACAATCATAACTTCTGCTCTGTGCACCAATATTGACATTAATCACTCTCTTAGCAGTCATACCAAGAGGTGATTAGTAAAGAAGACATGATGGCAACAGGACTGCTCCTCGTTTGTACTCCCAAACCAGCATACTGTTTCCTTGAATGCCTTTATAAACTGATGAATTTATGACTATTCTCAGAACTATTTTAAATTCTTGTGGGAACTGTAATGGCAATGATCTGCCTAAATGATTAAGCAGAGATAACAGATTCCCTCCTTCCAGGGAGGCTAGCTCCCCAGATTGTAAGACCATGAACTTATTTCATGGGGTCTTCTACTGTAGTTTTGAAGTGTACATTGATATTTCAAAACCACTGAAGAAGAAATTAAGCTTTACCGATCACAGGCATTGAAAAACTTTCAGTCAGAACTCTCAAAAGTAGGTGTTGTGAATGCCCCTCGTACTCAAACACTACTGCACCCAAGTGTCAGATTATGTTAAACTATATGGTGTAATGGAGAGCCATTAAGTGAAACACAGAGCTCATGGCTTTGGAAAGAACAAACTATTGGGGATTTAAGAGGTAGAGTCTTGAAGAAGAGCTAATCTGGTTTCATTAGATAAGCTGATGAAGCTGGATCTCCTCTTTCAAAATACAATTTAAAGTTTAGAACTCCTTCAATCCGTGATATGAAGAAGTGGTGAGGCACTGGAACAGGTTGCCCGGGGGAGTTGTGGATGCCCCATCCCTGGAAGTGTTCAAGGCCAGGCTGGATGGGGCTTTGACGAACCTGCTCTGGTGGGAGGTGTCCCTGCCTATGGCAGGGGAGTTGGAACTTGATAATCTTTAAGGTCCCTTCCAATTCGAACCATTTCATGATTCTATGATTTAGAGTTTAGATATCTTCAGCAGCTATTTTTAATACATGGCTTGTTTTACCTCATGTCAGCTATGAAAAATGTTTTCAAAGTTGGGAAGAGATTGTTGTGTTTGAATTGTTCTTCAGGAACAAGTTAGCAGAAATCACTATTACATGTAGAATTTTTCAGGCATTCATCCCCTTCTCTTTTTCCTGTGCGAGAATACTCTTACTAATGAGAAGTTGCTATGAGAGGAGGAATAAGCATATAATGCCACTTAAAGAGTAACATTTCTGCTTACAGAGTTTGGGCTCTTGGTGCTGCACCTTTTTGAGCGAAGATGTGGTTTTTAAGTTAGAAGATAAAAACTGGAGAGAAAAGAAGTAGTGAATTAACAACAAAGTGCATGGAAGTTTTCAGTATTCTAAGATAATATCTGTTCACATAAACCACCAGGCTACAAAGGAATTCAGAGTTTCACAAAGCTTCTGCTCAGCTTCCAGCTGGCAAAAATAACTGTCTTTTCAATAGTAGGAAAGGTGGTGGTTATGCTGTTTTACATTGCAGAGTGTTCCATATCCCATGTTGTGTCGTGTCTCAGAGTAGGTCAGTATGAAATCAAGAATGAAAGAAATGAAACTTTGAAGATATTTGTTTTTTCCAGCTCAGTAACTTAATATTACATCAAGGGCCTTCTGGGAGCTGATCTGAATATGCTGCAGTGGAGGGAGCAGCCAGGGAGGAACTCTAATGAGTCCTCAGTATACATTCCTGACTGCCTTCAAACAATTTGGCGGCCATAATTTTTTAAAACATTCCAAGCAGTCATCTCTCATTGTCTTTTGTGGTTTGGACAGAGGATTGTTGATTGTTGGATGGGTTTTGAGGTAGTCCCTTGAGTGAAATTGTGGATCCTACCTCACACATTATCATCTACATTTGCATATAATTGAGACATAAGTTTTCTGGCAATCTGCAGAAGGAATGCTGTAGAGCTGTTGTTAAATTTTCTAAGAACAAACACAATAGTCATGCCAGCCTAGGATGTAGGTCAAGAATTTGTCCACGGAATATTCTTTATTAAATTCAATTAAATCCTCTGAGATTGTTAGATACAAATTTAAGGAAAGACCTCTATCCAAGACTTCCTTACTATGGGGAGTAATATAAAATGGGATTTGGATCTCCTTTGCCTCTACACTTGTTTGTTTGAAACTAAAACCATTCCAGTTTTTTTTTTTTCATTTTTTTTCATTTTTGACTTTTTTTTCTTGTTGTTTTTTGTGGAAAAAAACACCAAACCACTCACAAAACCACGGTGTCACTTTTGTAAATAACATCCACAAGTGAGAGTGTGTGTGTGTGTGTGTGTGTGTATGTGTGTGCTGGGGATGGGGGGTGGGTGACAGAGAGTGAGAAACCACAGAGGCACTTTATACTGCGCATTGCTCCTGCAGCAGCTAGTAGGGTGAGAGGTGACTTTAGCAATGACTTACATTACATAATACCTCCCATCTCTCTGCAGATGTGTGAGTTTGTTTAAATGTTTTATGAGGTTTTTATTACACTGTAATATAGTCCCAACTCCTCTGCAGTTGCCAGTTTGGTCACAAAATATAATAAATTTAAAAATACCTAATGTTTCAGCTATTCAATAATTTTCTGCAATTATAGTACCACTGTGTCACTGAGCTACTTTTGTTTGGGATGCATAGAATAACAGTTTTAATTCTCTGATCCTGTTCTACAAAATCCCAGTATTTAAGCAGATTTGAATGTTCTGTGTACTCATAAAAAATTGCTGTTCTCTGTCCCCATCTTTCATGTGCTATGAAACGATAGGAGGGTGTGTAATGATAACCAATGCTTTCATATTCTTTTGGGGTTGCCATGCCTAGGTGATTTGTTGTGTTAGTAGGAATCTCAGCTATGATGTTTTTCAAAGTTCTGAAATAAACTAAATTCATGGGAAGCGTTGTACTGTGTGCTGATAGGCTGCTTTTCCTCCATACAGTAAGTTTACATTGGAGGCCATTGAGCATTAAACACCTGATCATGAGAGACCTGTGTACAGGCCAGTGTGGTATTCGCTTTATATTAGAGCATTATTCCTAGGTGTCCCCTTCCCTCAGACTCTTAAATTTTTACAAAAAGGAAGAAACTAAATTTCTGAATGAAAAAAAAACACACCAAACCCAACAACCTTGCACTTAACAAAATACTTTCTAAGCAGATGATAACTTTTAACCAAGTATTTCAAAAAATGCTAAGGGAAGAAATACATACATAAGGAAAGTGATTCCCTACTTCCAGTTTCCAACTTCTAGTTCCAGTGAGACATATTTCTGCTAGTCTCTGAAGGCTATATGGAGGGCCAATGGTCAGATCTTGATTGAGAAGACAAATTTTCCATTTTGAAATCCCTCTCTAAAATGAATGGCTCCTACAATGCAGAAGCAGGCAATAGAACTTGAGTATTTAATCAAATTTATGCTAAGTGTCACTAAGTGGGAGATAGAACTGTTGGAAAATAGCAGCCTTCACTTTTGCTTGAAGTCTCTGAATTTAAGAAGATGGAAAGTGGCTGCATTTATGGGACTGAGGAATATGAAAATTCTGTACAATTTCTTTGTACAATTACTTCTTTAGGAATAGCAGGCAGGAATAGAAGCCTTTAGTTTCTGGCATTCAGACTCCAATGGAGCCCTAAAATTCAAGGAAAGGAAGGATATATGTTGTTTTCCATACTTAGACTCTTCAGTGGACTTTCTGGCAGAACTAGATTCTGTACATTTCCCTCTTAAGACAAATTCTATTAAAAGTATGCAGTAAAAAACTCCATACTGAAACACATTTAAATTATATCTGTGAAATGCCCAATTGTTGAAGACATCTGTCTTGTCACACAAATGGTCTTACTTTGGCCTACAGCTTTCTGAATGGTCTTTTTAGTAATGGTCTATTCAAAGAATGGATTTGGGTCTCGATATATCTCATCTATATCTCCATTTAAATAGCTGTCTATCTGTCTATTGTTTAGAAATATAAAAGTTGTTTCCCTAACACAGCTTGTTCAATTTTAAACTTATTTGTAAATTCCTTAGGTTACCTCAGCAATAAAAATATTTTACATTTCATTCAGAATTCACAAAAGGTAGTTTTTTACTAATAAGCATTACTACAGGGATTAAGAGACTTTGCTGATTTCACACAATTAGCCAATGACTCAGTAGGGATAAGAACCCAAATCCCTAGGCCAAGCTGTACCTTCTGGTCTGTAAAAAATAACAAACTTAAGAGCAACTGTTTGTTATAGAGTGCTATTTCATATGTCAGATACCTCAAATTCAGCAGAGTAATGTAAGATGGATAGCAAGATGGGATGTTCCAAAGAACTGCAAGAATTAACGGGAAGTAATGCGGTGCTTTTTTCCCCTCTGGATTAATAATTGCATGCCTCTGCCTCTCATGGTATCAGTAAGATATGAAAGCATTGCCCACTCATTTCAAACATTTTATAGCTACTGTGTATATATATCTGTGCCAACCAAAATTATATTTTGAATAATTAACTCATCATTTTGATAACTTAGGTATGATATATTTCCATTTTTATTCTGCTCTTCTGTGAGGTGTGTTTTGTAAACAGTTGTTTTCCATTGGTTTGTTACTAGCTGTGTTAATTGGGTATATGTATATCTGTACAGTGCTCTCTACTTTGGGGATAAAAGATGGCATATACTTACACTTTTTTAACATTAATGGATAAAACACAATTATCCTTTTGTGGAAAGGAATCAGTGAGATGTTCGGTTCAATGGAGAGTGTAATATAATATGAAACACTTTGGTAATTTGCTGTTTTTTCCCCCCTCTGGAAATGAAATATTAGAAATATCAATCTAACCTGAGAAGAAAGAATTTTAACTTAATTTTAGCCAGATGGAAACAGTTTATAAGCAAGGGTGAGGTGGGTGAGATTTTTCTCTAATTATGGCTTTTGTGACTTGGGTGAAGAGCGAGTGTGCTACCTACAGGGAAAAGAGCTAAAGTCTACGTATCTCGCTTCCAAGATGTTGGGATTGAAGGTACTGAAAGAAGGTTGTGAAGGCAGTGAGTCTCTCAAGGTGGACTCTGGTTTGTGAAACAACTGCGAAGGAACTGAGATACCCCTGTCCTTAGCTGGTGTATAGTTCAGTGGGAGTTAACTCCAACTGACATAAGGGCTGGGAGAAAGTAAGGGCAGAGATTTTTGGCTGGTACTTTATTTTCTTCTGTGTAGCTTTGTGAAGAAAGGAGCCTAATTTTGTTAGAAGCTTTCCTCAATTCAGAAAGAGCCAGCCATCTCCTGTGCCGGCTTCCACCATCTGAATAGGAATTGGGCAGAGGGCCCAGGAGCCACATTCTCTACCTTAACCCAGTGACGCCTGAAGAAGCCAAGAGTCCTCTTCCAAGCAGTTGCAGTGGGAAAGGGCCAGCAGCTACTTAATGGTGCCCCTTACTTACATCCGAGATACTTTGGGGGCTAGAAGGGAAGTAGTAGAAGGCAGCTGGGAGAGCTGCCAAGTGTCACACTTTTGGCAGCTTTGTCACACATTCCTTTAATTTTAGGATTTGACTCTGCCGCAGGAAGACTTGCAGGTTTCTGCTTGAAGTTTTCCCTATTTACCGCTTGGGGCCACTGTGGCACTCTAGAGCAGGAAACATGGAGCATCTCCCCCCTGTTGGATCCCAGGCAGGAAGGAACTCTCGGGAGGTAGAAGCTTCAGCAGCATATAGGCAGGACCGTTTCCTATTGTCCTCATTGCCTTTGCTTCGCTCCAGATGACTGAAACAACGTTGAACATCCCAGGAACTTCCTGTCACTCCTCAACTCAGCAGATTGCCTGGCAGCCCTGGGCTAAGCGCTGATGGACCCCCATCCCAGTTCCCCATCCAGCTGAGAGCACCTATTCCAAGTGCCGGGGCTGTTTAGTTCATTACTTTGCCCTTATCCTTCTTCAGGACAGGGTGTGCTTGGAACAGGGTTAGGTATTTGGTCATCAAGAATTTCACTGGGGGCAAACTGAAGGCAAGATTATACAGAATTGTTATACAGTGAGAGAACACCAGGACAGGGACAGATTAAAAGGTCATATAGTTACTGCTGAAGATACACACGTATCTTGAGGTAGTGAAGTTGTCTGATGGTGGCAAAACCAGACAGTTTATCATTTAAAATATGGCTACAACAGTGTGTCAACGCTTACTTTGTTAGGCAAGTGCTTTACTGTTAAATCCAATACAGTTAAACCATTGTTTCTTCTACAGCAGTATCTGAAAGATAGTACTGCTTTATTTCTGCCTTACTATATTACTCTTTTAATCTGCAGTCAAGACCGTAATTTTCTTGGTCACTTACATTTGAAATATTGTGGAGTTCAGGCTACATAACAATCCTTTCTTTAGTTGGATCAAAGCTGGTAAAGTGGTTATTTAATTTTACATATTATTACAGTAACACTAAACTGGAATGCTGGAGAAGTGTATAAAAAATGTTCTCTATTTGGAAGATAATTTGAGGGGCTTCATGTTGACTCTTACTATTTACAGCTTCCTTCAGAGAAAGCAGGCAGTGGAGATAGCTTCTTTGAAGCGGGTTGGAGGAAAAGATAAACTTGCCATTCTGTCTCATTTTAATGATAGCGAGTGACCTGCTCTGCCTGGAGCTGCTGCTGTCCCTGGGGCCCAGACATCCACTGGAAGCAAAACTGACCACAGTGACCCACCACAGCTCTGCTTCTCAGTTGCGGGGGTGTGGATTGGTATTGGTTTTCAATTTAGACAAGATGTTGTGTGAGTCACCCTGCCCCCTGCCCTCCCACCAGTGCTATGAATAATAAACTCAGTGAGGAGCTGCAAGCCAACTGATGTGCTGCCAGGGCACGGCTCCTTCTCCCTGCGGTCCTTTCCCTCTCTGCACTTTGCTGGACCTGCAGGGCCTGTTGTGGGTGGAGGTGAAACACATCTGGAAGGGACTGATTCAAATGGCACTCATAAACGAAGAAGGAGCTTCTAAATCCGACCCACCCTGGGGAAAAGGGGCTGAGGTCATAGGAGGGCAGAATGCAGAGTATTATTATGATGAAAAAGTGAAAAAAAAAAAAATTACATCAAATGTTTGTTTAAGGATCAGAAGTCCTGGCCCAGCCCCTTTGGTTTGCCAAATATTACATGAAGCTACATAAAAACCAACTCTAACCTCTTACAGCTCTCCCATTAGGTCACATTAAGCTTTGGCAGGGAGGATGGTCCTACTTGGTGGTTTTCTGATTTGTGGTTTGAATTTGGCCAACCTTACTTATTTAAATTTATTTTATTTTGTAAACGCTCAATGATAGAGTAAAACTCTAGAGTAAACTTGTTCTGGCCAACATTTATTGTGGAAACATTCTGTATTATCAAGAGATCTTTGCAGAACAGCTAAAAAATTAAAACAAAGCATTTCAAGCACATATTGAAGTTCTTTTTCTAAATGAAGGAAATGTACTGATGGCTTCAAGCCATCACTTTTGGTTGTTATCCACTTCTAGCCCTCTGGGCTGTTATAAAACTGGTGTCTTTTCACTCTCCCCATGAGAACAGCCGTCGCTTTGGCTGTGGTGCAACCAGGGCAATGAATATGTCCCCCTCCTTTTAACTTTGTTAACTTTCTAACGAGTTTGTCTTTCCTTCCTTTATGAATACCTCAGTGAGCCTGATTGCTCACATGGAAGCTCAGTTTGACTGTTGCCATTGAACTAGGAAAAGCTGATTCCAAGTAGGGATTTCCCTGATCTAAAGAATATTAAGTACACTATAGGTAAGCTGTATTTTTCCCACTGAAAATAGTATTTTAAAATATGTGGGGAATGACTTACTCTTCCTTTAATGTCTTCTGAATGGAAAATTTGATTTCTCTATCAGTAAAGTTTTCTTTATAGAAAATACCTTAACAAGAAATTAAAAAAAAAAAAAAAAATCAATTGCATTTTCCTTAATGGGACGTTCTTTGATTTGTTAAAAACAATGTAAAAGCTTTATTTTGCCATCAGATCAGTAAGTGACTACCTATGGTAGAGTAATAGTCCTATTCTTTCTAAGAACTATGATCTTGTGACATACCTTCTCATCATTATAGCTTTTGCTAATGCAATTGCCCAGCTGTATCATTTAAATGTAATCTCACCACAGATAAAAATTTGTACTGTGTGCAACTCAAATAGCAGAGTTGTGAAGCACTTGAGATAGCCTTGCCTATGAACCTACAAATCTCTCACAATTTAGGAATGTTGAAAACTTCATTTAGATGAAAAACACAGAAACCATTTGAAAAATTTCTAATATTTTTACAGAACTTCAGGATTTGTGGACTTTCTTGATCTGAGGGGTAAAAATGGCACACTGCTTTTCTCTTTGAGAAGAAATTTTGCAATGGTTTTAAAAATAAGTGACAGTAGTGTGTATGGGCAGCAATAGCCTAGTTGTGATTTTATGTATGTATTGTGTTAGAAATATATCTCTTAAATTGTTTTAAGAAATATGACTGCAGTTTTGACTCGGCAATTACAATTATGTCCTGCCAAATTTTGTTATTTTATTCTGTGCACGTATCTTGTGTAGACCAGCTTTTCCATCATACTGCAGATGAGTTTAGGCTCTGCACGTAGCAGACTGACAGCCCTGTAATCTGGTGATTGTACAGAACAGGTTCAATACATGTAGCACTGTGTGTACAATGTTCCCCATATTTGGCATGTAGCTAGGTTAATCACTCTGCTTTTTTGGCAGGATAATTAACCAAATACCATGCTCACTGATACCTCAGGAGAATTGTTTCTCATCCTGGAGTTCGCTTGTTGAAACAAGTTTAAATGTTCTTATACTTAAACTGCAGTGCCATCAGCAGTTGAGTTTTATAGTTTATTATAGAATTCATTTGAAGAAATATAATCTCTGGGGTTTTTTTATGACCATGCAGTCTTTGAATTCTTGGCCAGCTTTTTCACAGATGCTGGCAACTATAATTTTATTGATATGGTCAATTATCTGCTAGTTACCATTAAAACACCAATCTGTTCCATGGGAGTCACTGTCACACCAGCTAGTGATGGCCTGGCTGTGTGAAGAGTGACGTAAAGATGAAAAATTTCTGTATTCTCTGAAACTCTTGAAATGTTCTGTTCAGTTTAATACTTTTTTTCTCTTGATGGAGAAAACACCTTTAAATACCAAAGCAGTGTTGTCGTATCTGTCCCTGACTCTGCAATACAGAGCTGAAGACAGTTTTTTAAAAGGAAACCTGTTAATAGTATTTGTATTGTTGTTGAGAAGGATGTTGAATTATTAAAAAATTACAAAGCTGAAGACTGTTGCATGGAGAGTTTTCCAAGTCTGTTTGTATGCTGTATAAATTGGCTGCTGTATGACATTATTTCCATTTGTTTTTAAAGTATTTAGATACATTTGGCTAAGAAAAGACCTGTACAAAATCTTGTCAATTTGTTGGATGGAAAGCATCTGTCTTGTTCATTAACAGTGATCTTCTATTAGAATTTATGATTTTGCATTTGCGAGTTTGTAGAGTTTCAGAAGTGAAAGAAGAGGTGTAGTGTGTGATGTTTCATATTGCAGGGTCAGCCTGTGGATACATCGGTTCCTCCAGTTTGTGACTCGCTGTGCTTACTGGCTTGCCAAGGGTTTGGATTAAGTGCGTAACCACCATTATGCTAAAGCTGAGAAGAGATCATTGCTTCCACTTGTATGAATGAGTAAAACCAAGGAATCTAAATAGATGTTGTTTGGGTCAGTACTGGTGACTACTCCCCAAAACTACTGCAAAATAAGTATCGTGTCAATTTGCTTATATTTGGTGTGGTTTTGGCATAGAAAGCTGTATACTTCGCTCCCTCAAAAATTTAAATGGAAATCAGCTAGGGAATTGTGCAGTTTTTGCTCACAAATCACACTGCTCCATTTGCATGACTATGCTGTATTTTGATTTCTTAACAAGCTTCTGTGACAATAGCATTTATACTCATCTCGGCTTTCATTGTGCACTGGCCAGATTTAGACACTTTTGCTTTATTTAGTATAGACTGGCTGATCTCAGAAGCAGCCGGCGCAGTATCATGGCAGTACCCTGAATTTAGATTTGTTGTCACTCCTCGTCTGTGATACTCCACAGTTATGGAGAAGTGTGACGTCTTTACCTTCTCCCTTAAAATTCTCTATGGCTGGCTTCTGCATTACAGTTGCTTATTGGTGCATTGGGTATATAAGAAGTGTATTACGAGGTAAATCTGACCAGTAGTAGGTTGCTATGCCAGGGGTCCCTTTTCTTATTTGACTCCAGATCAGTTAACGATATTGAAGTTATATTCATATAAACACATAGTCTATATGTTTAAATTCATGACGCTGAACATGATACAAATAAAAAAAGAAGCTAACAGGAAAAAGAAGTCTCCCTAAGTTATAATTAATGTTAAAAAAACCCAAAACCCCCAAATAATAGCAATTGGTAGAACAAGTTGAATAATGTTGAATTTGGAAAAGACTTGAAAAATTCACCAAAACAAGTATTTAAAATGCCACTTATTCAAGCAAATGCCAAATGTTGAATTGGCATAAAGATAGGCACAGAAGTATTCAGCCCAATGCTTGCGTTGATATACATCCATGATTTGAGAATTGTGGTAATAGGTGCTTGTTTGTTTACCCTGGAACATTTCTTAATGCTTTTCAAGCTCAGGTGTGTGTATATTACAGTTCAGATCATGAGTATGCTTTTGAAACAAAGCTCACAGTGGTCTCCACTTGCTTCATTTTTGGTTTGTATCACAGTGCAGTCCCAGAGGACAAAAACTGGATTCCTTTCAAGTGAAATGTGTGCTCCAGGAGTGCACCTAATACATTCCACACTCAACTAGTTTTCCATCTCCAACCCCAAAACTGGAAATTCTGAATCAGAAACCCTCAAAAGGCAGATATGTGCAGGGGTATCAAGTCCTCGATGCTGTCAGCGTACTAACTGCTATTTCAACAGGTCAATGTTGGTTACTCCAGTGGACCCACTTCTGTTTCTACCCCACTGCTTGCTAGTGCGGAGGTGGTTGTAGTATCTTACTTTTTCCTCATGTTGTATCTAGTTAATCAGGGTATGCTCAGTGAGGCAGATTAAGCCGACAAATGCACTTTCCCATGTAATAATATTTATTCTGCCTGCTATCGTTCTCAGGCAGTGATGAGATACCTGCGCAATGCTAAGAAATAGCTTGAAAATCTACTGAGAAACATTCTGCTCATATGTGAGTTATGTATGGTAGTGTTTGCTTTTTCTTTGAATGTTGGAGCTACCACTTTTCCCTTTTAAGACTCCCCTGTGGTGATAGTAAGCATTGCCAGTCACATGGCTAAGATTCAGAGCTGGGAGAACTGCCATAGTAAACTGAATTTGAACTCTGGTCTTCCCATGCCTCCACTGGGATCTATAACTGTCTAAAAGGCAGGTCTGGCCAGAAAATTTTTGTGTTGCAAAATTACTTTTGATGTGCAGCTGGCTATGTAAAACGCTTCTTATTTGTTTGTCCAAATCCAAAGCTGATTTAAACCACACAGTCTAATCAATAATGTAAGTTCTCTTAAAAAATAAATTTTACCTTTTTTTTATTAGTTGATTTTATCATAATTGAACCCAAACATTTTGAACACTGAATGCAACTGAAGATCTTTAATTTATTATAGATTGGCCGGTGAATCACTGTATAGCCATGTTGGGGCGATGACAAACTCAGATAAGTTGCACTTATCAGGGTTTTGTATGTAATCCTAAAAAATATAATTTCTGTATTATTACATTGTAATTTAATTGTAACAACATTACCTTTTAAAGCACAGCATTTTGTGCACAACATGTCTTAGATATGCTGAGGTCTGAGTGGAGTTTCATTGCATTCACGCATTTATTAATTTAAAATTAAGATCCCATCCAAGCTCCTTGTTTTCAGGAATTTTGTTCTAGAAACCTGGTAACACAGCAAGTGAAAGAAAAAGTATGTAGGAAAATTTAAATCAATGACATATCTATTCATTTTGAGTACTAATTTGTACCAGTTTTGTAATATATTTTCTTGGAGCAAATGTTAATAAAATCTGTTGTTAAAACAGATTAAAACAATTGAGATTAACGTCTTTTTGGATACGTTTTAGTGTTCAATTATAAATTGGTTAGTATACTGTCATTTGAAAGTTGTGAAAAGGTTGCCAATAGAGTCTCACAGCTCAAAGAGCTGTAAGAATTGGAGTAAGTAGCATCATTTTTCTAGTGGACATGAGAGGAAAGCTTCTTGTCAGCCTGTTTACCTTCAAATATGTAGAATGTGAAATGCAGCCAAAGTGTATACAAAATGTGTTTTTCTGTGCATGGAGACAACCATTTGTACATACTACATTTTTCATTATTTCCACAATTTAACACATATGATACTTTTTTTAAACACTAGCTAATTTAAAATTGATTTGGCAGGGCGTGTTGCTACAGCCTTTGTGGAAATTGGTATCTGGATGGAGACCACCACTGAAGGCAGAGCATTTGTTGGAGCTCAACAGTATTTTGTTGTATTTGTTGCAGTGGCCGGTGGGTCAGCAAATATGTGCTGACTGGCCAGGCAGCACATCCATACCTCCAGGCCAACCGTACCGTGTGCTGCTGTTGAACTAGCTATTAATATAAGTTGTCATGGGAGGTGTGACGTGTCTCCAGCAATGTGGGCAAGGGGGGTAGGAGAGAAAATTTTTAAAATGCTATGAAAAATGTTCTGAAATGTTTAGGATAATAAGAAGTTCAAGGAAGAGATCAGAAGAGGGAAAATGATGGATGAAAGAGGAGAAAGGGTATAAGAGAGACCCAGAGTGCTACGCAGGGGAGGGGAGAGGAAGTGGGGGCAGGGGCATGGATCTCGCAATAAGCAAGGCATCATTTGCTTCATTGATGACTGAATACAGTAGACTACATTGGGGCTGGGGCCTCAGGTGTGGCTGTCGCTGTTTTTATTCTCTATTTCTGTCTGTATGACCATTAGCTTCTCCGTATCTTCTACTTCTTTGTCTTCAGCTGTTTCAGGTTTGGGGATGTAGGACTAGAGAAACCTGCAGTGATTTTTGCACTGAGAAGACATTCTTGGAAAAGATGGAGAGCATAAAGAGCAGGTGGAGGCAATTCTAGTTTCCCGGCATGACTACGGATGTCTCTTGGACTTGCAATCTAGATTTTAGACTGGTCAGCTTGTCTGGGAAAATTAATTAAAGGTCAGGGTAAACATGCATTGTACAGTTAACCTCACTGCCGATCAGATACACGGTCGCAGTGTTTTTGAGCTTATTTGTTCAAGTACATGTATAAATTAAAATCTTTTGATGATACTTCATCATTTCCTGAGAAAACATCACTATAATATCTAAGCTGAAAAGTGTTATCTACTTTTCTCTTCCTAGTTACTTTCTTACTGATTATTTAGGGCAAATATAAAGAAACAGAGTATCTTTTCTTGAATAATTTTTTAAAACTCAAGGATATTTGACAGAGTCAGGATTTTATTTTGGCTTGCTACAATGCTGTGGTCTGATTTCTAGATTTTAATCATATTTTCTTTGAATATTTTCAGGATTTTTTTTTCTTTAAATTTATGAGACTATATTAAAAGGGGGACTGTAATTTCAATGTAATCTAAATTATTTTCTGAACTACGTCAGTTGAGTTGATTCTAAATAAAAAGAGAAAACTTTCCTGCAGAGCTAATAAAACCCTTTGCCCATTCTCATGCAGCCTTACTTTTTTTCCAGAAACCTCATGACTCATATTTTTTGAAGCTCTTTATTCATTAATGTATTTTTGCATTTACCAAGTAAGAAATAATTAGTCAGCTACCCATGATAGGATGAAGTATTCAAGCACGTTATGTACAAACCAGATTTTCTTTGAAGTTTCCAGCGGGTCTCTCTTCCACTTGAATACTGTTCAAAATAATTATAAACCTGACCCTGCTAGGACCCCTGAAAGGTACCAGCATGACTCTTCAGTGGGTGTTGGAACCAGATGCAATTTGGTTCAGTGTAAAATTTGTCCAACGATGGTAAAAAAGACACACCCCCAAGCCCTTTAAGTATGTGGTCTTAAGAAATGCACACAGCTGCAGGAAAGAACTGCCAATTAATGTAATTTACAACAGGTTTAAAAATCTTGACTTAGATTGTGAGTTGAATAGTGGGGGGAAAGAGAAGGGAATGGTGTAGAAGTTCAGGCCAAGGATGCAGTGTGGCAGGGAAAACATGGTTAAGCAACAACATCTGGAAACTGACTTGAAAGAGGAAACAACCAAAAGTGCAACTAGCGAGAGAGAATCCAGGCTACAATAGGTTGGAAAAGATGAGAAGTAGCCAAGAGGAGAGCTTTGTAGTAATGTGGCATGCAGCAGGACATGAATGCGATTGTCCCTTTTGACTTGGAAAGTTCTCTCGCTTTCTTTAAGTATGATACCTGCATAATTAGTTTGACATGTTACACGGTCTGAGATTAATAGAGATTTGTTTTCAAAGGTGGGAAGTGAGTAAACTCTACTACTTTCTTCACAGTTCTGCTATCTGCAATTGCCTAGTGGCTGTAAGAGTTCTTTCCTTACACGAGTATCGAGGTGATTTTATAATTTCCTTACTAAACTATGTGTTTAACTACCGTGTGATGTGCCTCTAGAGGAGCATCTTTGGTTGTGTACACATAATATATTGCTAGATAAATAGTTTTTTTGGCAGGTTGCTCGTAAGTCATGTTATCATCACCTTTGCTGGTCATATGGAGCCAATCACAGCTTTCCCTGTTCATTGCAAAAGAATGCAGAGCAACGGATTCAAAGCGGTCCACAAACGCTTGGTTTAACTGTTACCAGTTGCTTTGCTCATCCCTTGTTAATTACTAATGGATGGTCTCGTCCACGTTTACGGCAATGTACATGCATGTGTTTCTCAAAACACATGCTGACTGTGGGGATTAACAGTACTGAACAACTCAGGGCAAATGTATATGGGGAAACTGTTAGAGATGTGGTGATAAATTTGGTGATTCTTTCTCATTAAAATTGGCTCTTCATTTTAGATTAGAAGTTTTTTCCAGCTTTCCCTAACCTGAGGAATATGTTACTTCTCGTGGGAGAAAATTGCGATATATGAAGTTCCAAAATACTGTGAATCTGCTTATACAATATTCTTATAAGAAGAGGGAATCACCATTTGACAACCCAGAAGCGAAGGAAATTAGTCTTCATGAGACTAGTTGGGGAGTTTTGCAACTGCCATGATATTATAGAATTCATATTTGCATCTGCCTAAGGTGAAAGCATTTTACTTTTCCCATCTACAAGTTAGAGTTTGGCAACAAATGTGCACAGGCTTTTGAAGAAAGAAGGGAAAAAACCCAACCAACATCTGAATTTATTTTTTGCAGGAACCGACAAAGATAGCCTATTTTTGTTCCCCAGAACATGCTGTATCGGGGATGGGTGGGAGAGGTCACCAAACAAACCCAACCTTCTTTTGCAGGGGTTTTCTCTTCACTTCAGAGCATGAAGGCATTACCTGGTTTTTCACCCAATGGTGTCTTTTAGACCATCTGGCTGCATGGCAAGGATATTTTTTTTTCTGTTTGTTTGGAATGATGCAGCTGTAAAACAAATGGACTGTTTGGACTCTACCATAGTATAGGTGGCATGATGATAAAAATCTAACTTATGTTAATTTTTCTCAGCAGATGCTTAATATCCATCCCTGTGATTCTAGCTCAGGCCTGTTTTCTCAAATGCTTGTTTTCCTGTGTTATCATCAAACCTAGTCTGGTTTCTCTGGACAAACTACTTCTCGAAGCATAAACAAGAATTTAACAGAGCACTGATGGGACCTCTCATGGATCTGTGTTAAAAACCTGCACACTACTATAATTCTCTGACTGGTAAAGTAAATGTCTGTACTTACGTAAAAGTATAGATGCACGTGAGAATGCAAATCCCACATTTACATTTATACATACCTACACATCTTCTGAAAAGACAAAATTGTAGTAGTAGTAATGTGTTGGACCAGAATCCCTCAAAATCACAATTAATTTTGGCCTTGATTTAGGGTACATGTTTTTGGTAATGACTAGTAATTATTCTGAAGTTTTTGGATTAAATTCTAATTCTAAGCAGAGCAAAGTTTGCAGGGTGGGCTAAGGAAAATGGGTGAGAAATCCTAAGTGCAAAACTTTTCTTCCAGTTGAGAGCTGGAAACTTAGCTTAAGGCAGATGGAAACTTAGCTTAAGGCTAGATGGCAGAGCCTGTGCCAGTACAGAGCTGGCTACTTCTAATATTGTAGAACTTACTGAAATGCTCCACTAGGGGGCACTTTTTAGGAGACTTGTTGGCATGGTGGTGTCAGTATATCAATACAATTGTATGGAAATTTTTTTCTTTAATCAATGTATAGCATGCATTATATGCATTTACCAGTCATAATTTTTTCTCTGATACCTAACATTATTAATCCTATATTTCCTTCTGTGCAATGGAGGTCACATTTTTGGAGCAGCAGTACATTCAGAGTGTGTTCGTATGCTTTACAGAATCACAGAATGATAGGGGTTGGAAGGGACCTCTGGAGATCATCTAGGCCAACTCCCCTCCCAAAGCAGGTTCACCTGCTTGCAGATGAATCCATACCAGCAGGTTTTGAATATCTCCAGAGAAGGAGACTCCACAACCTCCCTAGGCAGCCTGTTCCAGTGCTCTCTCACCCTCAAAGTAAAGTTTCTCTGTAAGTTCAGATGGAATTTCCTGTGTTCCAGTTTGTGTCTATTGCCCCTTTTCCTGTCACTGGGCACCACTGAGAAGAACCTGGCCCTATTGTCTTGACACCTGCTCTATAGGCATTGATGAAATCCCCTCTTAGTCTTCTCTCTTCCAGGCTAAACAGACACAGGTCTCAGCATCTTCCTCATAAGAGAGATGCTCCATTTCCTTGGTCATCTTTGTAGCCCTGTCCTGTAGTTCCCTGTCCTTTAACTGGAGGGCCCAGAACTGGACACGGTACTCCAGATGCAGCCTCACCAGGGCAGAGTAGAGGGAGAGGATGACCTCCTTCGACCTGCTGGCCTCGGTCTTTTTACTGCACCTTAAGAGACCATTGGGCTGCTTCGCCACAAGGGCACACCACTGCCTTATGGTCAGTTTATTGTCCGCCAGGACTTCACAGTCTCCTCTGCAGTGCTACTTTCCGGCAGGGCAGCTCCTAACTTGAACCAGTGTGTGGGATTATTAATTGCAGGACCCACCTGTAGACTGTAGTGAATCTTTTGTATTGCATAGAAATTTTTAATCGCATCAAGTTAAGTTTTCAAATTTTAGAGAGGATTTTTTCTTTAATTAGTTCTAAAGGGAAGAAATTTGAGGATTACTATTTGCAAATTAATCTGAATAGAACCAGTTGGTATTAAATATTTTGTTGAACCAAGAATCTGTGCTAAAGTGTCACACCATTTTAGACATGAGCTTATATCCATGGTATTGTTTTGATTATGATGAACTTGTATCCACTATATTGTTTTCATTATTTATATGAAAAAGTCAAATATAATCATATCCATGATATAAGATTGTAATTAAATAATTACCTTTAAATATATGCATCTTTTTAGGAAGTTATGCCTCACTGCAATTGCTGATCAGATAATCGAGGAGTTAATTTTGTTAAACAGCTTAGCTGATGGGTGGTCTTAAGAATATTAATATTAAAAGATAAAATCAAAGAATAGAAGCAGATAGAACGAAACTGGTTAACCTCCCACTCTGTTTAGAGAAGTGTTCTGTTTCAGTAGAAGCTAGCTTTTTTTCCATGACAGCTTTTAGTTATCTCAACAGGCAAATAGTTTGTGGGCATAGGTATGACAAACTTCCATATGTTTAGAAAAGCCTGCTGGTTCACCTGAGGTTTCATATTAAGCTTATTGTGAAGACTAGTAAGGAGTGCAGGCACGAATGAGTTAATATCTCAAACCTTTTTCCATAAATCATGCAGCTGTGCTCTGGGGAACCTTCAGAGTGGAGTGGGAGAGGCTTCTGCAGAGAAGATGGTTTCTGAGAGCGGTGGAAGCTCATACAGAACTGAGTATAGATTTAAGATAACACAGGGAAAGAAAAAGTAATTGGATAATGCCAATTGTCATCTATTGATTACTATTTTAACGTATATTCAAACCTAGAGGTTGTTATTCAGTATCTATGTTAATATTCTTCCAGTAACAGAAATGGTGTTTTCAGGGGTTAGAATAGTTAGCATTGAAAATCAGGTTCAAATTTGTTATGCCAGCTTTCTTTTTGGTTCCTTTACTTAATGATGTGACTAATATTTATTACGTATTTAGAGAATTAATTAGCCCTTTCAAAGTTATCTGAAACTTTGGGTGGAAGGTAATATAGAAATACAAATGATAAGTGTGAAGATTTCCCATTAGAACATAAAAATTGACCCAGAACCTTTTTGGCAGCCAAGGGCAAAGGAAACTGAAAAGAGACAGTCTAGTCTTAATGGTCATACTCATGAGGAATATTGTTTAGTTCTGGTATTAACAGTAGGTTTTATGTGCAGGAGGCAGTGTTGGCTTGCTATAAATTTATCTGAATAAAGCATCTGTACAATAGCTGTAGTAGCTATTGAGGGGTAATTAGATAAATCTTTATTTCTGCCTGTGCCTGAGACTTGAGTTTGTTGGCCAACAACACTGAAAGCACTGTAGCCTTGAAAAGACTTGGACAGGTCTCTGTCACTTGCTTTTGCAAGAGGCTGGAAATTCATAGGGGTTTTGTCTTTTTCTAACTGAGATCTGGGGCAGCAATCACATTTTTAAGAGACAAAGGGTTTTTCTGACAGTCGTCAAGACCATCAAGAGCGAAACATTCTCCTGACTACTAGCAAAAACATTATAATAATATTTTGTATTCTGAGCTATTGCATAATGCCTTGTTTTTAGATAGTTGATGTTAAATACACAGTCATCAGAACATCATTTTGCTGCAGGGAAGGCATAAAGGCTATTGAAATATACACATAATACAAGAGGCATATTTAATTTACCATGAATCAGTGAACTTTAAAGTGTAAAGCTTAGCTTAGAAGCACTCTTGCATTATTTCTTATGTGTGCAATTTGATATTCAATTAGTGTTTCAAAAAAACAAATAAATCTTAATGTTTTAAAAATATTAAAAGGACCTTAAATGGTAATATCTAAGTTTTCAAATTCCAGCAGTATCATTTGATAATGGTGTTTTAAAGTAAATGGAATTGTACTAAATCCCTTCTAATAGATATAAATGTCTACAAACTATTTAAAAAACCTTGTATGCAATTAACATTAATTTCATAGGCTTCTATTATCATTTTATTGGAAAACAGGTTAATATTTGAAGGATAACAGACTCATATTAGCTAAGAAAAAATTCTACAATCTAGATAAAACTGAATGAAATGTAATAAGTAGTTTCTGATTATTGCAACTAAGGTTACAGCCAGTTTTTCATTCTCCTGGACAAAATTTCTGGTTTAATATTTTCCTGATGGAGAATATGAATATGTATCTTTGAATCTAGAGATTTGTCCTACCAGTTGTTTTCATGCTGGATCCAAGTTTCTACAGCACATGGTGTTAATTCACTAGTGGTTTTTGGTCCACCTTTACATGCAATCATTGACCACATATTTTTTGTTATGCTTTGGTGTAATGAGTTTTTTAAATGAATGTAGCATTAATATAGGCAAAAGCCCCGCAAGACTCAGTAGTTTGAACCATGCATTATCATATATTGTACTGTCATTTTACAGTAATGAAGATTATTGGCTAGGCATCAAGAGAATTTGAATTTCATCTTTAGTCTTGAAGTATGATAAATAATGCTACAAAAAAAAAAAAAAAAGCTATGTCAAAATATGGTGAATACTGTGTCAGTTTTGCAGTGCTTTTGTTACACAATTACTGCTTTCTCAAATATTTAGCTAAGAAATACTTCGTTCTTTGCCAAATGCCTTTTCTGCAATAGAAAACACTCTGGTGAAAGACTGAGATGTCTCTGCATAAAGTATTGTGGGATAAGTGCACAAGTGATACAGCCTAGCAAATGCAGCAGCTCTTGGGCCATGATATCTTACAAGGCAGGAATTGGTCTGGAATGGATGTAGTGTTAACTTAGGGCAAGAATTTAACGTTAACCTGGGAAGTTGCAACAGTACCTTTACCATCGCTGAGTGATTTCTTACTAGGGGATATTTTAATTGGTATTCATCACCTTTATGTCTATTTGTGAATGAGTTCACAGTAATTCTCAAGATTTAAGGTGTTCTCAAGCTCAGTGATTGAAGTGAGTAATTTTTTTATACACTTAATTCAATTAATGTAGTTAAATAAGAGATATATGGTTACATTAAAGATAACTAACAAATCAGCGTGGTACTTATTTGTGTCATATTCAAACTTATTTCTGGCAGCTAACGTAGCCAACGTGAGACATTTCTATTCTAATGGATGAATACAATTCTGAGAATCTGGTTTCTTGTTAAATACATGATTCAGATTCTGGGAATGTTCATCAGAATCTACTTAATTTTTTTTTTATTCAATCACTTCTGCAAGTAAAATGCAAAAAATAGTTCAAAGTCCTGAGCATAGGTACAGTAAATCCATTAGACATTGAAGATTTTAGGTTTAATATTTTTCTGCAGACTAAGTCCGGTGTATTGATATCAACTTACTTATGTAATTTCTCTTTTAAAGACAGTATTCAATGATTGGGAGCATGCGTGGTAGGATAGGAGCAGTCGAGACAGGAAGGCATACATTCTAGTAATTGACACAGAAGAGCCATATTTTACGAAGATTTGGATTATTTTCACATTTTATTTCCATGTCTGTTTCTTTTACAACTTGGGAATACGAGTTTCATTCACAAAGTTTCTTCTGTTACTGTGGCACAAATGAGAATCAAAGTCTTGTTTGTATTCAATTTATATTCTACATACACTGTTAACAAAGTAAAATTAGACAATAATGTTAATCAGTTTATGTTGAGATTTGAATTAATGATGTGGAAAGTTTGAGCTTTTCCATATAATTGCTCTTTTCTGATTTTGCCCTTGTTTCTGTTGAAACAGTAGAACTGCTCATTAAAAACCAAGCAGACTAAAATTGTCACAACCAAGTTGAAGTCTTGTTGTGATCGAGTTTTAACGCACATGTTCTGTGTCCTGAGCCCACCGTTGCTTTTGCCACTGATTGAGACTCCAGTGCTTAAAATGCTCCTCTCTTTTGTGCAGAAAAATGTACCTCCAGCCCATCAAACTATTTCCTTGGGAAGTTGTGATTCGCTATAGCACGACCAAGTTAGTGCTCTAACCTGGAAATGAAAGGAAAGCAGAAGCTGAGCTGTTTGAGAAACATTGGCACAGCAAGGGATTACCCTGTCTCCTTTTCCCCAAACCGCATTTTTCTGACATTATGCTTCCAGTGAGAGTCCCCACCCAGGCAGTCCTTCTCCCAGATGAGGTAAAGGAAGCCACCATCAAGCTGAGCAAGGAGCTGTGTTCAGCTTCTCTGAGTTGGAAGCCTCTCTTCATTACATCACACCTGGCCGTATTTCAGAGATTAATGAACAGCATCTTGTCAGTTTTAATATATCACAGTGCTTTAGTTTACATTGATGATGTAATCATAAATTCCCTGAGCTGTGAACTACACCTTAAGGACTCGCATGGAGTTCTAAGAAGGCAAGAAAAAGAAATGACTATAAACTAGAGAGCGTGCCAGTTTTGAGAAAAACCTGCAGATTTTCTAGGACATTAGGTTTCAAAAGAGGGATTACACACAGACTAAACAGTGCAGAAGTCATAAAAATTTAAAGACATCACAAAAATAAGATCCTTTTTAGGTATGACAGAATACTAAAGGAAATTTATACAGAATTATACCACCCAAGCAGACCCATTAATTAATGTAATGAGAAAATATGTTCCATTTCCATGGACCTAAGCGTGTCAGGAAGCATTTGACACTTTTAAAAGGGGGAGAGGTGAAAGCATGCACTTCACCACTCCTGAAATTCTCAGATTTTAGCTTATCTATTTATATTCATGATTGGACTGCTGAGGCATTTGGATTTGTACTAATTAAAAGAGAGGAAGAAAAATTTACTGTAAGTGACCAATACGTCTTAAAAAATTGTAAACATCATTTGCGCTGTGTAGCTTTTAAAATTACATCTTTTATCTTGAACATTGGAGAGATTATCACATTAGAGTGGGAAATCATGAGTGAAAAGAAGCTTTTTGTTGTCAAGATATGATTCTGAAAATTATATATATGTGAAAATTTTAAATCCGTAACCAGACAGTATGTGTTCAGTCCAATTTCTTATACTTCCAAAGCTGGCAAGTAGGGCAATTTGCAGGATCAGGAAATAAAAACCAGACTTCCATCATTGTTCAGACATCAAGTTTCCATGCAAATGATTTTAAAAATCAGGTCCTAATTCCTTTTCTCAGAGTTTTATTCCATTCCTGTTATTAAAATATTCCCCTGCATATCATTCCTTGATAGAAACAAACTGAAAAAAATAATTTGATCCTTAATGTTTTTATGATGCAAAAACTACCCAGGACGTGTTCTTTCATTTCGTATCTGTGATGTAAGGGCGACTTGATCTTACAAATGGGATATTGTAGGTAGCATCTCCTGCAATATACCCTATAACTTTTCAGTTTGGATAGCACCTCCCAGATGTTTCTATCCTTGTTGACATGAAGAATTTTTGGTAGAGGTGACTACCCTCTGCAGATACATTCTTGGACTTAATATGTTGATTCATCTGTATTCAAGTGGGGTGTTGCTTTAGTGTATTTTAATAAATGTATGTTTTATATAGCTGATGCTGAAGGATTTTCTAGATTGCAAAATTTTAAGAGTTAATTATGCTTGTGTACGTAAGTATGTGCATCTGATGCAGTTCAGTTAATTAATTGATCTTTTTGATTAAACTTTATGTTTCTTTTCACTGGTTAGTGGAAGGAAATGGGCCTGCAGATCCTTTTTTTACTTTTGTCCCAAGCAGTTTAAATGCTGTGCATACAGATCTGCACTGTAGCAAAAATAATATATGAAATATTTGATCACCATGAATCAACAGAAAGAAGGTCAAACCTCATGCTTTTATGACCACATTAAAAAGCAGGAGGTAAGTAATAATAGCTAACATATCTCTGCAATTGAAATGCATGGTAGTGGTTGTTTTGTAACAGAAAATATAGTGTAGTTGTTAAGGAAATGCAGGAGAATGCAGGAAAACTTTCTTTTATTGAAATCAGTAAAAATATTGTATATAAGCAAAATCACATTTATTCACTTTATGCATTATCATATATTGTAAAGTCATTTTACAGGAGTGCTAATTACAGCACAGATTATGTAAATCTGAATGTTTGCAACCCAGTGAATATTCATTTGTTCAACATATTTTGTCTCTTATAGTTGTTGTGCAAAGTTTATCAGCCTTTCCTGTTTCTGAGGAGAAACGTACTGGGGAAAATGTGCTAATAATCCCATTACAGATAATTGATGGAAACCTCTTTCTGAGCAGGTAGTTTTCAAAATAGGCAGAGGAAGTAATCTGGTTTGCATGAGTTTATTCTTTACAAAAGGGTTAACATTAATTATTAATTTGAGTGATCATTTTCTGATCTGTGGAAAGTTGTGATCTAAGTCAAAAATGATACTAAAAAATACTCAGAATGGTCATGTGGAGCTTCACAGGCTTACATGAGGTATTTCCTTTCTTAGACTTCCTGATGCCACTGCTAGACTGCTGCTCATACTCAAGCTGATTTAAAGCTCTCTCCCAGGTCTCTGTACAACTCACAAGTCACTAGAAAACTTCAGCAGAGACATGTCTTTGCTTTAATTTCCCTTTATAAGATCGAAAACACTTCAACACTTTCTGTTACCTGTTGAAAAGACGCACGAAAGAATTCATTTAATTTTGTGGGTTTTTAATATCTCATTGCCATAATCTGAGAAATCTTTCATTTTGAGCTTTTTGTAGGGGTATTCATTTGTCAGGGAGCCGAAGCTCAAAACTTACAATGGTAGCCACATGCTCCACTGAAGCCCATTGCCGTCTGAACTTGCCTTCCTAAAGGCTCTGTTAAACTTCATCAGATTTTAATCTCATTGTGGGTTGGTATGCTGGCACCACTGAAATCACAGGCAGAGCTCATATGGACGTCAACAGATCTGAGTTTACTCTGATCTTTTTTTGGCAGGTGGACTTTGAAAAACAGAAGAAACAACTTCTCTCAGGTGGTAATTTTTATGCTGGGGCTGTTTTCTTACCACTTTGTGTGATGGCTTTTAGCTTTTTTCTGCTTAGTTTTCTCTTCCTTGTAAACCTACACTTGTGGTATGAACTGAAGCTTGTATCACTTGTAGAACAGTTGTAAATAAATAAATAAATAAATCCTCACTGTTCCCTATAAAAATAAAGTCTGGGCCTTGTCCCTAAATTCTCTTACAAAACTTCTTGGAGATTTCAGAGATGTTCTGCCTCAATGAGGGGTAAGTGAAGAAGTGCAGAAGAAGAGGCATTCCCAGTGGTGCCTGTTGAAAACAAACCAGAAAGAAAGGCAGAGCGTAGAGGCAGAAAAGGGAGTTGGACTCACCTGGAAGGAGGAGTCACTGGATCCTGCTTCCTGGAGTGGGTACAACTAAATTGTTAAGCAAGACTAATTTAGTGGGCCTTTCCCCTTTCAACTACGCTTTCTAGACTCTGACTCCATTCTTTTCTCTCTTCTTTTGACCCACTGATTTTTATCATTTCTGGCTGCATCGTAGCTTGGATTCTACCAGAAGGACTGCAGTCAAAGCAATTTCTTGGGAAGTAACGAGGAGAGTTAGATCTATCTCTCTTCTGAATTTTGGTAGTGTTCTTATCATTAAACTGGCACCACCACCCATGAAGTTAATTGAGGTGCTGGCTATGACTAACTTTTCAGGATTCTGCAAGGTCTTAAGCAAGCTTTGACAGTTGTGTGTCTTATCCTGGATTGTTTTTGGAAGGAGATAGATATCTATCTTCATATTGTTTGGGTAGTTCTGACGATGTATGCCAGCCAGAAAAATTTCTAGCCAGATTAAAAGGTATGTAGTGAGTTCAGGTGCCAGGAAATTTTAGTAATGCTGGAAATTGAATAGATGGGACTGTTGTTCAGGCCTCAGAGGGTTTACATCCCTGAGACACACTTTGGGTAGACATCAACAGCATGTGGTTTGAAACCTGCTGTCTTCTTGGAAGAAAAAAGTAGTTCAAACCAAAACAAACCCAGTCTAATCTGTGTATGACAGACATTAAAAATGGTATTTAGTATTCCATCTGGCGTAATTTCAGGTGAATTCTATACCAGGTCAATCTGCAGTCTCAGCAGTCACTGCTACTTGAGTATTGTGTGATGTATTTTATTTCTAGACTAATAAAAATGAAGAATTTTCAAGACTATAATAAGTTTAGAAAAGGTTAAAATGACAATAGCGTACTGAAAATCTGATCATTCCGTATAAGTTCTGTCTTAAACAAAAAGGTGTAATTATAAATGCAAAGTAAATAGGACTCTAGTACATCACAGGGGGGCTCTTAGACTCAAATTCGTCTTGCTACTAAGGTATTTAAATTAAACCCAGAAAATATCAGAGAGCTGTATTCTTTGGAATAATTTTAATAAGAAAATGTGGTAAGGAGTTTACTGGTAGTACCCTGTTGCCTATATTCAAGTCTCTGTGCAAGTCACTTCACTATAATTTTTCTCTTGCATAACCATCTTAAACCCTATCTAATCTATTATGTCCCTTTTCATTCCTTGTTTGCATTGATCTAGAACCAAATAGCTTTGAGTAAGTGCACAAATGATGCGTGAGGTATTATGCACATGTGCATAGCTGCAGGCTTCTGTTACAGATATAATAAGCAACAGGTATGCGTAGACTGTACAGTTATACATCTTGGAAAACTCAGGGTTAGGCTGACATAAGTGCCTTCTGATGGCTTGCTGGGTAAGATCTAGCATGGGGCTCTCCAGGGATGAATTTCTTAAAAAGAAAAAAAAAGAAAGTGGGTTTGACCACATTTATTTGATATTACATTCATAGGTGTAAAATAGCAGTTTATAGTTTCACTTGTCCATTTCCCTTGCTCTGGATCTGCCTCCCTGATCAAGAAATTCAATAGCTATTAAAAGCTGCAGCTGTACTAACAGTCTTATGCTTTATAGGAGGCATTTTGCAGCTATTACTTTAGAACAGGCACTCTGTGCCAGTACAGATGTCTCGTCCACCTTTTTCATAAGCACTTTATCTGCACCATGGGCATTGCATTTCTAATGTTTTGCTTGAAATTGCTAAACATGCTCCATAGCTGTAATTTATTTGGGCTGGTGTGGTTTAAAGACCTGAAAGCTATTTCTGCACCTGTTCTATTCATCTGACCAGGAAAGCACTAACTCTGCTGCATGAGAGTTTGTAGAGTTTGGATCTCTTTATAAATCTCCTGAATGAAATTGAGCCCTTTGATTCACATGTATGTTCCCCTTCCCTGAAGTGGAAATAGCTTGCATATATATCTATCACTGAATTTCAGTTTTCTAATATTGAAGGGAGAACACACTGTGTGATCTAATGGAGGACCAGCATATACCCCCCGCGTTCCCTCCCTCGGTCAACTCGCCTCTGAGTAATCAACCTTACATAGCGCAAGATGAAACATGTAGAACTGTGTGTGTAACTAGAGCAAACTCTGCTAGCACCATGACACTGGCTTCATCGTGGAATTATAGGACAAACACTTCTGAGTGTAATGTAATTAAAGTGATATAAACTGAATGAGAAGGAAAAGCAACTACTCAAAGTAACCTGATCGACCTCCTGAACAACACTGGCATCAGTGAATTTGTACTAATGTAAGATAAGCAACAGTTGAAGAAGGCTGTGGTATTGGCAGTAGCCTAAGTAATAAATGATAAATTTTAAATATTGAATGTTGAACCAATGTAAGAGCCATTCATTCAACTATTTCAGCCCAAAATTTTGGAAGACACACAAAATCCAGAGTTGTCCTACCTTTGAAAGACAAAAAAATCAAAAAGCACCCCTTTAAAAAATCTAGAAACCATCCCAAACCAAGCAAACAAGAAAGCCACTGTTCAGTGAGGTTTTTCAAAACCAAAGCTATGCCCCACTTCATCCAATTCTGCCAGAGATGTATGTCATCTGTAGACTTGTCATCAAATACAACTCAAACCAACCCTTCCCCCAAAATAAATAAATGCAACCACATTGACCTAAATGATTCTTTGGCATTTTAAAGATTCTACCCTACTTACTTGTGGTGCATTTTTAATTTAGAGTTAAACCAGGGGTTGATCTGTTACTTACTGTTTTTGTTAAAATAAACTAGGAAAAAAAGCACTTGCTCTGTAATCAGTCTTGTGAAAAACTTTTAAATATGTAGTAAATTTAATGCAATGGAGTGCAGAGGCAGCATCTCTATAAGGATAAATAATAAATAAAAAAAAAGGACAAAGAACAGAGCTACATGTGGAAATAAAGAGAAGGCAGTAAAAAGACAGAAGCTTACTTGAAGTATATATTTTGGAAATAGTGATTAAGTATTGAAGCAAAGATATTATTAGTAACTATATTACTCAAATGAAATGCTCCAAAATTGTGCATTTAGGTTTTGAATTAGTTTTGAAAGTTCTGATGACTGACAAACCACACCAACCTTATTCAAGAGGCCAAGGATACCTTCTTTGATTCATCTAAAAGCATAGTAGGATTTGGCCCCTCAGGATGAGGATGCCATCAGAAACTCTAGGTAGAATTACAGTCTTGCTGTACACAGCTGAGTGTATTTAATTCTTTAAGTAAAATTCCCATCTCATGTGAAATGAAAGGTAACTGCTAATTCCAAGACTTATAAATGTCAGTGGGTTTTCATAATGTCTTGATAAATTACAAGAACAAACTCAATAACTCATGATGCCACCAGAACTACATGCTGCACTTTATTTATTGTAATTATGTATTATACCTCACGGAATTCTTTTATATTCTACATGAATATATAGGTCTCACTAAAATTCAAACCAATCCTCATTATTTCTTAATTCTTTTTTATTTGCCATCTTTGAACTGTTTTGTTGTTCTGAGCCCTTCTTCAAATGAAGGAATTTTTTAAGAAAATGTATTTAAAAGAACATTGCTACAACTGCTATATTTATTCATTGAAAAGCTGAAGTAAAATACGGTTTTCAAATATCCTCAAATTTGGGTGAAGTTCAAATTTTCCTTGGATCCCAGTTCTCTGGCTGGCCACAAGCCCATATCGCTAATGGTATAACTAGCTGAAAAATGGAAAAACAATTCCATGAAAACTTCAAGATTATTTTGGCTTCGATCGGAAATGTAGAGATAGCATCAATATCGTAGTGTCAGTAATGCTTCATTCTTTAGTCTAAAAAGATAAAAGCAGGATGGGCTAAATACTTTAGGTTAGTTAAATGTGTAAGAGTAATTCAACAGCATTTCAAAACCACTAAGGTGAACTTAGCGTGTGAAGAAGCCCTTGACTCTTTAGTGCTCCCTGTCCAAACTCTTTCTTACTCTCACAGATGTAAGCTGCAAGTGTAGTTTGTATCAAAAAATACAGTGAGTTGGATATATTAAGTTGGCCCCACTCCCACATATATGCTTAGGTGTTGATTTCAATGGAACAGAACCTGTTACTTAAGTCGGGGAGAAATGGAAAGAATTCCAAGCAGCATCCATTTTTTATAGCCCTTATTTAAAACTCTAGAAATAAATGGTACATCTGAATTTAACATACGTTGATTTGATGACATGCTTCTCTGAAGATATTAAGTAAACAACACAAAGAAATGACCCCCAACGTTTCTCCCACTGTTACTGAACTAATTCTCCAAGGTACCTATACTTGAAAAGCCTGTACATTAAATCCTCTTGTTCAGGCTGTGTGTGCATTCACATATTGCTTGCAACGAAACAGGTATCTTTTCAGTAGGGAGGTCTTAATTTTCACTCTCATTTATCCAGAAGCAAACAGGAAACCCCATTCCAAACTTCACATTCCAAAAATAATAGCAGTGTTCAGTCACATTTTATGAAACCATCTTAGAATTTATATAAATAAAACTAGTGTACATTTCAAAGAATATATAAAATGCTGGCATTTTGCTTTTACTGCAAAGATCAAAGAGCTGATTAAAATTAAAATGTCATGAATTTTAAATTATGCATTTGGTCATAACAAAAATATTAAAAATAAAACAAAACAAAAAAATGATTTAAAGCAGCAGGTGTACCTTATATAGCAAGATAAAGTTTAATATATTTTATTAGCTTAAGGGACACAGAATAACTATCTATCCAGAACTTCAGGCATGCATTTACATAAATATATTAAATTAAGAAAAGCAATTATACACTTAAACATCCTTTTGTCTAAAAAATCATTAAATCCACAGATTAACAATAAATCCAACTCTATGCATTTATCACTTCCAGATACAACTGTACCATTTCTCAGATATTACACAAATACATTTGTTAGAATTTATATGCATTATACATATATTATATATTACATAATAGTGTGTATACATACATGGTGTTCAATAATATAATAATAATTTGTACTTTTTATAGCACTTTTCATTTGAAGAGCTCAAAGCACTTTACAAGGATTGGTTTCACTGATTTTCAGATGGAAAGTGGAGGCACAAAGATGCAATTATTTCAGGGTATAGAGTTTGTGATAGACAGTAACTGAATTAATTCTTTTTTGTGTGAACTTCAGCCATGCTGTCTCCCTAAAAAGAAATACACATACAGCATACGTAGTCTCGGTAGGCAGACTTGCAAAGACTTGTAAGGTCTCAAACCAGGAAAGCACTCAATTAGATTAATAACGTTAAGCACATGACTTCAGTGAGACTCATATGCTTAAAATTATTTGTGTGCTCCAGTGCTCTGCTAGATTGGTGCTTGTATATGCTTAGTAGTATAGAAGTTTATAGATGATACTTAAACATAGTTTGAATGATATTTTCTAAGCTATTTTTCCACATTTCAGATGTACATACAGTAGCTGACAGCTACTATAAAATGAAACCAATTGAACAGAGGAATATCACAACAGTAATGTTCTCAAGTGATAGAATTTTGTTGTTTCCTTTTCTGCTTGGCTCCCATTACAATCTACTTGTTCTCAAAGGGGAATTGAAGTTTTAATTCTGCAGTATATTTTTTGGGGGACAGCTAATAGCATTTCTGGATAATTCACAGGGTAGGGTTACTGCTTCTGGTATTAATGGAGATCACTACAAAATACATCTGGTGACCTAATACCAGACGGTTTCTGATCTCAGTATATCTTGATATGAATTAAGTTCATTTTGCATTCTAAGTTTTGACTCTGCCTATAACATTTTCCTTTCAGCGGCTCCTCCTAGGAATATTCAGAAAATGGGATTTGTTTGTTTCTGCCTTGTGATGCAAACCACCTTTTTGTTCTACAGCAAAATATACCCTCCACAAAAAAACCCCTCCAAAACAGCCACCTCTGCCTTCTTTCCACCCAAGAATCCTGTGAACACGGCCACTGCCTAGACTCACATACTTTAGCTGGTGCCTTCTTTCTGAAGTTTCCTGGGAATTTAAGCGATTTTTAATTTAAATATTTTTTGATTATTTTTTTTTTAAATTGTGAAATGAAAATAAATGGGAAAATCTCATAGAATGTAAAATACATGTGGGCCCTATGTATCACTTACGATAGATGGAAAGTTGTTTTTTATCAGTAGAAATAGAACTCTTTTCCAATAATGCAGCTTGCTGTTTGTGCACATTCTTAGCTCTAAGTTCTGGTATTTTTGATTGTGGAAACCAGTTCGGGTACAGTAGACAATACGTAAAGACACGCATTAATTGTACATAAACAGAATATTGTTTTTCTAATTCCTATAGCATGAAATAATCACTAGAATGATATATTTTTAGTACTGAGAGCTTTGGTAAGCAGGTGTGACAATTGGCTTTGAAAGCAAAATGTACGGTGTCATGTGAAGAAAAATTTCCCATGGAAGCCTATGGGAGTTTTCTTTGGGTTATGGGACAACATGATAACCTTTTGCTAATATATAGACCAAATTAGTAATTGTTAATAACTCATAAATGAACTGAAGGAAAAAGGTTGATGTGTCAGTTGAACCACTTGTACAGTACTATAAAACAGTAATGTTTCTCTTTTCCCAGATAAGGCATTAGTAATACTATCTGATTAGTTAGCTTGCCCAGTGTAAATCTATGCAGAATTAATTGCTGTGCTAACATTGTTTGGATGCTGTGGATTTTATAGCACAATAAATTTTGAGTGCAGAGTCGAAATTGAAATCAATGAGTACAAAGGCAAGCGGCCATCCCTTTTCCCAGCACTGGTTGTGTCCCAGCCTGGAATCGCTTACGCCTATCATTTCAGCACTAAGGAGTCTCATCGTGTTCAGTCTTACTCATCTTATTAGTAAGGGTGACAACAACATCTTTTGGATTAGGATATAGTCTTAGTTGAAATGTTACACTGTCCCTATTAAATACAGAAAGAAAAGTTTGAAAATGTGCCTAACACAGCTCAATGCAGCCTTTTGCAATTCTGGACTCGAAACAGTTGAGGGAACTCTCCCGTGGATCTTTGCGAGCATCTGTGGGCGCAACTTTGGGCCCTGTTTTTCTGTGGCTATTTCATAAAATGGGCCACTGACTTGTTATTTTAATTACTTTCCTGCTGACAGGCATATGCTTACGTATTTGAAATAAGCGTACATGTATTTGAAAGAGAAAAAATGAGAGCTCTTTGCTCAGCATTTTAAAAGAAGTATCAAGAAGCCTGGCAGATTTAAGAGCCCCTTTGTGTAAGTGCTGGCAATCCTCGTCAGGAAACCCAGGATGCTCCGTACATCTTTAAGTAGGATGTGCTCCGTACGGCTTCATGCACTGGCTGAAGCTGCAGTCTTATTCCAGAAAACCTTGATGTGTCTAATGACTGCAGATGCAGACACAGAGAGGTCATGTGTGCACTCTTGTCTGAAGTTAAGATCTTCTGCCAGCTAAGTGGATATCTTTTAAAGACTTAATCCTATAACTAATGAAGTCAATAGGAGATTTTTGGTTGACATCAATGGACTTCGAGTCAGGCCCTCAAAGATTAAAGTAATCCTGTGCTAAGCTTTTCAGGTGCTTTCTGCTGTTTCACACCTATATCCTAAAAAGTACACGCGTCTTATTTCACTGAATTACTCTACTGTAATAAATGAACGTTTTAGCAAAATGCTCTAAACTTTTTAGAATGTTTCTACAATGTTTTGCTCTGAAACTATTTACAGAAGCATTTTTCAGTCTTTTGTAGCCAGAACCCAGATAATTTGGTACATGTTTTCTGCAAATATGGATTACAATAAATATATAGGATTGGTTGCCCTTTTGGTGAGATTCTTAGGTTTTTTAAAATGACAAAAATAAAATGTTGGTCAATTTTTAATATTACAAAATGGGAAAAATTAGTTTTTACTTATTTCATGACTCCCTTCTGATTTTTTCTTGGACAAAGATCACCTTTTAAGTTGGACAGAAGATCAAAATGGTATAATTCCTAATTAAACTGACAAACAGTTAAATTAAACTAAATCATTGTAAACTAAAATGCATTAATGCCTTTTAAAGGATGTACATAATTAAGGAAAACTAAGCAGAGCAGGATATCCTTGGAGTTGTTTTTTCCATGTATACCCAATCTTATAAACGCCTGTTTTATGGATGCAAGTAGAAATACATATATGAATATTTATTTTCACCCTAGTGGGACTTCACACCTGTGAAAAATTATTTGTTAAGTGTCTTCAGAATCTCCATTTTGCATATTTCTACATGAAAAGGTCCTCATTTCTAACCCCAAATTAGAGACAGCAAAATATACTGAAAAGCAACATTTCATCATCCCACTCTGCTTTTTGCTCGAGACATCTGATTATTGGATTGAAATTGGTAACTTTCTGATAAGCATAGTGACTGTACAGTGACCTAGATCTTTCTCCCTTCCTCCAGCTTCAGTCTGGCTGTGTCTGACCTTCACAGCCTGAGCTGGTAGTCCTGAACTGTAAACATCCAGCTAAAATACAATATTAGAAGTCACTATAAAATAACAAAGTTCTGTGGAATGAATGAAAGATATAAACCACAGCCTGCTGGGAAGCCTCTATTAAGCTGTTTCAAAAAATAATATGCATCACCTGCAGCAACCAGGGATTACTGACCTTTGTTGTTTTTAGAAAGGAAGAGGAACTGCAAATCCAAAATGTGGAGAAGTGAATGAAAGAAGGAGATAAACATAGGTGTCATGTTGGCAATACAGAATTTTTACTCCTATTTATACCTATTTTACGCTTTGTTTGCATGAAACAGAATTACATGTGTGGATTTAAAGGTACAAAGGGTTTTCCTCTGCGTCCCTGACTGGTAAGGGAAGAAATTTATTTCCTTGACAGGGAGAGTTTGAGTTAATATTTATTACTGGAAGAATTAGAAAAATGAGTTTACTGTTTTCCTGAAACGGAGTGAAACGATTTGGAGCTGATTTTGCATAACATCTTTTTGTATCCCTACTTCTCTATGGAGCAAAAATGTTTCTCCTTATATTCCAGCAATACGCCGTCTCTCTGATCAGTGGCATTTAAAAAGAGAAAGATGAAGGTTTTCTGTCCAAAAATAATAAAAAGAGGGTTGAAAACCAGCAGACATCAGGAACAGAGTTACGTTTCTTGCAACAGGTATGTTTGTTCTCTTTTAACAGTAGAAAGCCTCAAAGAATGCTTGAAATGTACAATGTGTTGGGAACAGCGAGGCAGTATCTCCGAATAAAGGCAGAAATGAATGGAATAAAAGATTAGGAGAGAGAGAGACAGAGACAACTTGAACACATACATAAAATCCCTTCTGGAGGCCCTTATCTAATTGCCTCATTTATCTAGTTTCATTTATAAGCTCAGTTTTATTCTGGGGCACTCTTGGAGGTTGTGTGAGAATGGCTGCAGAATGACCTAACTGGCAATGGGCTTTCTACAGACCTTTTTCTTTTTCTTTTTCTTTTTTTTTTTTTNTTTTTTTTTTTTTTTTTGTATGCCAATTCTCAGGGCAATTACTGCAGTTGCCCTTTTTATATTAGCATCTTGGGTGGCTAGGCCTGGGGTTTACTCACTCTTTTTAATGGTATAATTTCTTTTGATAAATAAGCAGCTAGGACTTTTTGTGTCTTTTTTTTTTTTTTTGAGAATACTTCTTTTCTACTGGGACTTCCTATGTACCCATGTGTGCTTAATGCAGATGCTGGCTTTTACGTAATATAAAGGATGATTTAAAAATGAAGGCAAACACTTTTCCACAAACTATCTTGCCTCTCCCTCTAATGTTCACTTAGATTACTTCTTCATTTTGAAGTTTTGATGGAATTAGTATTTTTTAAAAATAAAATAAAATTAAATAAACCAAAGTATTTTGCTTAAATTTTGAAAGCAATTTTCTGGGTGCTGCACAGCCGATGTGAGTTTTTTGCCATTGTTTTGAATGAGGACTGGATCTAATTCTTAGCTTTTACTGGAATTTTATTTTTTGATTTCACTAGTAAATGAAATTGTCTTTATTACTAAGGCCAAAACTCTAAGATCATTCTTACCCCTTCTCTACATGGCTACGGTGTATATATTACTGGGGATCTTCAGTTTAAGTACCATCCGTGGAATTTTTTGAGTCTTCAGGAACTAAGCAGAGAGAAAAGATCTATCACAACTCCCCAGATGGTTGTTGAAAATAGTGTGTAACAGTGGAGTTAAGGTTGGGTTTAGTTTTAAATATATTTCATTAAAGAAAATGTTAAAGTTATCTCTGTCAGATATCTTAATGTTGCTAAAATACTTCAGTGGCTTTCTTGCTTTGCCGATTATGAAGAGTGTAATAAAACTGCACTATTTGACAGATTTAGACAGCTGGCTCATTCATGAGAAGTTCACATTTTTGTCACCCACGTTGAATAAGGAAAGATTAGATGCTAAGGTCAATTTACAAAAATGGTTGTCAGGACATTTTTTAATTGTAAAACTTTTTGTGATGGAATTCAGGGAAAAGACTAAAGGCAGAAAGCAGCGGAGACAAAGAGCTGCTATTAACCTACAGATGCTACCGTAGGGTTCATTTTAAGATTGGTCACACTGCTTAGCCAATGAAGTGTTCGTGTGACTATAAGGGACCACCCTTTTCTGGGGTGAGAGGGCAATTTGGTCTTCATGCTCATTTAATCCCGAGACGTCTTTCAATGGACTGTCAGTTGAATCTACATTGTGCAAAATTATGCATGCACTTTTTAATGCGGACCATTGTTCACTGAGCACTTAACCAAGATTTCTCAACAAATTTCCATTTGGCATGAGGTCACTCGAAACCCAAGCAAACATATATGGAAGGCAAATATAATTCTCTCTTCCTCTGAACTGGAATGTGTACAACAGAGAAATGCAAGTTATCAGTCATGCTGTACTTTCAGATTTAATATTTAGTAAATGAGGACTGACAAATTTCTAGAAAGGAAAATTCATTGTGTGTCACTGTCCCGGAGAGGTTATTTTGCTACTGGAGAGTAATACGACTAAAGTCTTTTAGATCTTACTGCCTAAAGTGTTGTAAATCATTGACACATGAGCAGCTGCTTATAAGAACCATAGGACCTGCATACTGTGGCTACTCTGCTTTCTTTTCATAGGCAAGATTTCATAAAAGCCAGGTAGTGCAAAGGCAATCTGATAGTGGGTAAGTAGCGAGCGGCAAAACTGCCAGTAATGCCCTAGAGCTGGAGATGAGAGGGCACCAGTTCTGAAGATACATTTAACTAGACTATTAATACTTTAGAAAACCTGACTATAGCATGTACACCATATTTATTAATACATTTACAAAGACTCAGTTTTATGTTAGCTCTTCAAGGAACATTTACATTTAGAACCACATTTGGTGAGAATCGTTACATGTTTTGTACAAGTGACAGCCAACACGTGCTCATGTGAGCGCTCATCCAGGGACGTTGCGGTCAGTACGAAATCAGCAGCGACAGTCTACTCGTGTATAATCTGGCCCATCCTGTTACAGTGAAAATAACTTTATGAACACTTTTAAGGTATGCTGGAATTTTATTATAATTGGTGGGCAGTTGTTTCTTTCATCCGTCGTAAATGAATACAAGTTGACACAAGGATACATTGCTAGATTAGATCCACAACACATTAAAGAGTGTGTTTGCTCTCTCTTTCCCCGTCTTTCCAATTAAGTTGGTGAAAAATGTAACTTTAGTATTTTACAGGACATGGTAAAGCTGTCTCATCTAGGTGATGTCTATATTATAAAAATAAAATAAAATAATATAAATATGTAACATGAACCCAGTGCCCATCGTTAAATAAAATATATGATAAAAAGCAGACCTTCTAGGATGACTGGTTTTGAAATATGTGAATATAATTTAATTATTAAACACTTGAAACAATCTTGATATTAAGCTGCGATAACCAGATTTTTGCATCTATGCTAGATAAAGAAATGCATAACATTCTGTAATAGAGTTACATTGATGAAGGTGAAGGTTACAGTCTTACAATGGATTGCCTAGATAGGAATGCATTAAGGAGTTCTGAAATATTGTCTGACGATGCAGTTCAATTCACCTCAGAAACTGTTACAACTGGATTTTATTAAGTCCAGCAGTTTGTACAGCGGTGTTTGGAAGCTGCGCTTTTATTGCTATAATCAGATAGGTACAGACACAAGATTTCTAGGATGTCAAAGAATCCATTAAGACATCACAAAAGTCCTTTGACGAAAACGTGGTTTACAGTGGAATTACTTTGTAAACTATTTCTCATGAAGAAATAAATATTAAAAAAAAATTCCACTAGCGGTAAAACTGTGTTGGTGAGAGTGCGTGCGTGTGTATGTGTGCACATATTGGGTACCAGTACGTCTGTGGAGACATACGGAAATATCTACACACATACAAGGAATTCATCTGCACATTTGTGTATATTATACTTAAATTAATAAAGTAAATCAAATCACCGGTATTTGTTGCAGGATAACAGTCTTTTAAAAATGACAGGATTCAAAACAAATGCCCGTTGAAAGTGTAGTTTCCAAACAGTCCCAGAAACTATACGATATAGCTGGTTAGATCCAGCAAATAGGATGTCATGTCTAGGATCTGATCAAGAATACCTGCCCTTGTCACTCTTCGGATGTTTCTATCCACTTGTTCACACTGGGGGCCGAGATAGCCTTTTTTACACAAGCATTTATTAGGCCTCACACAGACACCTCCATGTCGACAGGCTGGGTCACATTTTGCTGTGGGTAAAAAAAACAGCGATTTTCTAATTTGTTTAGAACAGCACAAACCAAAAAGATACAGTATGCATTCATTAAGAGCCTTTCTAAACTGGCAATGATAAAACACACAAATTAGAAATTAATTAGGGAGGATGACATATTATAAGCTCTGAAACCATATTTTTTAAAGTTTTAGAATAATTTTGTATGTCTAAGAGGGCGCCACCCAGGACAGACTGAAACTCAAAAAGCAGATTTTTGAAAATGTCCAGTTCCCATATTAATGCTTGATTTTGGAGTGCACAGAGGACCCATATCAAAAGACTTTTAGGCTCCAAACGTCTTACCATTGGAAAGCAAGACACACAGCACATCTAGATCTTTAAACAGCAGTGGCCTACCTCATTCCATTTCTCATGCTGGCAACCCAGCAGAGCCCTGAAGTTGGTGAGACATTTTAGCATCTGTCCCTCTCCAAGCTACCGAGCATGGAATCTCAGGTAAACTCCTGCACTACACACTTGCCTTAGCAGAGCAGACTATGAGTGACCACTGACATGCCCTCCTTTGGCTCCTGAATCACGCTTGAAATTCCCTTTAGAAACAGAGAACCAGAGTGGGTTTTGACAGCTTTTACAATTTAGTTAAGTTTCAGAGTTTTCCCTCTCTTTAGGAGATGCCTGACAAATCACCCATATAGTTCTAAGTTAATCAGCTTGCTTAAGTTCTTCAACTATAAATGTTATTTTAAATTGTAGCCAGTGCTAGCAAAGCTAACAATTGATAATTTCAGCTGTGGAAGTATCTTCTGCTGGGGTAGAGTCACTCTGATAAATATAATGTATCTCTTCTGCAGGCATTTTGCTGTCTAGTGTGATCTATTACAATATTGATTTACAGAGATTTATAATGCATCATATAAAACCAGGTTTCTTTATTTTATTCATGAGTTTCTTAATTACTATAGGAGGAAACTGTAAGGTAATTTTTCTTATTTAAGTTGTAATCGTAGCTTGAGGTCCAACATAAAACATCTCTGTTAAATGCTAAGTGGGACACAGGGAAGAAGGATCCTCAGTCCACATATTTTCTGTAGCTTTCTTGTACATTGCATCTACCAAATTATCTATCATAGAGTTGTAATTTTTTAAAACAAAACAGATTATTTAAGACCCATTTATGTTCACACTGGAGATGTATTTTACTTTCAGTTCCACTTGGACATGGGCTGGCTGTAGAATGGGTCTCATTCTCTAAACCTAGGAAATCTTGACTGACAATTGGAGCTGGGCTATTTGGCCAGATTACCTCATCTGTTTCTCCAGCCTGCTTTAGTTGACATCTATATGATGGTCAGATTGTGTATCTTGCAAGTAAGATACATTAGTGATTAATTTCATTTCATTCCAAACCAAGTCACTCCTGCTCATCACTAAAAAGCTGGAGCTACCTGAAATTTACACTCCAGACTATAAGGACCTCGTAGCTGACCCTGCTTCAGCAGGGCCCTCCCAAGTGCCCTTCCAACTTGAATTATCCCTGGTCCATTGTGTGATACTTAGTTTTTTTCTTACTCTGTGATTCTTTTCCTCTTTTGAGTTCTAGTGCCATTTTGTTAACCTTCTCTCTTTGTATGGGCATCTGGTCAAACTCGCTGAGCAAATACGCTCAGTCACGTCACTGTGCTGATGCACTAATAGCACCTCCTGGTACCCAGGCTTGCTCTAAAAATCTGCACAGGCTAGAGCTCAGACGTAACCACAGCCTCTGTGAGACAGTGATAGCACAGCTGGGGCACCTCAGGTTCGTTTGTCTTACCCCTTTAGTGGCATACCCAGCATCTAGTTTGAGGACCGTCACTTTGTCAAGTGACTTTTAAAAGAGATGCTATGGCAACAAGATAGGATTTAAAAGTGTGATTAATAGTGGATTACAATAATATTCTTGGGTTTTTGCTGCTTTGTTATACATAGAATTGTCTTTACCAAACTAGAGCCATTTTATTTTGTAGGATCAAAACTAAGCATGTACCAAACCTCAAGTATTTCATTAAATTAGTGAAGTACAAAATCTGCAATAATGACCTATAGGTCTGATTTATCATCTTTCCTGACAAGGTACTTCTATGTGACACTGACAATGTACTTTCCACTGGAGGTGGAAACTAACTGTCCAAAGTCAGAACATGTATTTCATTTTACAATCTTGGGGGAAAAAAAATTAAAAATACTGATGTCTTGTCATATTTCTGTTACTAATTGCAATCTGTAATGGTTCATATTATATTAGATGTTTTAACTGCTGCACTGGCCTAAAGACTTATTGTTCTCCTATAACTTAGGAGAACATTTTTTAATGTTGTTTTAGAATTGATGGTCAATGACATATAATGAAAACTTCTCTTAACAAATAATTAAAAGGAAATTACAACATGTCACTGCTTTTTTCATTTGTTGCTATGAATCTATATACAAACCAGTTCTGCAGAACTCTCCTTCCCAGCCTTGATTACAGCAGCATTTTCCTGTGGGAGTGCAGTGCCCGTTCCGACAATGCCTTGAGCATTCAGATGTCAGTATCTGTGCAGACTGGGCTGTTCTTTTGCATTCTTCAGGGACTAAAGGCCTGAATCAAAATATACAAACCAGGCAGACAGTTAAAAGTTGGCGTCAAGGAGAAAAACCTTGGTATTTAGTGAAGACCTGATTCTCTTTTCTGATATTATCAGTGGGAGAAACCTATGTTCTGAAAGGATTGCTTTTTTCCTAAAAACACCAATAAACACAGAGATTATTTGTTACATTTCAGAAAAATACAGTGTGATTTGCTATTCTTTTATAAAACTGCCTTCAGAGATCTTCTACAAGATTAAATAATAGTCCTTGAAAATTCTTGAAGCTTGAGCCTGGCAAAATCAGCTTGCTGAAGAGCTTATACCAGGCAGCATATATCTCTAAATATATTAGACGTGCTAAATTCTACTGATTGTGTGGCTTTTCTTAAGAGAGTGCAGATAGTTATATGATTCAGTCCAGAATCCAATGGTGTCTTTTTGTTTTTCTAGCTTATTTATCTTTCCAATTGTGCGCTGGGAAGAGTAGTCTGAACAGCAAGTTTTATGTCTATTATTTTGACACGCATAATACTTTTGTGGAAGTATTACCTCTGTCTACAAATTCAATTTGACATTACAGATTTTTTTATTTCCATACTTTTGTGAAATTATATTTGGATTATGCATTCTGGATGTTTATTTAAGCTTCTGAACATCAAGAAAGTCTTTTTCGCTATGAGGGTGACTGAGCACTGGCACAAGTTGTCCAGAGAGGTTGTGGAGTCTCCATCCTTGGAGACATTCAGAAGCTGTCTCGATATAGTGCTGGGCAACTGGCTGTAGGTGGCCTTGCTAAAGCAGGGAGTTTGGACTAGGTGACCTCCAGAGGTCCCCTCCAACCTTGGCATTCTGTGGGTGATTCTGTGAAATGTATGCATGAAAGAAATTCTAGTTCAGCTGACTTAAAATATTTCTGATACTGTTGTCTTATGGGGCTTCTTAGTGTCAAGTCTTATGTAATGCAATTTTTTCCATAAGTCTCTACGAAATATTTTGTAGTAGCCCTTTTTTTTTAACAAAAGCACAGCATTATCTTCTTTAACAATGAAGGATCTGTAGTGTTCCTTCTGTAGTATTAAATTTGTAAAACATTTAAGTGTTTTACTTAAACGTGCCCTAACTGTTGATATGACTTCCAACGCTTTTTTAGATGTTCATTGGTTTGTTTTCTTTTTAAATTTAGCTGTATGCCCTCATGTTGACCACTTATTTTATTTGTTGTCTAAGTTCAGCAGCTAAAGACTGATAGGATCATTATAAGGCTACAGGTTCCCACCACAGGTACCATGTTTTGTTTCTGCTGTGGGTTTGATTGCACAGGAATAAGTTGAGAAAAGAATGTCAGGATTTTCCAGTAGATCTAAACATGTAATTGAATGGGAGCATAATGGCAAATTAAGTTAATTAGTGGCAAATACAAAATTATTCACTCTCAAGGAAATAATTTGAAGTACTGCCATACATTCCTAAGCTTGAAATTTGCAGGACAAAGATTCTAATAGTTTTGTGGAAACCTTGGCTAAGTGTCCAGCTAGAATCCAAACAAACCAAACAAAAATTGTGTGAGATAAAATAGAATAGAATAGAAAAAAACATTGTTCATTATATTGACATTAGTATTAAAACCCCGATAATATGCAAATAGCTGGAATAGTAACTTGTGCACTTGATTGCCTTGTAAAATATTAAAATCCTAGATTGATACTTCTATGTGGAGAAAAGCATAGTCTTTGGAGTCTCAGAAAGAAGGGGTATGATGGAGGTGTGGAAAACAGTGGCAGAAAAAAAGAGGAGCAAAATTGGGCATTCTTGTTTATCTCCCATTTCAACATCAGAAGAAATATCGAGGGAAAAAATTAAGTAAAGAAAATAAAATTAACCAGCTGAATTCATGGCTTCTAAGATATCAATGAAGCCAATGTTCAAGTAGGATTTTTAAAAGATATTTCTATGCAGAATGGAGCTATTCAAAGTAATATTAGATAGACTAAAAATCATTTTAAAGAAAAATAAGCACTCATACCTAATTCACAGAAGTCCCTCCCTAGCTGACTAGGCTTACATTTCCCCCCACTCCCTGCATTTTGGCATGCAGCTTGTTAATGGTACACTACAGGGCTTCTTGCATTTTTCTTTGAAACAGAGTAATAGAGTACAGGCTCACTGGTTTGTTTCACCGTAGCACTTTCTCTGGTCAGTCTTAATTGCTACCATGATTATTTAAACATCCATACAGAAGAACCAGTTCCCCAAAGATGTTAAGGACAGAAGGAATGTGTAGACGCATCTCTAGTGTAGCACCAAGTTCTGATTTCCAAAGCTCTTCTGAGAGTCAGACTTAAGGTCCTGTATTATTTAAGTGTTTTGAAACATGTTTTGACACTTTTTGTGCAGCATATTTGAAACCCTTTCAGGGTTTATGTTTACTTATTTCCACAGCTGTCTTTTAAATACAATACATTATTTTTTTGACCTGTAAGGAATTCCAGTTCTGTAGTATCGAGTGCATTACATATGATCTGGTTAAGGTAATTCCTCTATGTAAAAATTATATGCAAGATTCAGAGGCAATGCTGGTTGGAAGCAGTTCTACAAAATTATATGATTTTCAGTGGAGACTTATTAGGATTTAAAATAAAAAGATCTGTGATCTAATTCTTATCTCAGGGAAATAAAATATCGAAATTTGAGTTGATGTCTCTACAGCCAGCTCTATAGAAGACACTATTTCTTTATCTGTGTCTGTTAAAGCCCATTTCTTTCAAGTCACTTTACATGGGAGTCTTCTCTTTTTCTTGCTCAGACACAAGTACACTACTCTGTTTATCAGGAAGCATAACCTCAGGCTTCTGGAGCATCTCTTGGAAAAGAGCTCCAGTGGCAGATCTTTAGAAAAGAATGACCTCATAAGTCACAGAGGTATTTTATTTGTGAAGATAATGGTTTATTTTATTAATAGATGTAAATTATTTATCTAGGATAGTCCTGGAGTGTATAGTTCTTTTTATTTGCATTTAATTAGGGAGGCAGAAATCATACTTTTTCGTATCCAGGAAAGCATGGCCGGTCACTTTATGATTTAAAGTTTTCTTGGTACTTGTGAATATAACCTTGCCTTTTATTCTACCATCAATCAATAACTTGCACTCATCAGCCTCGGATAATATTTATTAATGGTGGGGTGGAGTAGAAACAAAGATGGAAAAAATTCTGGTTGGCAGAGTGCCTCAGGAGAAGAGGAATACAAATGCAGCTGCAGCAGAATCCTTCTTGTGTGTGAGAAGAATTACTGGTTTTCCTTAGTTGTACTACGGGAAAAGCCACGCTTCTTTCTCAGGGTTTGAATGCCATTATGGGGCCAACACGAATCAAGGGAAAGTCTCTGCCCCACAATACTTGCACAATGCATCCTTAAGGCTTGAAAGGGGTGGAAATTTTCAGGCTCAGCATAAGTTGAACGGAATCTCACAAAGATAACATAAGTCTTGAAACTGACTGTTGGGACTTGATCTTTCCAGCACTTAGACAAGCCTCTGATTTTGTTTATACAGCTAGTGCTTCGCTGTGTCTCTTGACGTGGAAAATGGAGGGGAATAGATGGAGCCCCACTGCAGGCTGGAGAGAATTTTTTTCCTTGTCTCCCTCAATCTATAAAACTCTAAAGGGTACAGCTTGCTTACTCTTACAGTAAGCACTACTTGGTCCGCAGAAAGTCAGCCAAAAATGTAGCTGATAATGACTATTTATATGGACTGTACTATTCTAGTTATCTTAAAGAGCTGTTCATATATACAGTACAGTACAGTATATCTTGCTTGTTAAAACATGCTTTCATGAAACTGTGTAACAACTCTAAATGTATGGAACATGGAGGAAAAGTTGTACTGGGGGCTGGGGCCCTCGCTGGGTCCCGTCACTGACGTGTGCAGCGAGGCTGGGAATTCTTGACTGTACGATGTGTAAAATCATTTTTGCTGTATTACTGTAGCTAGTACAGGAAAGTAGCCTCTGCTGTTAGTTAAGAGGCATACAGCAGTCCAGCATGCTTTAATAGATTAAAACTCATCCTGGAACTGCTTAGGATTTCATGTTTTCTTTAGTGCATCTCTTCACCCTTCCACTAAGCACACAGAGTGATTTAGTTGCTATATGTGCTAGCCTGTAACTCAGACATACATAGAGCAGTGCAAAGGGAGGGTCAAATTCAACAGTAATACAATGGTACTGAACTGAAAACAGTATCAAAAGTCTCTACTTTCCCGCTACAGTGAGAAAAAACCCAGACAAAATTCCTGGATGTCCAAATTCCAACAAGGGACATGGCTGTAGAAATCCTGATTGTGGTACAAAATATGCAGAAAAAATGGTATGCTTCAATGCACTGCACACAAGATATAAGGTATTAGAATGATGTTTAAATATATCACCAAAACTTATGCGTTGGTTGTTTAGGTTTTTTCCTTTATAAGGGAAAATGTCAAGAAAATATAATTTTGTTTCATACTTGTCATGGAGTAAATTTACTAGTTGTCGTACAATAAATATAACATCTCTTCAGGTACAGCTTCTAAAATTAAAAAGTATACCTTTAGTCCTGGGAGAGATGCCAAAAGCTCGTTACTTGTCTCCAGATTTACTACATGGGAATAATGTGGAAAAAACTCATGGCTTTTAAGATTTAAACTCAGCAGCATATCAAATTTATTCTTATATGGTATACTTGTTCATGACCTCTAGTCTTAAGAAATTCTGTCATGTTTGAAAACTAGTCCCTAGTGAAGCCTGTATCAATGTTAATAGCTAAGAGGTCAATGCAACTGCTAAACAGTTTGTATTACTGTCAGGGTGGTCATGAAAACAACACCTGCTGCATGAGCACTTGGCAGCTGGGTCAACAGGCACTGTGGGAATTTATCAATTTAGGGGGCCACTTGCATAACACTTTGATGAATTGGGAAAGACTGGCTTACTGGGCTAAAGCTGCTCTATTATGTATGACTTTCTTTAGGATGGCAGAGGCTTCCTGCAGGCTCCAGAAAATAAGCAAAAGATAAACTGAGCTGTTTTTTCCTTATAAAGCGATAAAAAGTGAGAAGTCCTTAATAGCCAATGTTAGAAAGACTGAAAAAAGGGAAAAAAATCCCAAACCAAAACAAAAAACTTTTACAGTCAGTGAGCTGTGATGTGATTGAAAAAAATCCTCAAGTTTTTCCATCGTGGTTACAAAGGAGTTTTTGTGAAGTACCTCTGTAAAGTGAAACTCTCTAGACTTGTGTTCGCAAAAAGCTCTAATTTCTCTTTAGTGTCTCTTATGGGAATAGTAACTGCATGTGGGTTGGTAAATGAGATAAGAATTTTGCATGCTCCGGCTAAACTAAACATAATTAGACATTAATTCTGGCTTTCCATTCCCTCAAATGACTTAAGGGATAGTAACTTTCTGAACAGAAAGAAATCATATGGCCCACCTGGGTTGATGGGAGCATTCACCACCAAAATTGGCTCATTCTACACAGAGTTTCCAGTAGTAGCTTCAGAGTATGTCTGTAGCCCATCAGAACTGAGAGTCTTGATGCAGATTAGTCTGATACATTATGTTTCCGAGTTTCTATTTCCATAGTAATTAAAGTCTTCAAGAGCACTACACATTCATAAATGCTGTTCTATCATACCATCAAACACTCTTGACTCATTAAAAAATAAAATAACTGATGTTTTTGTAAAGAGCCTTAACAAGGTCAAAATGAGGTATGACTTAGATATTGTCCCTTAGTGTTTGAAATCAGTCTGTTTGGAAATACTCTCCGATAGCAGAAATCCCAGAAGGTGATGATGGAAAGGATGATAAAGTGGAATTACATACCCTGGAGGGGCACGAAAGAGGAGTGAGATGGTTTGAATCAAGTTCAAGTTTCAATCCAACGGAAAGCAGCTATTCTGGCTGTTGATATGAAACATATTGAAATCCAGGTCTATAAGGTGTTACAAGGAGAGGAAGAGGAAATCTTACGTGTGCAAGGACACTTACTTAAGCTCTGTCCTCTTTTGTAAAAATCACCTGCTGGCTCCAAGTGTGCCATCCTGGGCAGAAGAATTATTCATTCCCTTCGGAATCATGGCACCCACAGTGGCAAACGCTCAACTCTTCATAGAGGATGCAGCACTGTGTGACTGGCCTATAAACTTTTCTGGGTTTGGTCTTATCTTTTACATGGAAATCTTTTGCATTGTACGTCAGTTTGAGTACTCTCCTTGAACCTCATTTTATCTATATTTTGCTCAGAGATAAAAATGATCACAATAGAAATATTCTAAAAGAAGACTTGCAAAGCCCTATTATGGCTGTTCTGGCACCTTCTGAAGTTTATTTTCTCACTTCTTGGTCTGTCCCTGTCTATGGTTTTCAAAGAGCATCTAGTAATGTTTCAATTACAGCTGATACAAACTTATCAACAGATCTTTCTTATTTAAATATGCATTTTAATACTGCCCACAGCTGATTTTCTCCTCTCATCATGCTTGAAAATGATTACTTTTTCTTTTCCAATGGATTTGTCTTCTATTTTCTCTATTATTGACTAATGAGAGTATTTGGGCCTATACACATTTTTTATATCACTGTTTATCTAGTTATTTTTCCTGTGCATTCATCAATGTTTCTGTGGTTGATATTAATATGTATTTGTAGGAACAGAAAGGAAGACCGAAAAAATAGAAAGTAGAAAAATAGAAAAAGAAAAGTTTTTCTTTTTTGGTCACAAAGATGATTTATAAAATACTAGTATTTGTACTAACTCTACCTTTTATTTGAGAAGTACGTAAGTCTTTCTCCCTATACTTTCTCATTAGTTCCTAACCCTGGGAAGTTTACTTGTGATAATATTTTTTGGATAACCATCAAAGAATGGATATATTTTTCAGAGACACAGTTTAACTTAAGAAATTCTTCTTTTGCCTGCTAGTTTAACTAATTTACCTAGTGCTGGTTTTATGTGTTTGTGTTTCGTAGGGTTGCCCACATCCCCTTCGATCTCAAAGCTGAACATGCTATTACCTATACTCCCCATTCTAATTGATTTTGGTAATAGGCAGATATGTGTATTTTGCAGCACCTTGCACAATTGGTGTTTACATTAATTTTTAACTTTTCTGTTTTTTCTAATTTATCTCTTCATTGTCTAAGAGCTCCCAAGTACTAATGTATCTTTATAGCAACCTTGTTACAAAGAGAAGGATTATTTTATTCTGTGTTTAATGAGACACTATTTCGTTATTGTCAAGAAGTATTTGGAGGAACTGAACAAAAGTTGCCTGTAGTACCTTGAATTCTGTGTTTCAAACTGCCTTGATGATGGAGGGATTCAGAACCTCTGCGTTGATCATATTTACTAATTCATCATATATCACCTTAGTTTAACACCTCATTTTTATTGCATGTAAAGGATTGTTTTAGGATAGGACTTTCCCATTGCTGAGTATTGAGGACTAATCCAAAGGGTTCTCTGGCTTACCCTGACCACCTGATCTTCTAATGTTTTAACCTGCCCACTTCTCTTGAATTTTCTTCTACTTCTAGCAATAGCCAAGTAGTGGGTTTATTTCTTAAGCTACATTTAAGACAAGAAAATCAGGGTCATGCTCATATTTGAGAACAACTTTGATTATGCAGTAGTTTTCTACAAAGATCAAAATAATTAAAATTGTGCCATCTTAATTTAACATTTATTATTTAGGAGAAAATAATTTCATAAGCTTTCAGCAGCTTACAAATGACCACTAGCAGAAAAAGACTGGTTTTCGCATTAAGTTATTTCCAGCAAGGGGCTACCACAAGAAATGATAATTTTGTTCTTTTACACTGCCCCATGATTGGAAAGCTCTCTGCAAATTGATTAGTCTGCTAGGTGCCACCTCTCACGGGGTTTTGTTACTAAGTAATTAATTTCTAAGACGTGACAAATCAATACTTTGATGACTTGATTTATATCTGATGCTTAAAGCCCATGTGTGGCATCTTTATTTTGTGTTCTAGAAAGCTTATTGTGCCAGGGTTTGCACCTATGACTGATGTATTTCTATGGCACATACCAAAGGGGAGACATTAAAACGAGCAACAAAATATTAACATGCAAAAAAATTTGGCATGTGAATAACAATATTTTGTTAATAAAGCTTTACATGAATGTTTGCCAAATCCATAGAATGATAAAATTGTTTACACGCATAATGTGAAATTAGCATGAAATGGTAACAAGATCTGCAATGCTCCTTTGTGGAAATAACTCATTATCTTTAACTTAAAAGCCTGCAATGGTGTGAGACTGAAAATCAACAGAACTCAAAACTTTGCCTGAATGAAAATTATCTGATGTTTCTAGAAAGCGTTACCAAAAGACTATATCCCTTTGCCATAGTCTGTTTAATTTCAACTGTGTGCCAATTTACAGAAGTATTTTATAGTTTTCTGGTTACTTTCACCAGTAACCAAGCACAGTCTTGACCCTTTTCCATACTTGAAAACAGCCAACCGTGAGTGTAGCAATGGGAGGTCTGGCCTTTCAGGTATGTCAGCTGAAGACCACCCTACTGGAAGACGTAACAGGAACAAAAAGCCGAGGTCAAACAAGGCAGCCCCATGTAATTAGATACTAATAGTGGATCTAGGGTGTAAAATTCACTTAAAACCATACACCAACAGACTAAACAATCCCAGTAAGAATGGCAAGTTTTGTTCTAGAAAAATGTTTTTAATACTAGAATGCATAAATAAAACATACATAATAACCTCGACTGACAAACTGCTCTAACCTGCAGTAACATCTGCTTCCAAATTATTTGCTACAGGTTTGGGATACTGTAATTATAAAACACTGAAACTCTACTGTAACTTACAGTACAGTGTCCATACAATTTAATGAATTAACTTGTTGTCCTAATAACAGTTTCTAGAATTTAAATTCTGACAAGAAAATAAATCTGTCTCTTAAATAGCTGACAGCAAAACCAAAAACGTAAGTCTAACTGTATGTGATGCTAATGAGGAAACATGCACAAATAGATGCTGAACAAACAGACAGATGCTCTTGCAGGGGGTGATGGGGTCAAAGTAATTACTACAACAAACTTCATTTCTGTTGGCCATGTTATTTTGTGTTAATTGCTGATGCTTTTGCAGGGTGGATGCCTTTACATACAACAGACTTGGTCTGACAGAGCAGCAAGATCTGTCATGGAGAAAATGCTATTTCTCCAGCTGAAGTGAGTACCTGCTAGTCATCTTCTCTTACTGTTGCTGGGGCCCCTGGGTATATGTTGGGGACTCGCTTTTTGCAGTCCTTCCAGATTCCCTAATATTTTCATAGCTGTAGCTGATCTTCAAAGAACTGAAAATGATCACATGTCAAGAAACTCTGGTTTTGATAATTTTCATTTATCCTCATTTTACAACTCATAAATTAGTCTAAATATTTAATCCAATCCCGTTAATTCTGCATCTTGTAAATAACTTGAGTGGGATTTATAAGCCTTTTGGAAACAATGCTTTAAGAACTGTTAAAGAATTCAATGTATTTTTGGCACACAGTCCAAGGGCAGAAGGTTTCCTTTCTTGATGCTCCAAAACTCCCCAGGGAGATACAGGTAAATGCAGGTGTATGGAAGGATGTTGAGAACTAGTATGCAGTGACACTCACTCACTGAGGATTCAGTTTGTGGTATACCCTGTACAACAGAAGAGATGTTTGGGACAGATTGAATGTGTCCCTTAGAGCTTACTTATGGCAAAACCAAAATTAAGGATGTGAGACTGGAACTGACGCAGGACGGCTTGTCCACTGGCTAGTACTGTCAAATTATTTTCTGTAGTAGCTTTTCAGTACACAGAGTAGGTATCATCAGCCAGTACTAATCTCTTGAACCAGTTCCCACTGTACACTGTCTCACCACAGGGGCAGTAACACTGGGGAGAATTCCAGCTTCTGCCTTCCTTTGATGCTGCATAACCTCTGTGGCACCTACAAGTCATTCAGGGTCAGAACTATCAGGAACACCTTTTACCTGCCCTGGTCCATGTGGTTCCACAGTAAATATGTCTACACTTCTATGAAAACATGCAAGAATGTGAATTTTTATGAGACAGTGGTTACTTTGAATGAATCTATTCTGCTTGCTGCTGATGTACATGTGCTTTTAGGAAGACCCCTGCATTGAGAATTTCCCTTCCTATTGAATGTTAGTATTGTGTAATTCAGCTACATGGAAAGAACTACATTTATCTTTTGTTTTTTAACCTGTTGAAGGAAAGACTGATCTTAGTGAAAAATGTGACGCTCACCTTTTTGGGTCAATGATCTTGTAGAGTTTTCCGCTGTGAGGCTGTGTCATACTTTTACTGCTTGACAGTATGTAAATCTCACCTGTTAAAGAAACCGGTGTGATAAATTAATTTTCCTTTTCTAAGATGTCAAAAACGTGAGTTTTGTGATCTAGCTGTATTAGCAAGATGAGATTAAAAAAACTTCAGAAGAAACACGCATTGCTGAAATATACAACAGAAGCATTGCTACTTGAAAATTTAAATAAGCGCTTTCCCCAAATTGATCCTAAAATGTGAAAGATGCTTTATCATGAATGGGTATTATTTCATGTTGTATAGAATTCGCTAAAACCAATAAAATTGGGGAGGGAGAAGAGGAGGATCAGTCTGTTCATGCAGTATCTTTTCCCATTAAGTCTGTAATGTTGAGGATAAAAGCAAGTATATGACACATTGTGTCACAGTGAGTGACACAATTCACAATGTGAGAGACAGTAAGGACTTTCGCCCTTCCAACAACCCAGTCTCTTCTTGGTTCTTACAAGACTAAGGTGTAGCTGAAAGCAGTGTAAACAGCTTTGGCAAAAAAGACAGTTTTCAGATTTCTTCTTTTTAAACATTCACTATAATTGTGAATAGTTCAGCAGACATTACCGATAAGGCTTATGATTTAATAACATTTTTTTTTTTATTTACCTAATTCGTCTTCACCAAATCCCAATACAGGGCCTGAAAAGAAACCTCTACATGAACCAGTGTTGCCAAGACAGAGGGGTTTCTCTTGCCACTGTTTGGTTGCAGGACTCTGTTGCAGTGTTAAAAAATTTCTACATCCAAAAACACATAAAGGAAATTGTTATAATACATTTTGAATAGTTTCACTGTCCAGATAAATAAGTAAACACTTGCTGCAAGTAGCTCCATAGATATATCTGTGCACTTCATCATCTTATGATTTCCTGCCTGTTGTTTTTCAGATCCTTAAAAAGAACAGCATTTCCCTTCCTGTCATTCAAACATTGCAAAATTGAGTTCAAGCTAAGCCATGTAGCCATTTCTGAATACTGAGCTATTTGGCATAGGAAAACTATACCCATTCATTAATGAGAAAATTAATTTTGCTCCATCAGTGGTGTTTCCATAAAACCCCAAAAGTTGTAAAAACCTTACCAGTTAGATCTGCTTGGGAAACAGTTCCACTATTAACATTTATTCCCATTATAATGTATATGATGCATGCAAGTGTTTGTAGAACTAAAATCTTAAGAGGGCCATGATGTGAATGTCTCTGTCTGCACTGTTTTTCAAGGACAGATATGTCACCCATCACCATTCATTAGAATGCTGTGCTATTTTATTTCCAAATGTAGAATTTAATCTGCATTTGTCACACTGCTAAATTGGCGAAGCAGCATAATATACAAGACTGTTGGTGTTCCTTTATACATAAAGCTGAATAAATATACCTTATATGCATTTTTGTTTAAGAGTGAGTTAGAAGGAACCTACCCATTGCGGTCTCCAAATACGTAACTTCCATAGAGTCTTTCAGACTGGCAGCCTCGATAGACAAATCCACCAACCAAGGATCCACTGCTGAATGGTTTGAATTCTAAAAGTGAAGGCTCACTTTCTAAAAAGGAACTACCGTAGCATTAGATCATATGCAGTTTCATATTTTGATTCCCATTTATGAAAATGTTAGTACTTCAAGAAAAGAGGTTAAATCCATTTTAACATTCATCAAAATTCAAGATGTGTTGCCAGAAATGAATCATTAAAAAATCAGAACATTAAAATGAAAGCCATTTTTGAAACAGTTGGTTGGGGATTTAGATAGGAGAGTCAGTAATTGCTTTCTTCCATGTGCACAAGCTGGAAGAATAAAACTCCATAAGGATTAGGTCAGACTTCCATTTAAGTTGATGTGATTACTGTTACTAACTTTCATGTGTCAATACAGTCTGCAGAATGGCCCTCCTGAGCTTCAGGAATACAAGTAAACTCCTTTCACTGTAAAGTCCTCCCAGTATCTAAGAGCAGAAATTCCGGCGATTTTCAGCAGAACTTGTTTTCAAAGTTTTCAGTGGTTTGAGAAACACTTTCAAAATCACTGTTTTACACATTGTGTATGTGTTATGTCCCATAAAACACTAGTATCACTGGCCATAGACTCTTGTGGTAATTTATTTTATGCTGCTGTTGTAGTTGCAGTTCCTACACTTTTTTTTTAACCTTTTTTTTTGTTTGTTTTACAAAACTGCAGAGTTTAGTCATATCAAATAATGTCTTCAAGGGATCTTCAGTGTAAATATTCCTATTCATGCAATCAAATGCTGCTTAGTGTAAAAGTAGGCTCAACTTGACATGCTAACTGCATCATTTTAAATTAAAGCCACTGTCAATAGACCCTTTTTTTATCAGAAGAGATTTTTTTTACATCAGAGGGCTATCTGCAAGTCCTTGATAAGTCAATTGTCCAGATTATCCTACAAGAGTAAGAGATGAAAATTTATGTGAGAGAAAAGAACGATGAGCTCTTTTTATTAAAGCAACTGACCCATAGCCTAGTATTAAAATCGGCAGGCTATTCTGGATAGACACAATATTGCTTAGTTTACTCTGCAATAAAGATGCAGTCAAAATTCCACTGGAGCAGTGGTTTACCAAATATTATTCTTTGGTTTGGCTTTTATAAAATGAATACAGAAAATACATGCAATAACTAAAGTAGAACAATTGCATTACACTATTGTGCTAGCCAGCACAGCTGCTTTGCTTTGAAGTAAAGTACAGGTTGGAAAAGTAAGGTGAATAAAATGCTGCATTCCAGGAGACAGACCAGTTTTTGATGCTTTTACACACCTTCGGCATTTATCACATTTTACCACCATGAATTTACAAACTGATACATGGTCAGCCAAGGTAGATGGTAGCTCAGAGTAACTGTCACCTGGCTTGCCTGAACCAGCAAAAGATCTTAGTGAGTCAGAGTTAAACATTAAACTAAAATTGACAATTATACTTATTCAGAAAACACATGAAACGTTTCAAAATGTTATGTCTCTAATTGAATATGTTTATCTTTTTGCAATCTAATCTAAACTAGTAATTTGTTATGATGTAGTAGCGTAGTGCATCTTCCTAAGTTCTTAATATTTAGTAACATTTAAACAGAGCTCAGTCATTTCCCCGTTTGGTTGTGGTCTCGTGTTGCCTATCTTACTTTTTGCATTATAAAAGGCACATTACATGAGGTTTCCATTCTGTATCTTAAAAGATTATTTGTGAATGACTAAGAATATATTTTCATCACTTCCTGATATTCCAAAATCTTTTCTTTATGAGCCATCATATGCAGCAACAGTGAGATCTTGACAGACTAGCAACTGACATATTTCTTAAGTCTTAATTACATGATATTCTACTCCAACAAGAGCAAAGTTGAGTCATTTGAATTTTGTTTTGTCTTGCATCTTTCATCTGCTTGTACCACACTTTTCATAATTTCTACGTTTTATAGATTACCTATTCTATCTATGCATTAAGTTATCTATCATGCCTATACAGTCAGTTCCTTTTCTGTTTTTTTCTGCTTTATAGTTTTATTCCAGGGGCATAAACCCCAACTGTTCCCAGTAGGTTTACCCTCACTGGAACTTACCATAGTCTTTACCCTTTATTATTTGTAAGATTCTTGCGGAAGATCTGTTCTTTCCAGTGGAATCTGAGCAAAGTATAGTTAAATTGATGTTTACATCTGTTGGGTGGCGGTCCACAGCACACCTATAAAACAAAAAATATAAGAAAATCCGTGAGATAGATGCGCTCATAATGAATGATTCTCCATCAATAGTATGAAGCATCACATTTTGCAGGATTATTGTTTCTTTGTGGTGCCTACTCATTTGAGGGACCTATTTCATACTGAGCCAAAACATCTGAGAAGTGAGTCAGATTTTTATATGAGACGATATACATTTCCCATACTTACACCATTTTTTTGTGTTATGTGAAGTAAAACTGTTTTCTCCTGGTGATAAAATGTATTCTGCTCAGTAACACCTGAAATGAATGGTGCTTTAACCAAACTAAGTGAGTTGACTTATATGGTGTAGGAATTTGGACTGTTAAATAGTCCAAGAATCATGTCCTAATCTGAACAACTTGACTTTCTGAATTTTTTCAGACCATGACTTTAAATGTCAGTTCAGTACTACCACCCATCTAATTTGCTGAATTATGTTTTGTTTAGTTAAAGCATTGTTCTCTTCCTTGTTATTGTTTAGATATCACCAGATGTTCTCATTTGTTTTCCATGTGCTTTTTTTTAACTCACTCAAGATTCTAGTGCTTTAATTTCTCAGATTCTCTTCTCAGCTGCATTGTACTAACTCTCTCCTTTGAGTTCTCTTCTTTCATAAAGGTAATAATTCTAATATAATTTAAAATCAGAAGACCTGTACTTTCTTTCTGTCATTCAGTCTTGACATGCAACAGTTGTGAATTCTCTTCTCCTTTCCCCTTGGACAACCTATGTTTGTTTCTGACTGGGACATATGTGTGCAGGTGGAGAAGTGGAAGTTTTAAAAAGTTCATTAGTGCCTTTATTATTAAACTTTTGTTACACAACTGTACAGATTTCCATTTGAATACAGTATCTGCTCCAGAGTAATTCAGTTTAATTGCAACTTACTTACCGGCCTGGATTGTGGAGTCCATGTGCAAAAATCTCAGGAGGTTGGTTTGTGCTGTTAAAATGTGGGTTGCTTCGTGGTATGGAATAAGGGGCATTGCACAGGTCAGTATTTACATCAAGGCGCAATACAGAACCTGTAAAATCGCTGAGAAAGTTGGAAGATAAAATAATTGGTTTTTATAAGTATTTTACTGGTAGCTTTAATCCATATGACGCTGCAGTGATCCAGCAAAATAAACCACCCACTTTACTGACTAATCACATCTAGATAGGTTTTATGGTACATGCAAGTCAAAGAATAGTAGCAGAACCTATCAAAGATCCAGTCTGGCCACTATGTTGCCTTGTTATATGCATACTAGAGTGTCTCTGACAATGTTGTTGGGAAGCAACTTGAAAAGAAAAACAACTTTCTATAAGCCATCATTGTTTCATGGCTTCAAATATAAGTTTATTAACTCTTTTATACTATACTACCCTAGGTTAACTATGGATATAATCACAATGTAGTTGCATAATGCTTTTTGCTAGCACTTTGAATTCTGCTCTTGAATTCAATGATACCTACTCACAGTACAATACACAGATTAATTACACATTAATTGAAAACAAAAAAGGAAAAGAAAGTAATTGTATTGGTTGAATGGAGTTGTTGGTATTAATGTAAAATGCTTTGTCTTGCATTCATAATTGTGATGGAGGAAGGGAGAAGCACAAGAATGTAGAAGAGCACAAAAACTCTTTACAAACATGAATAGATGTGATATTTTAAATTGATTCCTTTCTGGTTTTCTTCATCATGAATCTGTTTCAGGCTCCTCTTGTTTTACATTAATTTAAAACCGAGTGCTAGAATTGCTCTCTGGTCTTGGTTTCATGTATACCCTCACTGTAAAGGGCAGGAGCACCTGCTATTCTGCTGAGCCAAAGAGGCCTTTGAGCATAGAAATGCCTTTTAGGTCTGTAAAAGCTCAGTATCACACTTTCTCTAAATTAAGCTAAATGTTGCAACTCTAACGGAGGGTAATGAAATGGAGGGAAAAAGCAGGTTGAGAAAATTGTACCAGTTGAACCAAAGTAGGATTGCTTCATGTGTTCTCTAGGTGTTTTCCTAAGTGATACAGTGTTGTTATTGACTCTGATCTGTGCATACACTTTTTTAGGATGTTTGCTCAATAAAGTGGTGTTGTTCATGGAATCATAGTTTGGAAAAAAGAAGTCTAACCTGTGCTTAAATACAATTGCATCTACTTGTGATGGCTCCAATATTTAAATGGTTTGATAGCACAGAATTACAAGAAGACATATTTAAGCAGTAAGACTGCTCTGAAAATTAGCAGTTTGTTAAACCCAGGCACTGAAAATAGGGGGATTAGGTTGTAGAGGAAGGGCGAGTATGATTTGTCTTGACAACTGCTGGTCACTTTTGATTCTGACCCCAAATACCAGAAAACAGTAATACAAGTCTATCCATTGATAGTTTTTGGTACCTTAAACCGTCCATCTCCTCCATGTCATCTAGAGTGATCATGCCATCTCCAAGGAAAATGTACAGGAAACCATCTGGGCCAAACAGAAGCTGTCCTCCTAGGTGTTTTCGATGTAGTTCCGCTACTTCTAAAAAGACTCTTGCTGTTCTCATATCAACTTGATGTGGATTTTTCCTGCAATATGAAGGAATATGAACACAGTTTTCACAGTTCCATTATCATTGCTCTTCTTTCTAAAAATAAAAATGAGTCATTCAAATTTGACTTTAAGACATGGATATGGTAACTTGGTGGAAAAATGTCAAACAGTTATTTCTGAGAAATTTCAATTTTCCAGCATTCACAAAAAATACCTTGCCGCCTATGCACAGTAAGTAGAAAACAACTATAATTAAAAATGACAGAATAAAAAAAAAAGTCTTAAAAAGGATAAACCAGTGTACTTAACTGGCATTCCAGAACTACTGTTTGAAATAAAATCAGCAATATTATTTCTGCAAGTGTCCAAGTATACACATTGTAAATCTGATATTTCATTTTAGAAATGGGAAATACTAAAATGAAAAGATTGCTGAGAAATACAGAATGTGTGAATTTTAGACTTCTACTGATACCTGGATACTGTGTATTCTACAACCCTAAGGATGTGGTCATGAGGTCCAATAGCCCACCGTTCTTGGTTGGTGGTATAAGACACATACAGCTTTCCATTTTTCTTGTAATTGGGATGGAATGCAAGGCTTAACAGTCCTCTTTCATCTCCTCCCTGCAGTCAAATGAAAAACACAAAGAATTGTGAAGTTAATTATGTTCTTTATTGTGTTTTAGCTGGAACCCCCCAAAAAAAAGTTTCTTTCTTGTGGATAATCTTTGCCCAAACTCTTTTATTTCTTTCCTGACTACTGCACAAAAAGGATTATAAAACATTTCACTTTGGGGAACTCTTTAAGAGTTAGAACAAGACAATTGTCTTATGTAGTTATCTATGCACAAGTCTCTTACGCCACTTTTGTGGAGTGATTTGTGTATGTAATCTTCGGGAAGCCATGAAGACAAGTTTAAGTGCTGTGAAGGATTCTTTGCTGGGTTACTAGGTTGCTTGTAATTCGTAGAAGACAAATAAAAAGGTCTATAATCAGCAGTCACTTCTAATCCAAGTATCCAAAACCTAAAACACAGTGCTGGCTGCCAACTCCCACTGTCTTGGCAATATGTTTAGAAAACAGTTAAATTGCTTGTGTAATATGTAAACCTTTGTTTTACCCTGGAGGCAGCAACATCAGTTGTCACAACTATGGTGGTCTGTTCATCATAGTTAGTATACTGTAGGTAATAAGCAGCCTTGGTCTCTGTGCAGAGAAACCATAGTTTTACATGTGGTCCTTCGATGGAAAGAGTTTTGTTATTTTTTAAAATAAAAATAGAAAAATCTCTGAACAACTTTCTTTTGTTACTATGTTTGCCACAAAGATTAGTACAGTTATATGTTAAGCATCAAGTCCATGTAATGTACTGTGACAATGCAAATACCCTGTGTACTTAAATAGAAGGCAATTTTCTCCTTGGCTTCTAAAAATGTATGGAGTATTACTATGCCTAAAATTGTATTTGTATAAATGAAGAATAAAACATAGCTTCATTTGTTGCTCTTAAGGTAATACAAAGGAGAGAGGAGCTGAGGCGTAGAAATAAACAGAGTACATAATTAACAATTCAAATTCAATTCATATATATGATTATTCACAAGCTGATAGTTGTTTTGGAGTTTAACTCAGGGTTTGCCAGCCTTTCAAAACTACTGACTGTTGTAGATTCAAGTGCTTCAGCTCTGCACCCGTTAGGACACTACGTTTTGCAACTCTAACCACACCCACGATAAGTAATTTTGAAATTTTAAATTATAAGCTTTTAAAGTGTATTTGCAATTTGGAGTGATGGATGGGTCTGTCTTCCTGCTGAAAGACGTCCCACAAAAGGCCTAATTGGGAAAGTGCACAGCTTTAATTTATTTTAATTCAACGTGATTGCCATACTTCCTTTTTAATCACAACCACCAAAGAGAAACCTGAGTCAGAAATGGAGATGAAGATAGGTCAAGAGATTTCCATACAAAGAGATATGTACAATGAAATCTGGATCCTGCTAATTTAGAGGCAGCCAAAATTTGCTCGTTTGTTTGCTAGAAAAATTTAGTTTCAGGGGGTTATCAGAGGTTAGTTTTGAAAGTCTAGTTAGAGCTGCCGAATCAGTTGCAGTCATCACGGATGAAGGGACTGGTAATGTAGCTCCTTCTACTTTACAAGCCAAAAATAATTCTGCAGCTGAGTCTGAACTCATTTGTAGGTATTATTATATGAGTTTCTAAGAGTTTTGACCAAGTTGTTCTGATAAAGTCTGGAGCAAAGGGAGGAAAATCAGTTTCTTTGGGAACAGTAAGGCATATTTCAAAGATTTCTGATGAATGATTCTATCGGTTCTGCTCAGACAAAGACAATCATATTTCTTCTCCTGAGAGATGAGTTCAACTCATTTAAGGGCCCAGGAATGTCAGTGAATCACACTAGGCCTGCCATTCACGGCGAGTTATTGAAAGTATTAGAAGATCTTTCTGTTGCTAAGCTCAAGATTTTATTTCACTTGATGTCATGGGAGCGGTCTTAGTGTGAAAGTGAAGTTGCTGAAAGCATAAACAGGTGAAAATAAATTAAGAGCTTTCAAAGAAGTACACACGAAGTAAGAATTTGATAAATGAGTGAAACACGGGATCTGCAAGGTAGTAAGTGTGGCAAATAGGATTCATAGGATCAGGCCAGTATTTCTACTGTTATCTGGTGTGATTCTATTAGACTGCAATATATTACTTACTTTCTTTGTATTGCTTCCTGAAAAGTCATGCTGCTTTCTGTTTTTTCAAAGAGAGCCAGCCACACTACATTCTAAAAAGTTTTTAACTTTTGCATTTAATAAAAACTTTGGAAATATCCCTCTAAGATACTGAAATTGTTGCATTATTTGGCTTATGGTCAACTAAAAATCCAACGGAGTTTTTCCACACCTACTTTTTCTGGTTTTGGAAAACAATCATTCATGTGTGCTTTCAGCTTTATCACTAACTGGCAAACCTGTCATTTCCAATTAAGCCACTGCCACAACTTCCCATAGCTTTTGAAATTAGCTCTGTGGTGCTAGAAAGTATATAGTTTTCTGTGGTGTTATCTTTTTTATGTTGTGGGGTAAATTGCGAGATACCCAGCAAAATCCCTTACAAGCAGTCATTTTGGTACTGTCAAACAGAATAATTATGTACCACATTTCAAAATTTCAGAGTTTCCCTGTGGAATAATCCTCACTTTTATTTTTTATCAATGGACTTTTGAGTCTACTGTGAAACCAGCATCCCAGGCTTTATAGTCCTGTCTTGTAGATACCATGTCTCGAATAGCTATATCTTTCTCTCGCCAGCTTAATAACTTCTTGACATTCTTTTAAGTCTCCCCTTAGATGAAGCCAGCACCAACAAACTGGAGATGACATAGTATGAGATGAATGACATTGTATGAGATTCTGCACTAGACAATTTGATGGAATAACCATTAACATTTGTCAGTTGTATAAGGAAGGGCAAAAAGAATGAGACAAATCCTTGTATTCCATTGGGATGTCTGTTGAAGATAAAGAATGATGGTTGGCTGGAATGAGTGTTAATTACCTAAACATACTGTGGACAGGGGCCAACATGAAACGTCTGTTGTAACTAAACCTGGAAGCTCACACTTCCAAAGTCTGCCTGTGCAGCTTTTTAGCTTGAATGCTGCCATCTTCTACTCATGGTAATTGGGTGTTTTGCACCAATACTACACTTGTTTCTAAACTGATTTTCCTTGGACCAGGTTATAGGCTTCAGCTAAGGAGTTCTGTGAAAGAAAAAAGATTGCTTTAAAAAAAGGTTTAGTCCAGTTTAGGGCAGCAAGCATGAAAATAATTTAATCAGAATTATATTATTTTAAGTTGGTACAAAGCCAATTAAAGATTAATCATATGCATTAAATTTAAAGTGTTTCTTTACTTTTCATTTTTAAATGGTTGGTTAGGTACATTATGTCAGTTCTAAAAGTATATTACACCAGTGTGTGTTCTCAACTGAAATATATTTTTAATATTTCTTTTTGCTTTTTTGCTCTGTTTTAATATATTTACAGTTATAAAAATCTGAAACGACTGCACAACATGATCCACTTTGTAGTTTGACTAATACTAAAAGGAGTAATTGTTGGATGTGGATACTGGATTTTTATAGAAAGGTGTTCTTTTCACATAAGCACTCCTTAGAAGTGGGCTGTACTTTCAATCTATGTGTTTCCAAACATACTCTGGTATACCTCTGGTATTATATACAGAAGTATTCTTATATTATTAAGGCATTACACTTTTTCAATAATATGGAAACATATGCTGCAGTTATTTTTAAGACATGCTGCTATCGTATTACGTCAATACTTGTGTATTATTTCCTACAGTAAATATCAATAAATATATGGGAATGCCTTAACTAATATTAACTATTTCATTTAAAATAAATCATACTGTAAGCATGACCTGTAATTATGTAACCTTAGTAGTAATTAATTTTTGTAAGCAAAACCAGACATGACCATTTATTTCCATTACTCCGTGTACTTTAATAGTAAACAATATAGGTGGCATATTCCGAGTTTTCCTTTAAAATTGATTTCACAATTCAGTTACTCATCTAAAATAGTGGTATTTGGGCTTAACGACTTTTTCATCTGGACAATCCCATTCTCATATTGGAAATAGGTAGCAACCTTTTTAAAAGGGGCTGTTCTTAAAATAGGTATATTGAACGGTCATTTGTGACTTAAAATATTAACTCTAATGTCATGTCTTTATATCATTTGTTTTCATCTATTATTATAGAGCAAATGCTGGGTAACATGTTGAGGTAGTATGATCACTCTCAATTTAGTTTATTTCCTATGTAATAAATACCATAACTAATACGCATTACCACGTATTCAATCTTAAGGAATTTTACTTGTAAAAGCCATGGGGGAAGGGGTCATGAAACATCTAAAATCTCTTATCAGGCAGTACCATATGAACTCTTCAGAAAGGGATTTCTAATTAGGAGATCCCAAAAGAATCTGTGCTTATTTGAACCTTCCTTTACCGGATCTTACTGTAGGGCTGCAGATCAATGTCAGGTATTTTTCTCAGTGGGAAGTGTTTGCTTAATCGACATGTTTTGGAAATCTGGCCCCAACAGAGGACAGAAACTTAACTACAGCAGAAGTAGAAACCAGCAAAAAGTCTGCTGCAAGAGCACGCCTTGCCTTTCAAAGCTGCATTGACAATTTTGAGAAACACAAGGGGGAAGTGCCCCTGACAGGTGAAAGGGGACAACAAATACTGAATGAGAAAACCAGAAATTGATTGGGGCTGTAGGTATGGGATAGGAATAGAGCTCTTAGAGACCTCTTGAGTGTTGAGAACTCAAGTGCTTTGCTATCTGAACATCTGTGGGGCCTGAGGCCCCTAGCAAGGGAAGAATTTGTAACATAAGACATTTACCTTAGGGAAAAATAATTACACTGATGTCATGGCTCAGTATAGTAGGCATACTAGACCCTATCTCCAAAATATTTCCTTTTTGCTGTTCTGCTGCAAAGCTTCTTTCCCCACACACACCCCTCCACCCCCCATTTACAAAGGGCTTTGCAGTTATCTAAGAATTTTTTAAAAACATTTTCAATATTTTTTACTGATTTTAACAAACACACTATTTTAATGCTTCACTTAAAAATACCTTTAGACACAGGAATGCTTTACAATTAAATCTGTACAGGAAAAATACTTAAGAGGGCCACACTTGGGATTTAAGCACAAATCCTGCTGAAGCTAGAGATGGGTTTTGTTCAGTTAACTACAGGGCAAGATTTGGCTGAAAATCATCGATGGCCAAAGTGCACCCATCACAAAGTTGTCTGCGCTGATGTTTGAAGTGATATTTAAATGCTCATTTTTTTACAGGACAACTGAACTCATAAAAAAATAATGATGTCCTGCTTGCCCACTGAGTCCAAAAGTCAAACATATCAAAAGGCAGCAAGAAGGTGATTCATAGGACCAGCTCTGCATGGATTTTGAATGGGACTTCTCTGCACTTGGTGAAAAGTCAGAGTACCTATTCACAAAAATTACACATACATATTTATTATGCAGCACAATTTTCCAGCAAAAGAACTCTGGAGTCGTCATAACTTCATCAGAAAAAAAAGGTTTGAGATCTAAAGAGAGCTGAAACTTAAAATCTAATTCTTTTTTTCTTCTTACTTCTGTTGAAGCAAAGACAAAATTTTGACATGGCCTCTATCATTTTATCTTTTCCTTACCTGCATAGTCCTTTGAAGATACCAGTCACTAAATGCAGGACCTTTCACTTCTAGTCCTAGTCCTCTGTACTTATTTTTTTTAATTTCTCAACTCCAGATTTTGCTGTTCTGCTGGGCAAGTCTTTAGTTTAATCCAAATGACACTCCTTGTCCCCTGATAATACAATTCTTTCTTCCCGTCCTCCTAAAGAAAGTATATGAAACTTATAAATGCAGATACCAACCCAACACAAACCCACAGCTTGCCTCCTTCACACTCTTCTAGTAAGACATGAATCCTGCTTTGACAACTCTCCCAATTATTGGTTAGAAGCAGCTAAAAGCTTTGAGACTGCCAAGAGTCAGCCAATAATTGAGAGGTTTTGGGCAGAGTGACATATGACTGTGAGTGTGCTTGCAAGGAGGTGGCCATGAGCCCATGTGAGGTCTGCATCTGGTCTGAGAAACTTTATGTACTGCACTACTTTAGGAGAATTGGAATAACAGAAGACAGTGGAAATCAGTCCCGGAAGAGGGAGATTCAAATAAAGACCAGATGATTATTGCATTCAGTAAAGCTGGCTCAAGGAGGTGTGAATTACACACTTTCCTGCACCACAGAGGCCTCTTGAGCTGTAAGCAGCATTCATCCTCTGGGAACACAGGTGGTGATTCCACCTCTGTCCCCAGCTGGATTTATTTTCAAGGAAGCTTTACATTCCACAAGCAATTCAGTGAGTGGTTCACCAGCGGAGGCCACTAAGGGAAGGTAAAAAATAAGCATGCTCCTTCTTATTTCCCTGGCACGCCTCCACTTTCTGGTCTTTATTTATTTATTTATTTGGCATTTCCTATACTTTTCCTCTTCAGCATTCTTCCACTATAGACTGTCTTCTCCTGACAGCTTTTCAGCTGCATGGGTTTGACGTCTATTGTGTAGCAGAATTAGCCTTCTAGTAAAGCGAGAAAGCTTCCTTCACGTGAACAAGAATGCAGTAAGTGCTAAGAAATTTACTGACCATGAAAACCTTTCATTAATAGGGAGAATAGACTTGTTGACCTTTGTATTTTTTCTTCTTCTTTCTATTGCTTTTAAGCTTTACCCATCTTTCCATGCCACTTTTGTGGTAAAGGCAAATTTTACAGCTCTCTTTCAGTGGGCTCCAATAACATTGGCTCAGATGATACCCCAAAGAGAACAACTTACATTACATTAACACTCACAAACACGTGACATTATGATTATAATACATGACATTATGATAACTTATTAGGGATTTACTGTTCTGCCAGTGCTTTAATTTGACCATGGTCCTCTCAGACAGCTACTCTGGTTTTCTTAAACCTTGACTATGTATATAAAACTCATCTTTATTTTTCAAGTAGCATTTTTCGTAAAATTTTACTTTTTGGTTAAAATACAGATCTAATGGCAGAGAGTTGCCAAAAGTGTTTAAGAATTATAATTCAATATATAAGTTGCTTTCATATGGCATGACATTTCAGTCAAGCACTGCCACTTTAGTCATTGCAAAAGATAAAAATGTGCTATGGAAAAATAAAAATCTTACTATAGTGCAAAGATCTCCCTGGGCTGCTAAATTAAGACTTTTCATAAATGTCCACAAAAAAGTTGACAGCACTTTAAAATGAGCTGTAAGACTTTTTTCTGCTGAGGGAAAAAAAAAAAAAAAAAGAGGATGTATGGTGACACATAGCAAATTTGACAGTGCTTATGTAAAATGAACCAACCTACAACAAATTCTATACTCCGATAATTGAAAACAAATTCATGCTGTTTTACCGTGACCACTTTATATGGAAATTTAGGGATATAATTCAGAACAGAATAACAGTAATTATCATACTCTCTGCATTAAATTAAAACCAGAAATGTTGATCTGTCTAATTGTAGGCATTAAAAAATAACTAGTTTAAAGAAAAAAAACAAGATGCAAATGGAAAGATGCCCTGATGGCATTACTCCGTCTTACCCACAATTCTGCCTTTCTCCTTTGTCTCTCAGTTGTGAACTGTTGCCTATTAAAGCAGATACTTGCTTTTTCTGGTTGGAAGAAGAACGTTATATTCACATGACCTATGTGTTTAAATATCATGGGGCTGGGGGAGAGAGCAGCAAACCGCATCCAGCTTAAAGAAAAAAAACCTACAGATTTCCACTTAGATTGGTCCCCATGTCTTTGTGCTAATGGATAGCAAAACTTGCTCAGCAAGCACTAAAAGTAAGTTGCCAGCAGTCTGCATCTTGAAAAAACCACAAACCCAACCAAAAGAAGGCCAAAAAAAGCACACCTTAGAGATGATACCCTTTGCCAGAGGGTAATAAAGGATGAGAGGTGCTTCATTCATCCATGCCAGTTGTATTTTTTTATGAGCCTGCCTCTGTCACTGTTTTATAAGAAGAGTGAGTTTGGTGGCTTATCAAAATGATGCTAATCTTCACTGTAAAATATAAAGGTACCTTCTTCACTGCAGGTTATTTCTTTAGCAGATCTCTAGATTTAGTCATTAAGGCTCTGAAGGTACTTAACAAAGGTTGTAAAGAGTTTTCCTCAAGATATTTCACCTTTTCTTCTTATTTTAAGAAACTGGAAAATCATACTATCTGAATAGGGTTTGGTAGGAGAGTAGGAGACAATTTGAAGAACAGAAGGTCAGGTGACAGAGACTAGAAGCATATGAAAGGTTAAGTGTAACTGATGCTTATATTCCCCCATTGTCTTGTCTGGGATTCTCTCCTGAAGGCAGAGGCACCACGTAGAGTGTGAAGTTTGCCTGCAGGCACCGAAACATGGGAACGCGTCATCATTTTTCAGTTGTCAGAGAATGCGTGTGCTAATTGTAGAGATAAAGCAAATGCTATTCTGTTCTCTAATATCCAAAGAACTTTCGGACTGAAATCTGGATGCGTGGAGAGGCATATTTCATTCTATATTTAGCATCAGCATTCAGCATAGTTTTGATAATGACGTGTGATATCTTCAAAGCAAATTCTGGTTGCATATGCTGCTGGTTTTCTCAGTAGATGATTATGCTAAACATAATAGGCAACATCAGAATTTGTATTCTTAGAAGCTCTCTGTAAGTATTCTTCAACATTCTACCAGTAGACATACAACAGATCTGCTGCACGAAGGCTAGACAACTATGTCATGTCTACTTACTCCAATATTAAAATTGTTTATACCTATGTTCTTTGTCCATTCAGTTGTTCCAAACAGTAAACAGTCTTGTCTTATTGGCAGAAATGCAAACAGAACACCAACTTAGAGGTTCAGCATCTGCTACTGAGTTTTAAGCTTCCACATGTGAGCACTAGAAATGTGTTTGTTATCCAAAATCAAACTGTTTGAAATATAAGCCCTGAATGTTGTTGGAGTCCTGATACAAAGACAGATAGAAAAAAAGAAAATACTATCATTGCATTTTTTTCAACAAAAACTGTGCATGAGCATCATGTTTTGTACCTGGGTCAGAAATATATTTAAGCACCAGCACCCTCACATTCCTGGAAAAAGCAGTGATTGGGAGCTGGGAAAGCATCTGAATTCTTTGATACCGCCCAAGCGTTTTTCTCACTGGTACTTTGTCAGTGCCTTCAGCCTCCCGCTGCCTCCTTGGGGAGCTGTGCAGCCTGAGGGCCGAAAGGCTGGTGGGCAACTTACCTGCACTGCTGCAGTTAAGTAATAGCTTGGATTTCAAATACTGACTTGAGTAATCACACAATTTGAGTTCTTTCAGTAAGTCTTTAAAAATATATGTAATTTGCCAGCTACCTGAAAACAAGGAGTAAATAAATCCAGAAAAATCCAAATTTTTCCACAGACATTTTGCAAAACACCAAAGGAAGCTAGAAGAACCAGGCATTTTTGTGCTTGATCTCGTCTCTACCTCTCAACTAAAATAGTGAAAAAATATTAATAATTCGAAGAGAGGCATGAATATTTTTAGGAAATGTGCCAAGTGGAAAAAGCAGGGTGGTGGAGGATATACGGTTTGCTCTTCATGACTAGAATCTGTATATAAGAGGAGAATGATGGCAATCCACAGCCGTGTTGACAATTCAGACGTGCAGGAAATACCCTTGTAGGAAACTAATACCATCTGGGTTTGGCCCAAGATGTGTGAATGAGAAATATGTTTCTTGTTGAGAATGCAAAGATAGTTTTGGACATTGCAAGGAAGGAATGCGTTAAGCATGCACAGTTATAAAAATGAAATAGGGTGAGGCATTGCATGCATATGGAATAATTAGAGGAATATGTTTGTGTGCGTCAATAGCTGATGCAGACTTAGAACACCAGAATTCCTTTGTCCTACGACAACCAGTAAATTACTATGAAAAATGCCTTCAGTATAATTGGCCAGGATCTTTCTGAATCAAGACAGTATTTGAAAATGCTGATTTGTCTAAGTCACCGTGTTCTGTGCTAGAAAGGGAGGTTTACTTGTTGCACACATTGTATTTTAGGGGAAAAAAGTAACATAGTTTTGAAATTGTTGAAACATCCAGTTCTAATATTTGTAAAATTGGGAATTTGGGTTATTTCAGTGAGTTGTTTTTAGTTTAGAAGTTAGTTTTAGTTAAAAGAATGTCAACACTGAAATGGAATATTTCATTTGGCCCTTTCTGAGAACCTTTCAGTCCACACTTGGTAAGAGTATGTTTTCAAAATCTCAGAATATTCTCACTCCTCTCTATCCTGTTCTTGCATTAACTGTCTGAGATTTTAGTGTCTGTTCTTGGCATAGGAAGGCTCTCTGGTTTCTAATGAAGCCATTGCCAGCATTCTGAGGTTCCTGAGACTCGCTGCCTGCGGGATGGATTTTTGCCTCTCCCTTGACACCCTCATCTACTTGTGAAAGCCCCAGCAGTGCTGATTTTTCTGTTATTTGTGAGGCTAATGAATGCCTTGCATGGACAGGAAAAAGTTCCAGGCTCTCTTTTTGGTGCACATTTGACTTCCTCTCCAGGCTCGCCTTTAGTACTATCGTCCTTTCTCTGAGTTCAGGCTCTAAATGCTCTTTTAAAGCAAAATTATTGGAAGACAAAAGGTTTGCTAGACTTTCATGTCTGTCAAGATCCTGGATTAACCCTGTTCCAGGTTCAAAGACACTCATTATACAAATTACCTGTTCCTTAACTGAGCAATGCTCGTGCAATGACAGTAAACGGTTATTGTATCTTCATTTTCGTTTGTTTTTCAGCAGATTTTTGACATACCTGAACAGGATTATTGTTATCACTGCTAAACACTGCTGGAGACATTTATTTAACATGTATTAATTGTTTCAGTGCTTATCCAGAAAGCACAGTTCAGAAAAAGATGGAAAATTAAAGTGACCATTTTGATTCTTTTATTTTCCATTCTTTTTCAGAACACATTGAATATGCAAAGCACCCGAGATCTTTGGACAGGATGATCAAAATCCATTGAATCAAATGCGATTAATACGTTAATAGCACACCATCATATCTCTTTGATCAATGGATTACATTCAGGTTGACAGGGGCTTTCTGAAGAAGCAGGTGGGCTAGAAGTGTGAACAGCAGCCCTTTACAGAGTCCATTGCAACTGCAAGTTTGAGGCAAATCATCAAGGTCGAATTCTGTGCTCGCTATCTGCTAGGCTATGAATACATGACTTGATGGTAAATCCATTCCTTGTTCTTTGAAAATGAACTGTTTCAGCTTCATTATAGAATTGTGTTACATTAGTTCATCCTTTGGTAGACTGTACACAAGGCATTGCTTTCATTTGCATCTACTTTGGAACGTGCACATCTGCCTTTCAGGTGAGAATTTATGACTGCACAAGACTTGAATTTTCCAAGCTGTTTATGCTTATGTTTTACACATATGCTTACTACGTACACTTAGAAACATATGCATGCATCCAGTATTCAGGTGAACACAGATTTCCTTGTCCTTGTAGTTTAAATTCTCAACAAATTTCATTCTTTTTTTGTAGTCCCGAAAGCAGAACATGGGTGGATATAAACAGTGCACACATGCTTGATTTGCATATCTTAAGGCTTAAAAAAATGGTGCCTCAATTACCTAAAAGAATTTATTTTATTGTATAGCATAAGTTAATATTGTTGTGCCTACAACATTCAATTCCAATGTTGGGGAAAAAGGGTTTTTCAAAATGTGCATTTCATGTATGTGCCTGTGTTTTTTAAAGATCTCATTAAGTTATGGTTCTACTACGTATTTTAAATATTGACATTTCTGAGTGGGGTTTAATTTTTATTCTGCCAAGCGTTGTAAATTCCTGTTTTGGATCCTGAGGATTTTGGTGGAGGTGGAAAACCACTAATAATTTCTTCTTGTTCGTGCAACTTGTATTCACTTGCGTGTTTTAATTGAAGCAGACCTTTTCTGTTGATGCTAACACTGTTCTGAGTATAAACCAAACTCCTTTGGAATAGGAAAGAGTAAAATTTCCTTAAAGTGATGGCAATGATATTACCTTAACATAAGATTTTGTTTCATAAGACCCTAATTCAGCAAGTATTTAGGCACATGCCCAAACTCCACTGCTTTCTTTTTTTCTAGTGCAAAACAGGATACCATGAGGTGGCTGATTCTCTCCACTTCAGAGCTTACGTGGCTTTTGGTGTCAGTAAATGAGAGCTGATACAATGGTGATGGAGGAATTCATCAATCAAAAATGTTTCTGATTGAAGGGAAAAAAATTACTGGAAAAAAATGGAGACTTTTCTCTTAATGAATCTGACCCTGAGATTTCATAAAGATTTTTTTATGGTCTGTAGCTAATGTGGTGGTTATGCAGCTAAAGGCATTATCTTCACATCATTACAGTGAAACGTAACACTGGTATCCTTGACTTTATTAGCCAGGATTCATTGGTATCTGACGTTATATATTTCCTATTATAAATCTAAATGAGAACTTACACTGACCTGCATTAGACCAAACATTAAACAATTTACTAAGATTACAACTTTGAAAGGGAACTTAAAAAAAAAAGAAAAAGTCTTTTAGACCACCAAGAAACAACCATAAATTTAAGGAAATATGAGGTTTCCACCATGTGACTTCCCCTGCAGAGTTATGCAACAGGCTGCTGTTACTTAAAGGTCATACATAAAAAATTTATGGCACATTTTTAAAGAGATTTATGGTGTTTCTATTTATACAACTTATATGTCAACAATTTAAAGGTATAGTATACTAAAATAACAAATTAAAATCTAATCCTCTTGAATCCTTGATAAAATGCTCTAATATGTTATATATAGAAGAGTTTTAATAAATGTATCTATATTAATTGATGTGTTATGTGTGATGTAATGATTAGCTGTTTATTATGTATTGCAGATCATTTGTTCACTTTTATCTTGAAAATCATTTGCAAATGGGGTTGATTAGGAAAGCATTCTTTGTTGCATAGGCCCATTACATGGTGGTGTAACTCTCTGCAAAAGAGGTCTGCAAATCAGTCTCAGAACTAACATTCTTTCAGTGTTGAGATAAATTATGCCATTGATACTATCTAGAACTCTTGTTTCGGAATATCTTTGACCTCAAATACTTATAATTTACCCAGGATGTTGTTGGATTCTCTGGAAGTAAAAATTTGTAGTGCTATATGAAGGTGCCACCCGTTTGTTATTTGCTGAACTTTATCTGCTTTGCACTGAAGTGGGAGCAGTTACACAGTTACTCAGCCTCAGCTGGGGCAAGAGAATGACAAAGAAGCCTGAGGGGGGGTAATTGCTCAAATCACTAGAACTGCTTTGCCAATAGGGTTTGAACTCAGCCATAAGAGTCACATTTTCAACCTTGCCTTTGCACCCTTAGCCCATATTTATGTGCAAGTTGAGACCGCAAATGCATCATTTTATGCCGGAAGTGAGAGCCACGTATGCAGGTCTGGCAGCGATTATTGATGCTAAATTCATCCCTGAATTTTGCATATTAGAACAATGCATGAATATAAAGGCTCCGTTAGGGCACAGTATTTAAGTACCTTAATGTAAGCACTTTGACACCATAAATACTCATTTTTCATGAAAACAAGTCTTCATAGATAAACAAAAGTCCTAGTACAACAAACACCTATGAACACGCCCAACCATAAACACTTCGATAATTCCATTGCCTTTGAGGTCAACTATAAACACAGTGCTGAATGGGTCAATTGCATTTGGAGAAAGATACTAATATGGTTGTGGAGATTTGTCTCTTCCTAGTACTGTGGCCTAATCCTGTCCCCAGTAAAGAACTTATGATTGCAGTCTGGTGGTGTTGAGAAGTTCCTAAAAACAGGGAGGGGAATTCTCCACAGGAGACAGCCTTTGGGATGCTGTGCCACCCACCGATTTTTAATTACAGAGTCTCTACTTACTTGAATTGACATGTCCCTTGGTGACTCTCACAGTACTCCTGTACACCCTTTGTCTGGCCTTGAAAAATGTTTCTTGCCTTGCTGTGGGAGACAGTGGTCTATTGGTCTGCTTGGCTACTTGCTGCCTCCAGCTCTGAAGATAACATACAAGGCCTGAGTGACCCTTCAGAGCTGGAGCTGATACAGTTTGTCTCGGTAAGAGGTCCTAGGCAAAATTAGCCACTAAACATTTGCAACAAGTACTTGTGCACCTTTGGATTACAGCAGGGTTTTTTTGCTGTAAAATAGAGTTATACTGGTTCTGTGGATTTTGGATGTTTCTAAAGTTGTGGCACCCTGTGATTTGCCTTTGCTGACTGAAGAAACATATCGCTATTCCTAAGCTGGTCATCACCCCTTCATCAGCATAATTCATTTCCATAGTAAGAAACTGTTGTAAAGACATTTGGCTACAACTGTTCCAGCAGAGTTTATAGGTTCATAGGCCAACCCAAGCAGCAATTAATTTAAAAGAAGATGTGATCATTTCCTATCCTTTATGAGCATTAAATAATACACATTTTTTTCTTTCAGGCAAAAAACATTTGACATGTCAAATGACTAGAATAAAAGCAACTACGTTCTCTCTAAATATGAATATCTTTTACAAATAAGAAAATCCCAAAGTGTTATAAAAGAATAACAGGTATGGCATTTTACAAGCTGTTTTTCTTTATAACTGTTAAGTCTAGAGTTTCAGAGAGAAAACACTAATAAAAATTAGTCAGTCATCATTATGATGTCATTCTCATAATTTCCCTTGAAGTAAACTAGCGAGTACAAATAATATTTGTAATGTCTGACATCATATATGTAGCTTTCCATTGCTCAGACTTTAGGTTAAATTTAGTGATGTTTCCCATTTGTTAGAGAGAACACCTTCTGGGTGGAATGGATTCCATTAAGAAAATATCTCTGAACTTAAGCCATCTTTGTAACTTGTTTGAAACAAAACAAAACAAAACAAAACAAAACAAAACAAAACAAAACAAAAAGAACCAACCCTAAACAGGCCAGGAATGATAGCAGTACAGCATTAGCAATTTGCAAAAAATGTGATCATCTGTAAGAACCAAGTTTCAAGCCTGAGTGCGGGTGCTCACACGAGAAAAGAAACTGGTTTTCAGTGATGCTTTTTTACAAAAAGAAATAAGCATCATCATAATTGTTTTACTCAGGGAACAGTGTTTCTTTTCCATGTGATTCTTTTGCATGTGATTTGTGCCAATTTATCGTAGTTTGAACTGCAAAGGCTTCTTAGAATCACTCAAACTTTAAAAGGTATTTCAGAATAGCCATGGACTCATTTTCTGTCGCTTTTGCTTTGATGTTAAGCATTAAAGGACATTTCTAAAGGTGATTCCTTGTATTTAAAGTTTAACTTAAAACAACTAAAAATTGTACAGGAATCACAGAAAGAGTGTTCAGTATGTCCCCAAAATTAGTCTCAGGTTGACCACAAGCACTAACTCATATTTGAAAATCTTAGTCTTTAATTTACATTGATTAGAATACTGTCTATTAGGTGGTAATTTATGCATATAGAATGGCCAGCCACTGCCTTTCATCTTCCTCCTTCTTTTCATTCTGAAGTTTATTCTACAATTTTTTAAAAGGTAATTTCCTTTCATTTTTGCTCTGTATTAGTGGCAGGAGGTATGTCAGTGCCACAATATCATCACAATTCTATGCAATAGCACATGATAATAACATGTAGAAGACAAGAAAGTTGTGTTCCCCATGAAACAAGTCTTGTTCCAATTGTAGAATGCACAGACTTGCTTTTTCTGTCTCTTGCCTGCTGTGTCCTTTCCCAGATGTAGGCCAATGGTGTCTGAGCCATCTCTTCACTCCCAGAAAGGAGCAAAGGAGGAAGAGAAATGCTGGTGAGACGTGATTCCCATTGCCTTCCCCAAACCACCTGTGCTGCTCTGCCCCACAGTATGAGTGGCTCATCAGCATCTTTGTCCTTAACATACTTTTGATCTAGTCAAATACATACCAATTGAATTCTTTTTTTAATGAAAGTATCATCTGGAATTATATCTCTCATTTCTATTTCTAGTCTTCTTTCAAAGATAAGCATTGTGCAGATGATTTGAACCAATTTAATCCTAAAACCCATGATAACATTTTCAGATAATAAATTGCATTACTTAATATAAACTTGAAATTTAAGTAAATATTATTTATTATTCCTGACCTTTTTAGTTGTTGTTGGAAGACTTGGGCACCTCTTTTAAATGGTGTTATGGTTTACATGTGGTGACTTCTTCATTGGAATGCTAAATGTGACAGTTATTCAAATTCAAAGTAGAAAAAATTACAGAATGTTGTGATACACTGATTTATTCCCTGATAAATGCCAAAATTTTCTATTACCCTCCCTCCCAAAAAGAGGAATAAGGAACTCACCCATTTGCAACCTATACTTAAGTACTGAAAGAAAAATAGCTAACATAAACATAATTTCTTCTCTAGAAATACAAGGTATGTAATAATTAGCAGAGCCTCATTGAACTATGAAAATCGTATTTCCTTAGGAAAGAAAAGAGCAATAACTACTGAAAAAAGTGGCAGGCTATACACAGTTTTTTACATCTGAAGAATTCAAATATAACTGCTTAAAGATATTTAAAAAGTGGTAAATTCATTTCCTCTATAAATTCATAAACTCACAAATGTTTTTTGCCATTGTTCTTGGAACTGATAGAGGAAAATCTCCCTGGGACACACAAAATGTAGCAAGTGTAATAAGAAAATTGCCCTTTCTTGTACAAAGATTAAACCAAAACATATTCTCCAGAAAACCAGCTGTTTCCCCTGCTCCCTGCTCATACGGGCTCTTCCCACAGTCTCACTGCATGAAGGACTTAGGAACTTTGTCCAAGGTGAATGTACGGAAGGAATGTGGACTCAAACATTTGAAGGCATGCCACAGAACCTCAGCAATCCAGCCACTTGTTAATTACAACTAACTTTTCATTATGTTGTGGAATTTTCAGCTATATAGATGTGTATATAAATCCTAGTATCTCATATAGCCAATGCCTGTGATGACATTACAAGCCTTGCAAAGTATCAGAGGTGTACTGAAAGCTGAAATGAGTAGAATAAAACACCGGAGTAGGTGTTCAGCTTCTTAATTTGAAATCTTTAGACCTCATGATTGCAGGAAGAAGTTTGAGAACACAAATTAAGCTAAAATGTAAGGAGGCAGTAAATTTCCATTCCCCCTCTTTCCAAATGGACTTTTTAAGCACACAGCTTTTAAGTCAGTTTCATGATTTTGGAGTCTGCCTCATGAGTGTCTGAATGGACAGGATTGAAGGTACTTTATATGGCTTATTTAAAAATAACATCCTAACCCAAGCTATAAATCATGATAAGTATTTAATGCCTTATGTATATAATAAATATTCAAGTCTAAGTATCTGGTTACAGCAGTGATTAGGAGTTCTGAAAATCAACCCTTTAAAAGACGCTCTTCAGTGCAAATGCTGTTAGGGGTGAAGCTTCTTTCACACCCTTCTATGCACATGTACAGTTCACAGCCATTAAATCAACAGTGTGGCAGCATCTGTTACTTCTGAAGAGTTGTGTAAGTCTAATTGGAATGCTGTTTTTTGAGAAATTTAAAAAAATTGTAACAGAGAGAAGCCAGCCTGATAGGAAGCTCTATACATTACAGTGGTTAAAGAAACTGGATGGGTTTTATAGTGGGAAGAGGGACAGAAGGATAAGAAAGACATCTTGGGGGAGGCTGTCTCTAAACTAAGGTTTTAATGAGAAAATTTTATCTTCACTGAGGTGGGGGAGGACTACCTCTGGCTGGATAGCCACATTCAGAAGGAATGAATTGGAACTACAGATAGAGATTACTGCAGACTTTGTCTTCTTCAAATCCTATTACATTTGCAACAATACAGGCAGGGGACCAACTAGCTGGGGACAGCTCTGCTGAAAGGGGCTTTGGGTTCTCAGTGGATGGCAAACTGAACGTGAGCCAGCTGCAGAGTAGACCAACAGCATCCTGGGCTGGTTTAATGAGAGCACAGCCAGCAGGGCAAGTGAACACCCGCCCTTTACCATGCACTGATGAGGCCGCATCAATAATACTGTGCCTGGTTTTTGATTGATCCCTCAGTACCAGAATGATATGGATACACCAGAGCGAATTCAGTCAAGGGTGGCTGGGGACAGGAGCGCTTGCCCTGTGTGGAGATGCCAAGAGAATGGGGCTTGTTCAGCCAGGAACAGAGGCGGCTTTGGGAGCTCGTTCAGCAAGTGGGGCAGTTAAGCATGGCAATGAATACACAGAAGCACATCGCTAATGCTAGTCTAGGATTTTTGGCAAACATTTCTGTGGTTGTTATTGCTGAAAAATCCTGATCAGTAAAAAAATTAGTTCACACATCCTGTGTAAAGGTCTACCTTATCAAGCTATTGGTGATGTTGTTATGGACTTTCTCTCATTTTCTTTTTCTGTTTTTACTAGACTTTCTAGCATTGACCTGAGAAGGTTTCCAAATGACAATTTCCTTAAAATTAGAAGAGGAATTCTGCACTTGATTCATGGCAAGGGCTACAATCTATAACTTACATATCCTGAATAACTTCCCTGATCATCTGTATAGAGCAATGAATCTCTTGCCAAACAATAGTTAATTACACACAGGAGCACAGCAGGTCTCTTTATGAGTAAGCACCATTGACTTTATGTGTGCCTTTGGAATTGCTTCTCTGAATTTCTTCTCTCTTACTGTATATTGTGTCCAATATTTTACAATTTTATAACTGTCCCCAGTATAGCTTGACAACCCCATGTCACTGTTGGAAATGTTTATTATTGCATCTTGCCCTAATAAACAGCAGACTTTACATCTGAGTCTGATAGCCTAAATGAGCTCCCAAGTCACCTCGTTGTGCAGCACATTCAGAGTTTCACATGAAAGATAATTTTGAGATGTCTTGGTTCTGCTCCACACAGAAAAGAAAGACAAAATTATCACTAGGATATTTCTGGACAAGGAATGTGAAGCAAGAATTAAAGGTGATAGTTGTACAGACTACAACATCAGCAGAGCTAGGATTTTATTGGCATATGACCCGATTCCCTATCAGGAAAACTACATGGCTGCTGTAATTTTTGTAAACAACTGGATAATAAATTTTAGTAGTAGGAAAGATACAGGTGAGTCCAGTAATTGGTGTTGAATCAGAACTATCAAAGCAGCAGCATATAACAGACAAGTGATTATGTTGCTCAAATGTCATTCCTTTGTGTATGACAATTCAATTTGTTAAACCTTTTCATCAAAGAAAAAAGAGAATGAAAAGTCAGTATCACCTTCTCTGAAATGTATTACTTCACCAACTTCTGCTAGGTCTTCTTTTTTTTTTCCCCCAAATTAATTATATTTTTAGATACCACCAGACAAATACCCTTTTCAGTACTATGTATTCCAATTGTATCTTGCTGGATTCCTGAGGATGCTGCTGGGTGACAATGTTTGTTCACCACAGTATTTCAAACCCTCTTTTAGATACTGCGTAATACCTGCTTTTTACACTTGGCTAGTTACCCAAAGTTGTCACTGATGCTTCTTAAATATTTTTCAGGACAAAACAGAATAAGGTGAGAGCTCTTTGTGCATCTAAAGATTCTTCCTGAGGTATGTTATCATGAATTCAGTGTGCCATTCCATTACCTAGATTTAGAAAACTTCTCTAGACTTAGTACCACTGTACTCTAATCTTCTATCACTAGCAAATTCTGCCACTTAGTTGTCATGAATTCTTCAAGGTAACAGCTGGTTTTCTAGAAGCAATATAGATTACACATTTTAAAATTATTTTCAAGATACTGGTTATTTATTTCTTCTATTTTTATTTACACCTCCTAATTTATCACTGTTCCGGAGGTATGTCCAGAGGCACTGGTATAGAGCAGTTCTTCCCCGAGTGCAGTCTAAGGCACAACAACAGGGCTTTTTTGATTTTATGACTAACAATCTCTCACATTACTTTCTTCAGAGACATTTTATAAAAGCTTCTAGAAATGTAAACTATTTTTCCTTCATTATTTTACAAATACTTTGACAGAATTCTCTTTGTGGCAGCAAATTAACACTTAACACAGGATGCTTTTTTTTTTTAACCTAATTTCACAATTATCTTAATTTTTTTCACCTAGGATTTTTCCAGGTTCTCACTTCTCTTTAATTTGCAAGTTGACCTTCACAGCCTTTTTATAGCCAGCCTCACAAATAATAGTTAAATTTTGCAAAAATAAACAGTACAGCTTCATTATCTCAACTACTCCAATTTTCACTTCCTTTAGAGCACTTAGGGCAATTATTCTGGTGCTTTCCATTATTTCTCTTCTCCTCTTTTTTTTTTTTTCTCAGCCTAAAGGTGGAGAAGTGGAAAATGTTAAACACCAACTATAGGGTGTGTCTTCCCAGTCTCTCCTACATGAAGAAATCAAGCTATATTTTCTGCTTTTCAATTTTATTGGTGTAGCTAACCAGCCTCTGCCAAAGACCATCACCTAGCTTGAGGAAGTTCTTTTTATCACAATGCCTCTGTAATTTGCCCTATTTGTTCTTTAAATTTCCTCTCAAACCTCAGAATGTTGTTCTACTCTAAATGTTTATGGGAAACTCCTACTTACTTTGCCAGTGAAACAATGGCAGGATATAACCCTTACTCTGCTGTTCTGAATTTATATTCCGCTCTATTAGTGTCACTTGAGTTGGATTTCCATTTTATTATAGGATTATTATTATTTTGGGGGGGCCTGAACATTCTCTTGTACCATGCTATATTTCTCACCTTCTTCATTCCTAATTGTTCCAGTATATACATATTTTCTCTGAGTCTAATAAGGTACTTTTAAAGAACCTCCGTGCTGCTTCTACAGATTTTAATTTCCTAACTTTCCCCTTCAGGCTATTTCTAACTTCCTCAATATAAAAATCTTCCTTTTCTGAAAAGTACTGTAATATTATTACCTCATGGTACGATCCCATGGGAGGATGTTGAACATAATTATATTATGGTCACTTTTATTTAGTGGCTCAACCATGTTAACTTCCTGAATCAACTCACATATTTCACTCAATACTTGCATCAAGTCTAGATTCTCTCTTTCAATATTCCAGGATTCTTGTAATAAATGATTGTCTGGTCTACTCACTAGTCCAGTAGTATACTGACAGGGCTTAAAAATAGGTGCCTGTGATATACATGAAAAAGTCACCAGGAAATACTTGTTTATCCAATGCACTTTTATGAGTTCCTAAAGTCTAAAGGACTTAATTGTTGGTGAAACCACATGGAGTTTTCTAAATTCAAATATTCCTCCTCTATGCATGAATCAAACTGTATGTTTTCAGAGGTCAGTTACACATCTAACCCTGCGTGTGCTTAAATTAATGTTTGTGCAGTGTGAATTCTTGCAGGTTAAATATCCTACGGTTATTTAAAATCAGCAAATGCGAATTACCGGTTCTCCCATGGTTTGAGAGCCTAAGCCCACTGAAACAGCAGTTGGTTCCTTACATTATTAAAACAAACCCACACACTTGAAACCCAAACTGTAAATTAATGACTTCGTGACCTATGGTAAATAGAAATTGTGACACTTTACAAGTGAAAGCAAATTATGATGTACAGTAATGTATCTCAAATAATCAGTTATTGTTAGGCCAAGATTTGGCTGAAAACAAACTTTAGTAATGAACTATAGGGTAGTTTTGAAAAGCAGATTGAAATATGCTTTGTCTTTGAACTAGATCCACTGCTTCTCTGAACTTATAAACATGACTTTGAAAGAATGTACACTGTTTTCCTGATTAGAAGTCCCTTTTCTTTTTTTTTTTTCCATTACTCATGTACTTCAATCCCACTTTTAATATGTAGCTCATTAGAAAAGAATTCTTAGTAACAGAAGTTGAAACAAATATAGGCATGTGTATCCTCGTTCAGCACACTGCAAGGCAGCTATTACTAATAAGTGTTAGAACACTAATATGTATCTATACTAGACTAAATTTCTTTATTAGTTTAAATCCCGAAGTGATTATTACTAAATCTAACTTTTTCTTAAATTTTACACCTGAGAAATGTTTGCTTCATTAATGTTATAATTTGTGGTTCACATTTCAAAAGAAAGCTGAAAATAATTTCTGAAATAGTGTTTCTTACTGACATAAACACAGTTAACTTATATTTTTGCTGCTTCCAGGATTGTTTCATTGTATAAAGCAGTCAAAGTATTCTGTCCTTTCCATTTTTCTTGTACTATAAGAACCAAGAAAGCAGGAATTTGTTTAGTTCATTGGCTCCATTTATCCTGAGCCAAGACCATGATCTTGGAAACCCTTTAACTTGGCTGAATCCAGTACAAAGTTCTTTTCAAAAAGCCAGTGCAATTAGAACAACACATAGTATGTTCAGTCTCAAAATTAAGACGATAAAGTTTTAAACAGCTAGAACTGAAACACAAGAGTATCATGGACTCAGACCTTTAATCAGTTGAACACAAACCCTAATTCCACTAGTTTTGGATCAAATGAAGAATTGCATAGTTGAGGACAGCATTATGAAAACGCTATTCTACCTTTTTGCAAACGGGCAGAACAATTAACACAGAAAATAAAGGAGCATAATGGAAGAAGTTTTATGCAATCCAGCCTCAGGAGCTTCTCTAAATACTTCACACAGAGTGATACTGTAATACAAGTAATACCTTTTGGACTTTGTGTTTTATCACTGGTTACTGCCAAGTGATGATACACATTTGCTAACCAAATTGGCACATTGCAGAGTCTGTTTTGAAATCCGATGCTTCATTTCTGAAGCTGTTTTTTCCAAAAACCTCTCCTTCACTGCGTATGTAGTATATCAAACATATGAATAAGATATTCTCTTCATTTTCTATGGAAACATCTGTAATTGGAATTTGGATGAATTACAATGCTTAAGAAAATCAAAGAAATCAAACTCAGTACTAAGGATTCTAGTTCATTATGTTTCATTTCACCTTCTAAATTGTTCATTGGTTACTGAAGGTACTTCTTGTATTGAACAAAGGCAGGAATTCTCTGGCCTTACTGAAAGATAAATTTAGCAGTGCTCAGATTGAGATTAGAGTAGTAGTTTCTTTCATATGCGTTTTGTTTGGGGATTTTTTTGACCATTCATATAGGGTGATTTCAGAAGTTACTACTTAGTAACTTCTGTAAATAAGTTCCCTTAGTCATTGCCATGTTTTTCCCTTAGAATACTTACTCTTGGAAGTTGGAATATTTATGCAGATAGTAAAATATTTACACACATTGATAAAATGTATACAAATTTTATAAAAAAAATAGAGGATTATATGAATTGTATTGAACTATGTTCCTTTTGTTCTTTTATTTGTGCCACATACGTATTTAACATGCTATTTCAAAACCGAAATTATTAAAAGGTCCACATAATTTGTAAGGAGAATGGATCTCTACAAGAAGTACAAAATGTTGCAAGTTGCAAAACACTGACTCATTAAGCTACAGCAAAAACACAGTTTTGAATGCTTCTGCTTCAAGAACTGAAATTACTTTTAAATTAAGTAATTGATTACACATTTTTTTACCAAGCATTTGTAAAGAAAGGGTTTGATCCAGTTTTATCTGTGGCCATCTCAGCCATGCAGACCTTTGGAGAAACATGGATACTGGCTGTGAAACAGTTTTGATTTGTCCCAGTGAGGGGCAAACTAGCAGAGGGGGCAAAACCTGACAGAGGCTACTTTCTGTTAGACGGTTCCCTAATATTCTCTGTTTCTGAATTCGTCTATTGTTTTGAACATTTGAAGTGACATTTGGAATGTCACTGTATTTGGCAAGGCTGTGATCTGTAAGTAACTGTAGGGGCAAATCTAAGTCACCTCACAGGTGGCTTGTTAAGTCTTATTTGATCTTGCCAACTTACTTACACACACACAAACGTGCTTGTTAGATGAAGACCTCTGACTTCTTACTCTTTCCCTCAAAAAGTCACTGTGGCCATAGTGTCCTGATAATATTGTCCTGTCATATCCTGAAAGGCAATTATGGAGGAGGAAAATAGCACTAATGGAAGCTGCTGACATTTAGCACTGCCTTTCTTTTCATCTGAAATTCCATTTATTTGACTAGATCTGTAAACTGTTCAAGGTTTTGTGTATGCATTAAAACACCTAAACATTGTCTGATACCTGATGAGTCAATAGGGCTTAATCACATCGTCAACTAGGCTCCTATGAGGTGTACAGTATTATTTTATATTCATTGCTCACAATTAGGCATTCAAATCGTAATGGAAAGGCATGTGTTTTTTTTAAGGAAGAGCTTGAAATAATGTCCTGAGAGAAGCTAACTTCCTTCTAATGTGGTTTCTCATGAAAACTAATCACGCTTCCAAAAATGATACGGGTACTTCAAGTTTGAGTAAGTACTTTTCTTCTGTAGTTTGATATATTAAAGAAATCTCTTCACACTACAGCATGACTCAGATCCATTCATCTAGCACTTCTGGGATGTTGTCTCTGGGCTGTTAGAGTGATTGAGAATCTAGCTGATAGAGATTCACAGAACTTTTAGGAATGTCAAAAATATAAAAGTTTTTGGTGATTTACTCCCTCTTTCATTTCTTTTCAAGGCATTCAGTTAGCATTAAAATGATGATTATTACATAAATTAAAGCTGTTGCAATTCAGCTGTAGGGATTGCGATTCAATGCCAGTGAAGATAGATCAAGGTTTTAAAAAGTATCTGCTGCAAATTAAAAACAAATGGTTGAAAGTATTTTGCAGACCTCTCTCCCACAGATTGTATATTCCATTTTCCAAATTAAATCTAAGAGAGAATATTACTTTATTGAGATTTATGGAATAATTTCTTCAAAAATTCCAGCAATATGAGAATGCAGGCAGACACCGACAGCGAACAAAAGTAAGTGTCAGCTACGAAGTGGTTTCGTCTTTTGCAGGGTTTTTTTTTTTCTTTTTTTTTTTTTTTTTTGGTAATGGGAAAAATTAATTCTGACTGGTTTTTAAAACTAAAATTATATATAAACCATTAAATTAGGGACAGATCATTTGTCCAATTTTAACTGCAAAGGGGATAAAATGGGTGGAAAACATGATAATATACCAGTGCTCTGTTGGAGGAAGTGTTCCTCCCACAATCCAACTTGCTGATCCTGTCTAAGGAATAGGACTTAAGAGTTTGTGAGAAAATGTGTGTAAGAGGATATAGGGGAAAATTGTTCTGTGGCATCTGGGGGAAGTATATATAGGAATAGCAATTGGGCTGTATTAGCCATGAAAGTATATATGTTATTCAATTTTTAACTTCTTTCAAGACAAAGGCATGACGCATTTTCTGTAAGGCATAGTACAAGGGATGTAACACCAGAGAAAATCATATAGCTCTGATGGACAGAAAAGTACACAGAAGTCTCAAGAACACGGTGCTCTTTCTGAGTGCTCCGGTACTTCATAGGTTCCCTGAAGTATTCTAGGATCTCGTTACAGATTTTGGGGTGTCCAAGAGCTTGAAGGGATGATGAATCTTGGAGCCTTAGTGGACTGTTAAACCTCCTCCCATTAAAGAAAAACATGTGGTTGAAACTGTGTTGGCTAAAAACCATGGAATTTTCTGCGTAACTTTATTCCTTCTTTGCCATTTTCTGTTGGATATCATGATCTGCCTGTTATATTTCAGCAAATGCAATAATTTCCTTTTAATTAGATGATTACCATGTTATTCATTGGTCTTGATCGCTTCTAAATTCAGCTTTTGGTTTTAACAAATGCAGTTTCAGAAGATGATGGATTTTTACATTTTTGAAACAGCTAAATGTTCAAAAAGGATTTGTACACATAACAAAATTAAAGGAGGGATTATCTAGCACTGTGTGTGGGATACAGCTATAATCTATACAGTGCATGGAAAAGAAACTGGCATTCTCAATTGCACTGCACACATCTCAGTAATAACAGGGTAAGAGGCATACGATTTCATGGAACACCCACAATGAAAATTATTCTTTCCAAACAGAGAATTGTTTTGGAATAAGTGAGGTTAATTGGCACCATGGGATTCCTCTCAAGGAAACACAGAACATTAAAATCTACACATGTGCATGTAAAATGATAAAGTATTATCTTCTTTCCCGTCTCAGCTCCTCAAATCTAAGGCACGCTACCCAAAATCAACAGAAACGATTATGTTTTGTTGATTCAAATTTGCTTAGAATAAACTGGCAATTCTTCATCTGGTCAGCTTACAGCCTGAAAATCACTGCACTGTTCCACAATTGCTAGCTTGGGTATGGTTATCTAGTGCAGTCTCTCACACAAAAATAGAGGTCTCTAAAGCTTTTGGCACATGCTTTTTGGAATTGTAAGAATCTTTTATTTTCTGTGAAAGCAACAGAGCTATATGGTGGTAAGATACAGTCTCTTTCAAAGGACTGTTGTGCCCCTTTTAGGATTAGAACCAAAATCTGCAAATGGTTAATGGGAAATCCAGGCACATTTCACTGTCATTATATAGTCCTCGATTATAACACTGATTGTATTTTACAGTTGCTGAATACAGTTGAAGTATATTAAGTCCTCACAAAAGTATTATCACCCTCTCAAAAATCATAAAGAACTTACCACTAATAAAGGAAAAAATACCTTCCTTTTCACAAATAAGACTGAATTCTCATGACAGCTGTTGTGCCTTGTGGATTGTGTCTATTTCTTTAATGTTTAAGGTCCTTATAAGCAAGAGCAATCTATTTGGTTTAACTTTAAAACGTTCTGTACTTTCACATTTGGCCATTTACACACCTTAGCCATTATCTCTTTCCTAGTTTTCTGTCCCAATTATCTCATCAAGACATTTAAAACCAATTAATTGTGATTCCTAGTGGGCACATCACAGGCGAGATAATGGCTTCGGAAATGACGACCATTGTGCTACAAACCTGACTGCAGCTCTTCTGATCTCTTGAGTGAGAAACCCCCATGTCCTTTGACCCTACATGACTTCACATGCAAGTCCTTTGCTGAAGAACAGTCTTCATCACTTCCTTCTGCAGTTTCCAGTGGAAAGCTGAGGTGTATTCTGTCTGCCTTATTTTTGCAACCGCATAGAAAACATGGCATTTCAGCTTGTCACCAAAGACATCCTACAGTCTCCCCTTTCATACTCTCAAAGAGGAGTTCCAGGACACCAAAGAATACCCCAAAACATATCACTGTTATATGCCAATAATTTTACTTCCCTTCCCAATCTGTCTGGGCCTGTGCATGTATCTTAAATGGCCTTACCATTTAATTAGTTAGAAGTACAAGAGCAAGATGGTAGAGAAAATTGACTGTTAAACTACTTACAAGGAATTACATAGGAACATAGCACTTAACCACTGGGAATTAAAAAAAAACCATACAAAACTACTCTTGAAACATCTTGAAAGTAAGATGATAAAAAGGTGATTATGGCTTAGGATCATGGGGAAATTTTTGTTAAAATTTGTATCTAATAAAAACCCCATAGTCTTAGAATACAGAAGAAAGTGAAGGAGGTTAAGAAGCCTAACTCATATATTCTTAACAGTGGTCTCCCATACCATTTCATTGAGATTTTCTATCCCTTTTCCCTTCCTTTCCCTCCCTTTTCCTTCCCTTCCTCAGAGGCTTTGCCCTTATCACAGTATTCCCATGAGATGTACTATGAATATTTTATTAGTAGCTCAGGAAAAAAAAAAAAGGCGTAAAAGTGAAAAAAAAAAAAAAATCTCTACACAAGTGCAAGTGATAATTCCATAATAGCAGTTTTAAGGATATGCATTTTGTTTTCTACTCTAGGCACTGTGTGAGGCCAAGTGCAACAGAATGCAGCCATTCTTGCTGGCTGTGCGATTTATGACCCTGTAGTCAACAGATACAGCAGAGCTACACCAGAGCTTGCTCAAAATCAAAAAAAGTAGGAACAAACGGAAAATAACTTAAGGATCAGAGGTGACAAACACCTGAACATGAATCCCAACTGCAATTTCACCTAAAGAGCTAATTTAGTCAGTGGATTTATAAGTAGAAAACTACCATGTAGCTACAAGGACTTGATTTTACCATTGGCAGCAGTAAGATGTAAACTTGGCAGCTTTGTACAGTTCTGAGGTCCTTCATTTTAAAAGGATGTTGGGAAATGTGAATGATTGTAGGGAAGGACCACAAAAAATATTCAAGGACTAACAATTTTAGCCCTAGAGCTATTTAACTTTTCAGAAAGTATTTTGAAAGGTGATTATAGCTTTTAACTCCCCAGATAAGTGGTAGGCTCTTCCTTTTTTGTTATTGCCAAATCATGCCTTGATTCCTTCCCTTCTGAACAATACATTTTAGGCCAATATATTTTAGACTAATACACATTATTGGGCTCAGGAGACAAGAGAGTGAGTGAAAATTGATGTAATAGGTTGTGTTACATTTTATGGTGGCTGCTACTAATCCAAAGGTTTCCAAATCTTAAGAAATAATACAGTTAATAAGATAAAATACAGCCACAGGAGTAAGGAATTTGGAGAACTGCTAGAATATTCAGGATTTTTCTGGAAGTTAGACACAATCTAGAGTACAAGGTGAATGATCTTGTAATAATAACATATTCAGCACTGCTACATCTCAAGAAATCGTTAAGTATTTAGCATATTTTGATCCCTTTTTCCCTGCAAATGCATGATGGGATAAAATAATGTTTGCCTGATACTTTTAAAGCACTTAATTATTTTTACCAACTTTTTGACAATAGATCCAGACACAGCAGCACCATTTTTTCTTGCTAATTGATTAAGGTCTCCTTAAACACCACTGAAATCAAAATATTACACTTATTAGTTCAATTGCTTGTCATTCAAACTTTCTGCCTCTCTTCTACTTGGCAATAGTTTAAAACAGAAAGAAAATAACAGTAGTGAAAATCGGTCTGAAAGAAAAAAAAAGAGTACTAATGTTTTCATTAAAAAATTGTCTTTGCTACATAACTTTAATGGGAGAACTGTAAAATGTTGCTCTGTTAACTAACAACTCTCTTCACCACAACATAATGGAGCAGTAAATCACCAGAACAGGGAAGCAAACTTTCAGAGTTTTTTTCTGGTAAATGCTTACTCTTTTCTTTTACATGCATGCCACACACTCAGCGTACTTTACAGTCCTAACGAGCACAGGTGATGGAACCAGTATTTTCTCCACTGCACTGGACTATATATTCTTAAATGTTTGAGCCCAGGTGCATGTCCTCGATTCGAGTTACAGGTGCGTATCTCACTCCTGCCCTTACTTAACTTTGGGGCAAGACTGAGGTGCACAGCTTCTTTCTTTTCACCACATTCTTGAGATAGGGAAGAAAAGGCTAACGGTGTCAGGAGGGACTTGGCCAACTGCCCAATCAATCCACACATACTACAATACTTATGCAGCCAACATAACATAAAATACATTGGAGAGGGCCACAGATGTTGAAATAGCAACTTCTTCATTAAGATGCATTCATGGCTTCCAACTACTAAGTTGAAAAATAGAAGATCAAAAAAGCATTCCTGCTAACTGTGTGTCAAAGAGGATTAGAAATTGAGAGGTGTGCAGAGAAAAAATGAAAAATGTTTCTTAAGCTTTGCAGAGCTTTTTTTTTTGTTTTTGTAAATCTTTAGGAATCCTGAATGTAATTTTCTCCTGAGTAGGGCCTCTAGGAAGCACAAGCTACCATCATGCATTCAGGGCATCTTTCTCTGTTACGAAATACTTCTACATGCTTGTGCTAATTCCTTCTGAGATCCTGGCAGCATATAAAATTATCACTTCTTCTCTTTCATTTGAACTTCTTAAAATTAAATCACATAAATGTCAGTAATTTTACTGCAGGAACAATATTCAAGCAGAGACCTCAATGACTTCAATGAACATTAAAAGCCAAAGGACAATAAAACATGCACCAGGTCATACCTCTCTTCTTACTCAATTTCTGTTTATATCCACAGACCTTTGTGGAGTGACTGACAAGAAGCAACTCCAAATAATGCTATAGGTTAGCGGGACCAGTGAAGAAGCCCTACAAACTCACTCACAGTAACATTAGGGGCTGAATATTGACAATACAGGGACCATTAGTTCCATTTAAGGAACAAAACAGAATCCTTTCAGGAGGGTAACACAGCTGATTGCTAAACAGTGCAATCACCTCTCTTCCTCTGTTTTTTGTACACTGTTTTCCTCCTTATCTGACTGCCAGTGTTGTGATGAGCAAAATGGTATTTGTGAGATCAGAACTAAAGTCCAGGATTATTTTTATGAAGGAAATAAGTTACTTCTATTTCTTGGTTATATCAATCTCAAGATGCTTTGGAAAATCATCATGCAACAGATTTGCTGCTTTGTGACAATACAATGATTTTATCACTCCTAAATTTCCTGTTTACATTAGAAAAAGAAGAGAAGATCAGTGATCACTATTTTACTCTATCAACATTAAAAATACCTTACTGGGATAGCTGTCCAAAATTCTTTTCAGAGACATCAATTTAAACTACCTTTCATTCAATCACAGCTGCATAATCATTATTATTGTTATTTACCAGACACAACTTTTATCTATAAAAGTTTGAAAAAATATTCTTACTATTGTCACTAGAATTAAGTATTTGTTTGTATTTCAGATACAGAAAAACTTTTTTCAGACACTTGGACATAAGGGAGAAAACTTATTTTTAGGGAAAAAGAATCGTTTGCCTTTTCTTGCTATCATTGCTTCAAGATTGGAGAAGAGTTGACAGCTTTTGTTTACTTCAATCAAGAGTCTCTACCTTAATTCAAGAATAACACTACGTGGATGATGCTATCCAGGAATTAACTAGATACTTGGGTTAACATCCATGAATCAGCATAAATGAATAGAGAATTCAAAAAAGGCATCATGTTACCATGGCAAAACACTTCACTGGAACATATGGGCCTAAGTTTGATCAGGGACACCTAAAAATTCATTGATTTCATTTTACTTTTTTACTTAGACCACTATATGAGAAGAACCAGACACATCAAACAAAATGTATATATACAAATTAATGTACCTTACATTACAAGCATTTCTTGAGTATGCACTAAGGACACATTCTGTGATTCTCAGAATCACTGTGCGTGGACGCAGTGTTCTAGATATGTTTTCTTACTTGCTGGCTATCTACACTATCTTCACAGCCTGCTGAAAAATTGTCTGTCCACATAGTACTCTCTGTTACTGATTTCTAGTTTTGTAGTGTGTAACAGGTAAGTATAATCAAATACCCTTTAAGTAGCGTTTTGATGGAGTAACTGCTACCATTGTCACAGTGTTCTTGCACTCTAGTAGGTAAAAGACCACAAACAATGATTATAAGTCTCAAACTGCAGGGAATAAACATAAAAATGCTTAAGACCCCTTGTTTTAAAACAACTGTTTGGATTATGTGAGTTTTGTTTTACTCTATTTATTTACTATTTTAAATAATGTACTCATTCCTCAAATTCTTGTACTTTCCCCTTTCTGTTTAAGAGTTGGAGTATTGCTTCTAGGCACATTCCCTTTCTCCTTACCTGTGAAGTACATAAAGCCTCTGTTCTTGCTACCCTGCATTAAACACTGCAATACAATTATCCTCAGTTGATTAATTGTTAACTCAGGGAATTGAATTAGGCTTTCTATATTAAAGAACTTCAATTTATTTACAGAAAATGTTAGAGCTGAAACAGAATTTAAAGTATTATATGATGGTTAGGGTAGTAAAGACTGAAGAGATCAAGTCACTGATTTAAAACAGAACTAAAAGTTAAATCTGAATCTGAGGGCAGCTGTTGAGAGTCTTATCAACCAAGCTATTGCCTATTCAGAAGCATGGAAAATCAGTTTTCCATTTAGCCTTGCCTCTAAGTTCCAGCTGTAAAAGTTTGTTTGGGACTATATCAGTCCTGTGGAAAGTTTCAGTGTCAGTTTTTCACAACTATCAGGATCTACAGTTAAGAAATATGAAACAGCCTTATATTGATATTCAAAACTATCCCTGATAAGTCTCTTCTGTTTAGGTATCTTGAACATAACGGAATAATATAAATTGGTTCTTTTCCTGTAAAAGGTGTAATATATTTCATTCTCTCTCAACACAAACCAAAAATCTCTGAGATATCCCCTCAGAAAAGACTACCTGAAATTGGCTTATCGCCCTTATAGCTGAAACACAGAATTATTAGTCAGCATGTGCTATGCATTTTAAATCAATATAGTTTGCCACAATTATTAAGACTACTCTGTCAGTAGTACATCAATATATCTTTAATCGATGAAGGTTTTATGAACCTGACTGTTCCAGGCAAAACCTGATTACAGTTTAAATTTGCTTTACGTATCTGGATTTTACTTGCACTACTACTCTAGAATGCCACAAGAAATCAACCTGGTCTAGTGGGAGGTGTCCCTTGCCCATGTCAGGGCGGTTGGAACTCAATGATCTTTAAAGTCCCTTCCAACTCCAACCATTCTATGATTCTACGATTTCCAAAGTAAGATATCCCCTCACAGACTTATGAGTTTTCCAGTAATACTTACCCCATACCGACATGTAATTCCCATTCACCATTCGCTCCCCTGACCATGAAAGTTTTCCCATTAAACATGATGAAAGCTGTTGCACCAACCCACTTGCGCATCTAGAGGGTCAGTCACTTTTTACGTGCACCTCAAACACGTGCCATTTTAAAGTAGCCTCCTAAAAAGGGCAGCTCATGCCACATTTGATGTTGAGCCAAGAAGGAGTGAGCACCACTGTCCCTCTCCTGGGGGTCTCCAAGCACTCCTGTCCCCTGGAGACCAGTCCTATATCCGGATCCCAGGAGATCAGTGAGCACCCACAGTTCAGGGAAGGCCCCAAGCCCCAGACTTGCTCCCACTGGAACCACAGCAAAATTTGGCTGAAATCAGTGGAATGGAAGTCATCCCAAAGGATGAAAATACAAAGATAATGCTGTGGGATGCTGGTGTTGGATAGTTTCTTCTGAATTTAAAGTGAAGGAACAATGAAGGGAAAGAGAAAAAAAGTGATGACAGTTAAAGACGCTACATTTTGCCCTCCTGAAACAAGGAAATTTTCACTTTTTTTGCCAGATAGAACTGTAGTGTCTGTGGTCATTCTTCTTCTCTTTTATTATTTAAATTACAACAATTTCTGAAGAAAGTTTCTTTCCCTCCCCCTTCCCCCACCATGTACAGGCCAAAATATAAACAGATAGAGATAAGTAAAAAATCCAACCTTTATTCCACTTTGAACAAGCTTGTGTATATCCAAAAAAGGTTCCTTGAGTATGTCTCCTTCAGGACTGAAAATCTTCACATATCCTTCTTTCTCAAGAATAAAGAGGCGATGGGATCCATCCCCACAATGTACTGCTCCAACAGGCTGCCTTAATCCACTTACAACCTCCTGAATACAGAAGCAGTTGTGCTTGTGTTTTCTAAAAAAATTTTTAAAAATCGTGAGAAATTTCTTTTTTCTAATAACCATGACACAACAAAGTCCCTAAAAGATAAAGTATTTTGCTAAGGACATATTAAAAACACAGTTATACAATCCAGAATAAATTGTTTCCTTGGATGTATGAAGACAGAGAATGAAATTAATTTGAACGACACTGGGGCAAAATTTAGTATGTATACAAGAAAAAGAAAATTAGTCTTAGATCTGAAAGGTAGAAGAATAGGAGAGGAAAAAAAAGAGAAAATAATTTATAAATATAATTCTATATAAAAATATTCTGTAAATTCACCGTAAAACACAGTAAATTCCAGCAATTTGATAAAATTTGTCTTCTAAAACTCGTTTAAAAATAATGATTTATGATGGGACAATCTAATTTAGTTATTTCCACAATGAAAAATACATGAATTAAATAAATTGAAAATCATGAAGTAAATACATTACTAATAAACTTATTGTAGTTCTTTAGTAATATTAAATTCAGTTAGAAATTGCTTCCTAGAGCTATGTCTGATCCACAGGGTGGACCATAACCAAGATCCACAGAGTGGATCAAACCAGGATTCTAACACCTTTTCAGCAACACAAATATCAAATGGCAGTGTAATATTGAGGCTAACAGAACTTTCTCTTTCGACATACACTAGCAGCAGCTAAAGAAAGTAACATCTGGAAAACACAGCTGCTGAACACAAGCACACACTGAGCTGTTTCACTGTGAAAACCACAGGCTTTGCTAGGGTTTTTTTTTCAGATTAAACAGCATTTATCTTTATGAACCTGCTGATCTCTTCCTCTTTGTCATACTCTTCCATGTGGTCCAGGGAGTTAGACGCTGGCCCTCGCACTTGTTTTCTTGGAAAATCTGGAAAGCATATACCACCATCCTTTCTTGCAGAGTAAAAGCAAAACTCATCAGCTGTAGTTTGGAGAAAACCTTAAAATGCAAAAGAGCATAAAAATATTTAGTGTGTCATCATGTCTGCAGTTCTGTGCTGTCAAACTAATCTTTAAATAGATTATATATTGAGAAGAAAAAGAAGTCATTTCAAACAAAGTGCTATCATCTGCAAAAAAGGCCTGTTCTGAATAAATACAAAGCAATTCTTAACTTTTACAGTTTATTCATCTGTATTTGTATTAAACTTTCTTTTCAGTGTGCTCAAATAAAAATACCAATTCATTCAAAATGACACTACAGTTCACTCATTAAAAAATTAAGAGACAAAGTTCAGAGTTGAGGCTGTGATGCACTTTTCCCTGTTTGTAACCCTATTAATCAAGTATAATATCTGCTGTAAAATAGGTTGAGCAGCTTTCATGTAACTTTTTTTTTTTAAAGTGGCTTGTCGTAGTAAAAATGTCAGGAAAGACTTGGGTAAAAGACATGCAGTCAAGACTTTGTGGAACGCTGGCAGCAAAGGACATCAGTCGAAGAGGTGAATAATTAGTTGCCTCAGAAAGTGAGAAGTACAGCTGAAAACTGCACCGTGTTGACACGCAGCTGGACCCTGGTGAACGCAGTGTCCCATGGCAACGTCTGCCACCTCAGCCCCAATCCCCTGCAAAGGGGAATGTGGCTCATACTGCACTGCAGCTAGCTTTAAGTTGGCTTGAATGAAAGGTGGTCTTCAGCCTTTGGGTTATAATGGGAAGGAGTTCAAAGAGCCAGGGAAACAAAAAGTTGGTAAAAAAAGAGCCTTTGAGGTAAAACCCTGCCACCACTGATATTACACTATGTTTAATGACAGCAAAAATATCTGTTTCTGTCCACAAACCTACTTCTAGTCATTTCTATCCAGTTTTTAATCATCAGTATTAAATCTAAGAAGATAGAATTTGGCTAGTTATACATGTACTATTTTGCTAAAACAGATGTTAAGATAATATGTCTTAAGTTACCTTCATTCCTCTTCGCATTATTGGCGTACTGTGTTAGGATGTACTATGGTCCAGGACATAACTCATAGGATACACAGAATTAGCACTTAATTGGAATTAGAGGCCTAATTTATGCATGGCTTTACCACTTGTGAATAACGCAGTAATCCATAGATCTTGGCCATAAAACCTCTGGCTTACAACGTACAGTAAGAGCTGATCGGGGACAGCTGTGTTTCATTGAAAAATGCCGATTTCTAAAAAGCAAAGCTTTTTCAGAAACATTATCAGTTTTGACAAAATTTCAGTTAACATGAAGTTTCTGGTCCAACCTCAAACTTCTGGTCTAAATGAAAAAGAGAGAAACAGACAGCAAACCTCATATCATTATACTCCAATGTCTTGTAATTAGAGTGTTTCATTAGGAAGAGGAATATCCAGGTCAATGCCTCTCATCTGTCAGGCAAGGGTTTGACCCTAAGTCTCCCATTTCCCAAGTAAATGTCCTAAGAGCGACTTTATTAGCTATCCTGGGGTGGTCTCTCTGTGGCTTTCTTCATGGAAAATTTCGAAAGAGTTCAATTTCTTCCTTATGTGGAATAGGAAAATTTTTTAGATCCCAGAATTTTTGTGGAGTGGAAAGCCTTTCCCGCCCAACTATACTTCTTTTCATATGCATCTTTCTTTAAAAATATTGGAAAAATAACATGACAAAGCCTGCCTTTGGTTTCTATAAAATAATCTCTGGAAACACATGCTAGTATGTTGTGGTGTAAAAGTTTAATTACCATGATTTGGAGCTTCAGTAAATATCATCTCTGAGGAGCTGGTTTTAATTTATAGTGGTTATTTGGAGAAAATGGGAGATATAATTTCAAGTGGAACAACTGAAGAGGAACTCTGATATAATCACGGACTACTATTCCAAGTCTTGTAGATATAATGCCAAAATCAAAGGTAATCTAAAAATCTTACTGTTGAATTATTTGACTTAAGAATACACAGTTTTGTCTTTAATAATTTATTTCTCTAGGCACAGTGGGTCATTCAAGAAAATGCAATCGCAAATTAGAGGTGTACAATTTCTAAGAATTTTTAGAGTTTTCCAAGTATACCATCTACTATTTACTACAGATAAACTACTCTTGGCTTGAATGTTGTCTTTAGTCAGAAAAACTGAGAGCATATTATGATCATATTGTTTACTTGCTACATGTTTGTCTCAAACAACAATCAGATTTAAACCCACTTGACTAATGCCTCATGCAACGCTTTTTCTTATATGTAAGACTAATCCCTTTTCCTTATGAAATATTTTATCATGCACTTAAGTACATGTTGCATTTTGCTATTTAACAAACCCATCAGCAGGTTCCAACAAAGGGTAAGGCTTGTGTTCCATTTTTGTTAGAAATGCTCATAAAAAATACGGTTTGAGCTATGAAAATCAGTCAATAAATTGCTAAAATGTTGTGTTACTGGAAGGAATGTAACCTCTGGAAATACAGCTTCACCTGTGTTTTAGGGTTGGGATTTTTTTCTATAAAAACCAGTAATTTGCAAAAAAAAAATTAAAATATATATATGTGCTTGTGTTATATAGGCTAGATTCAACATACTAACAGCTTCACTAAAGACAGTTAGAAAAGCATTTGCTTCCACTACCCTATCTGCTTGTAGCTATTTAATGTTTTCTTTATTGTGCTTAGAATTTAAGGTCTTCAGTGTAGAATTTGCCATTTTGTTCAGTGCTTGTACAGCATCCAGAAGAATGATCCCTAACAAGTGCCCCTAAGGACTAGAATTGTTCAGAGAGGGGAAAAAAAAAGAAATCATTTTGCTCAGCCTGAGTTTATTCAAATACAGCTCTGTCACTGTCCTCTATGAGAACTATCTCTAATAAGGACTGCTACATTTGGTCCTGGGTGAATTTCTGTACTTAGTATTTTAAAAGACTCATCCATATCATTACAAATTTCCTACCAGTTGTGTATGTGTTGACAAAGCAATGCCCAGGTTAACAAAGAAAACTGAAATCACAACGGAAGACTTAACGTAATGTCTTCAAGTGCTGTAGATGTCAGATTTTGCATAGGCTTACATTTCTATGCTTTTAAAACTTTCTGTCTTGCAAACAAGAATCAAACTGCAGACTTTTCATTTAAGGCAGTCACAGTGAAGGCTTTCTGTGTTCGCTTTTATAAAAAACTGTGGAATGAGTTGCATGATTTCAAGCCTGTTCAAAGGAAAACCTCTGCTCTCAGCTGTTCCTCACCTCCTCTCTTTGTGGTCAGTTATCCCCCATAATGTATCTTCCTTCCTCTCCTACCTTCACCAAATGCCCCTTTGCTGGATTCCCTGCTTACGCACCCCCTCTTCTCTTTGAAACACAACTCAAATGTTGTGGTAGCCTTTGTCCCAGTCTTTGCAGCAAGTCAAGTTCCTTTTTTCCGCCTTTCCTGCTTGCACTGCACAGTGGACTGAATATCATCCACTGTAGACCTACACTGGCTTAGAGAGCATCTGGAAATCAGGCTCATCTGCTTTATTCCTGCTAGCATTGACTTTGAGCATACAGTTCAATATTGTGTAAAAAAAATAATAAAAAAAAATAAAATTCCTAGTTTGTTTTTTCTTTTTTGTTGTTTTTCTTTTTTTTTGTTTGATTTGCACTTTTGAATGCTGGATGTGAATTTGTTCACAAAACCCACATTCTTCTCTCTCCTTTTTTCTCTCAATGAAAAATAAATCACACAGGTGATTCCAGATTGCTTCTTTCAAAATGTTTTAAGTTCAGTGGTAGCTCACTTCACTTCCTACTGGTTTTCAAGTGACTAGTGGCCCCTTTCTCATACTTGCACACTGAATGTACCTGCACAGAGGCAGTGCCAGGGTTAACCCCCTCGACACTCTTCTTAGCAGTAGCAACATTGTGAGCTACTACTATTTTTCTGCAGGTTGACTATGTTGACTGTGACTATTAGCTGAATATGTTAGAACTTCTGGAAATGTGTTCATTGCAGAACTTTATAGATTTCCAGCATTTTGGGCTGGGGTGCCCCCATCTGAAGTCAAGAAATGAATATCAAGCATCCCTTCTGGTAATGCCTGGATTCAGATTTGGGCCTGAGTCTGAATTCACTCACGATCAGCTGAAACTGATTTTTTCAAATGAAAGTAAGGGAAAGGTATAGTTCAAAATCTGTCTGATGTCCTTGGATGGCAGAATGCACCATGGCTGTAGCACAGGTTTGTTCCTTAGAATATGTCACTTCAACTGGCATGGATCAAGTTTCTGCTTGTGCCTAAAGGGAGAATCAGCAGTGCCTTTCTTTACTAGTTATATTAGCAGTAAGTATTAGACAGTCTTCTCTACCACCCCTGGAATAGGCCCAACAGGCAGACAGGACACGTGATACAGAGGATTCCCTATCCTCTCTCCACCTGGCTGAATTTGGTGACTTGAAGGCAGGGAGGCAACAATGACAAGTTCCTGCCTGGCGCAGCAGGCACATCTGCTCTGTGAGTACCAGAACTTTCCAAGTGCCTTTGCATATTAGGTATGAGGCTTTGCAAGTGGAACCAAACAATAATGAGGATGGTTCACCAAGCCTGGAGGTATTGCCAAGGTTAAGTTGGCCTACCCCTTGCATCAAAACGGCTTTAATAAGGAAAAAAAAGACAGGTCATTGTCATAGAAAACTCTCTCCTGAGGGGAACAGAAGGCTTAATAGGAAGACCAGACTCACGTCTTAGTCTGCTGCCTCCCTGGAGCCCAGGTTAAAGATGTGAAGAGCAAGCTTTCTAACCTGATATGGCCCTCAGATCACTATCCATTATTGATTTTTTAGGTAGGCAGTGATAAAGTTGCAACAAGAAGTCCAAAGGCAATCAAGACAGACTTCAGGGCCTTGGGAGGACCAGTTAAGAGATCAGAAGCACAACTTGTGTTATCCTCTGTCCTTCCAGTTGCAGGGAATGATGAGGAAAGAAACAACAAGAGATGGCAGATCAATATTTGACTCCAAGCCTGGTGTCTCTCGCAGCCTTTTGGGTTTTTTAATCATGGGTCAGTCTACATGACACCAAGCAGCAGACAGGGTATACCTGTCTCAAATGGGGAAAGGAATGTTTGCACAGGAGTTATCATGGCTTATTGAAAGAACTTTAAATTAGATTTCAAGGGGGAAAGAGGTAAACCCAGGCTAGCGAGGTCCTACAGTCTGCTGTCCTGGTGGAGGTAGAGGATGGAGATCCATGCAGCAGCAAAGACGCAAGAGTTATTGATGTGCTAGAAACCACAAAAGCACCTGAGAACAGTCATATAGGAATACGAGCTTCTCCACCAACAAAGATGGTGGGATCAATAGCCCAACTGAAGTGCATCTACACCAATGCACTCAGCGTGAGCAACAAACAGGAGCAGCCATTGTGCAGCTGGAAACCTATGATCTAGTTGCAATCACAGAAACATGACAGGATGATTTGCACAACTGAGTGCTGTAATGGATGGCTATAAACTCTTCAGAAGGGACAGGTAACAAAGGAGAAGCGGTGGGGTAGCCCTGTATGTTAGGGAGAGTTCACTGTCTAGAGCTTGATGATGGTGACAACAAGGTTGAGTGTTTATGAATGAAAATCAGGGGGAAAGCCAACAAGGCATATATCACAGTGGGAATATGTTATAGATCACCCAACCAGGATGAAGAGGCAGATGAAATATTTTATAAGCAGCTGGGAGAAGTCTCACAATCACTAGTCTTGTGGGGGACTTCAACTTACCAGATGTCTGCTGGAAATACAATACAGTGGAGAGGAAACAGACTAGCTTACTGGAATGGGTGACAGTTGATGAGCAAGCCAACTAAAGATGATGTTCCGCTGTACCTGTTGTTTGCGAACAAAGAAGGACTTGTGAGTGATGTGATGGTTGGAGACAGTCTTGGGTATAGCAATCACAAAATGATAGTTCTCCATCCTGGGAGATGTAAGGAGGGGAATTAACAGAAATGTCACTTTGGACTTCTGGAAGGAAGACTTTGGTCTTTTTAGGAGCCTGGTTGACAGAGTCCCTTGAGAGGCAGTCCAGAAGGGCAAAGGTGTTCAGGAAGGCTGGACATTCTTCAAGAAGAAAATCTTAAAGGTGCAGGAGCAAGCCATCCCCATATGCTGAAAGACAAGCCAGTGGGGAAAAAGTACCTGGTAGTGCTGGTGGACAGCCAGCTTAATATGAAGCAGTAATGTGCCCAGGCAACCAAGAAGGCCAACAGCGTCTTGGCCTGTACCAGGAATAGCATGGCCAACGGGAGTAGGGAAGTGATGGTGCCTCTATACTCGGCACTGGTGAGGCCTCAGTACTGTGTTCAGTTCTGAACGCCTCACTACAAGGACACTGAAGTGCTGGAGTGGGTCCAGAGGAGAACTACCAAGCTGGTGAGGAGTCTAGAGAGCAAGTCATGAGGAAAGGATGAGGGAATTGGGCATCTTTGGAGAACAGGGGGCTGAGGGGAGGCTTCATTGCCCTCTACAGCTACCTGAAAGGAGGTTGCAGAGAGGTGGGTCTTGGCCTCTTCTCCCAAGTGGATAATGACAGGACGAGAGGAAATGGTGTGAAGTTGCAGCAGGGCAGGTTTAGACTGGATATTAGGAAGAATGACTTTACTGAAACAANGAAAAAAAAGACAGGTCATTGTCATAGAAAACTCTCTCCTGAGGGGAACAGAAGGCTTAATAGGAAGACCAGACTCACGTCTTAGTCTGCTGCCTCCCTGGAGCCCAGGTTAAAGATGTGAAGAGCAAGCTTTCTAACCTGATATGGCCCTCAGATCACTATCCATTATTGATTTTTTAGGTAGGCAGTGATAAAGTTGCAACAAGAAGTCCAAAGGCAATCAAGACAGACTTCAGGGCCTTGGGAGGACCAGTTAAGAGATCAGAAGCACAACTTGTGTTATCCTCTGTCCTTCCAGTTGCAGGGAATGATGAGGAAAGAAACAACAAGAGATGGCAGATCAATATTTGACTCCAAGCCTGGTGTCTCTCGCAGCCTTTTGGGTTTTTTAATCATGGGTCAGTCTACATGACACCAAGCAGCAGACAGGGTATACCTGTCTCAAATGGGGAAAGGAATGTTTGCACAGGAGTTATCATGGCTTATTGAAAGAACTTTAAATTAGATTTCAAGGGGGAAAGAGGTAAACCCAGGCTAGCGAGGTCCTACAGTCTGCTGTCCTGGTGGAGGTAGAGGATGGAGATCCATGCAGCAGCAAAGACGCAAGAGTTATTGATGTGCTAGAAACCACAAAAGCACCTGAGAACAGTCATATAGGAATACGAGCTTCTCCACCAACAAAGATGGTGGGATCAATAGCCCAACTGAAGTGCATCTACACCAATGCACTCAGCGTGAGCAACAAACAGGAGCAGCCATTGTGCAGCTGGAAACCTATGATTTAGTTGCAATCACAGAAACATGACAGGATGATTTGCACAACTGAGTGCTGTAATGGATGGCTATAAACTCTTCAGAAGGGACAGGTAACAAAGGAGAAGCGGTGGGGTAGCCCTGTATGTTAGGGAGAGTTCACTGTCTAGAGCTTGATGATGGTGACAACAAGGTTGAGTGTTTATGAATGAAAATCAGGGGGAAAGCCAACAAGGCATATATCACAGTGGGAATATGTTATAGATCACCCAACCAGGATGAAGAGGCAGATGAAATATTTTATAAGCAGCTGGGAGAAGTCTCACAATCACTAGTCTTGTGGGGGACTTCAACTTACCAGATGTCTGCTGGAAATACAATACAGTGGAGAGGAAACAGACTAGCTTACTGGAATGGGTGACAGTTGATGAGCAAGCCAACTAAAGATGATGTTCCGCTGTACCTGTTGTTTGCGAACAAAGAAGGACTTGTGAGTGATGTGATGGTTGGAGACAGTCTTGGGTATAGCAATCACAAAATGATAGTTCTCCATCCTGGGAGATGTAAGGAGGGGAATTAACAGAAATGTCACTTTGGACTTCTGGAAGGAAGACTTTGGTCTTTTTAGGAGCCTGGTTGACAGAGTCCCTTGAGAGGCAGTCCAGAAGGGCAAAGGTGTTCAGGAAGGCTGGACATTCTTCAAGAAGAAAATCTTAAAGGTGCAGGAGCAAGCCATCCCCATATGCTGAAAGACAAGCCAGTGGGGAAAAAGTACCTGGTAGTGCTGGTGGACAGCCAGCTTAATATGAAGCAGTAATGTGCCCAGGCAACCAAGAAGGCCAACAGCGTCTTGGCCTGTACCAGGAATAGCATGGCCAACGGGAGTAGGGAAGTGATGGTGCCTCTATACTCGGCACTGGTGAGGCCTCAGTACTGTGTTCAGTTCTGAACGCCTCACTACAAGGACACTGAAGTGCTGGAGTGGGTCCAGAGGAGAACTACCAAGCTGGTGAGGAGTCTAGAGAGCAAGTCATGAGGAAAGGATGAGGGAATTGGGCATCTTTGGAGAACAGGGGGCTGAGGGGAGGCTTCATTGCCCTCTACAGCTACCTGAAAGGAGGTTGCAGAGAGGTGGGTCTTGGCCTCTTCTCCCAAGTGGATAATGACAGGACGAGAGGAAATGGTGTGAAGTTGCAGCAGGGCAGGTTTAGACTGGATATTAGGAAGAATGACTTTACTGAAACAATGGTCAGGCTCTGGAACAGCCTGCCCAGGGAGGTGGCTGAGTCACCAACCCTGGAAGTATTTAAGATACGTGTGGATGTGGCACTTCAGGGCATGCTCTAGTGCGAGATTATTGGATGTGGGTTGTGTTTTTGTGTATGGTTGGACTTGATGATCTCAGAGGTCGTTTCCAGCTGTGAGAATTCTGTGATTCTGTGACTGCAAGATAGCAAATGTGATGCCCATCTACAAGTAAGGCCAGAAGGAGAATCCGAACTACAGGCCTGTCAGTGTGAACTCGGTGCTAGGGAAGGTTATGGAACAGATCATCTTGAGCGCCATCACATAACACGTACAGGACAACCAGATGATCAGGCCCAGTCAGCATGGGTTTATGAAAGGCAGGTCCTGCTTGATTAACTTGATGTCCTTCTTGTGACACATGACCTGCTTAGTGCATGAGGGAGAAGCTGTGGATGTTGTTTATCTGGACTTTACTAAAGATTTTGACACTGCTTCCCACAGCATTCTCCTGGAGAAACTGGCTGCTCATGGCTTGAATGGGCATACATTTTGCTGGATGAAAAACTGGCTGGATGGCCAGGCCTAAAGAGTTGTGGTGAATGGAGTTAAATACAGTTGGTGGCTGGTCACAAGTGGTGTTTATTCCCCAGGGCTCAGTATTGGGGCCAGTTCTGTTTAATACCTTTATCAATCATCTGCACAAGTGGATTGAGTGCACTCTGAGTAAATTTGCAGACAACATCAAGTTAGGTGTGAGTGTTGGTCTGCTTGAGTGTAGGAAGACTCTACAGAGGGATCTGGACAGGGTGGATTGATGGGCTGAGGCCAATGGGATGAGGTTCAACAAGGTCAAGTGCCAAGTCCTGCACTTGGGTCACAACAACCCCAAGCAGTGCTACGGGCTTGGGGCACAGTGGCTGAAGNGTTAAATACAGTTGGTGGCTGGTCACAAGTGGTGTTTATTCCCCAGGGCTCAGTATTGGGGCCAGTTCTGTTTAATACCTTTATCAATCATCTGCACAAGTGGATTGAGTGCACTCTGAGTAAATTTGCAGACAACATCAAGTTAGGTGTGAGTGTTGGTCTGCTTGAGTGTAGGAAGACTCTACAGAGGGATCTGGACAGGGTGGATTGATGGGCTGAGGCCAATGGGATGAGGTTCAACAAGGTCAAGTGCCAAGTCCTGCACTTGGGTCACAACAACCCCAAGCAGTGCTACGGGCTTGGGGCACAGTGGCTGAAGAGCTGCCTAGTGGAAAAGGATCTGGGCATTTTGGTCAACAGCTGGCTGGATATGAGCCAGCAGTGTGCCCAGGTGGCCAAGAAGGCCAACAGCATCCTGGCTTGTGTGGCCAGCAGAACTAGGGGAATGATTTTCCCCCTGTATTCGGCATTAGCGAAGCCTCACCTTGAGTACTGGGTTCTGTTTTGGGCCCCTTATCACAAAACAAGATGGAGGTGCTGGAGGGTGTCCAAAGAAGGGCAATGAAGCTGGCGAGGGGTCTGGAGAACAAGTCTTATGAGGAGTGGTTGACGGATCCAAGNCACAGTGGCTGAAGAGCTGCCTAGTGGAAAAGGATCTGGGCATTTTGGTCAACAGCTGGCTGGATATGAGCCAGCAGTGTGCCCAGGTGGCCAAGAAGGCCAACAGCATCCTGGCTTGTGTGGCCAGCAGAACTAGGGGAATGATTTTCCCCCTGTATTCGGCATTAGCGAAGCCTCACCTTGAGTACTGGGTTCTGTTTTGGGCCCCTTATCACAAAACAAGATGGAGGTGCTGGAGGGTGTCCAAAGAAGGGCAATGAAGCTGGTGAGGGGTCTGGAGAACAAGTCTTATGAGGAGTGGTTGACGGATCCAAGGTTGTTTGGCATAGAGAAAAGGAGGATGAGGGGAGACATTGCTCTCTACAACTACCTGAAAAGATGTTTTGAGGTGGTGGTTGGTATCTTTTCTCAAGCAACAAGTGACAGGACAAGAGGAAATGGCCTCAAGTCGTGCCAGGGGAGGTTTTAGATGGGTATTAGGAAAAATTTCTTCACTGAAAGGGCTGTCAAGCATTGGAACAGGCCGCTAAGGGAAGTGGTTGAGTGACCACTCCTGGTGGTATTTAAAAGATGTGCAGATGTGGTGTTTAGGGACCTGGCTTAATAGTGGACTTGGCAGTGTTATGTTTATTGTTGATCTTAAAGGTCTTTTACAACTTAACTGATACTTTGATTCTATGACCTTGGAAAATTTAAAGTTCATACTGTTTCAAGATACTTCATTAAGTGCTTAAGTACTTCATTAAGACACTTAACTCCAGCATCCCCATCACTTAAACTGAAGCTCGTAGTAAAGATAGAGGAGAAATAATTAGAACGGTCATGGGGGATGAAGCAGGGAAGTTCTAATCTCATAGATTTCGTGAAAGGTTACACCACCCTGCAGTGACATACCTGTACAATCCTAACAGCTATTGTCATTATTCTGTTTGGATAAAGCATTGGGTCCACTTTTTCTTTGGATATGCCCGAAGAAATCAATGGAAGTTCTGATACAGTTGTAAATGGTGGGCAATCTGCTGTCTTCAGAAGACTTAACCAAGGATCAGCTAGAGTTCTTGTCTTTGTAAAAAGAGATAGAACGATAGATGAATTTCTGGAGCTAACTCACCAAAAACACTGATGTATAATTTCTCAGTAAATCTTGATTAATGTGTACCGCTAAAATTTCAGTTCCATGAAAGATGCTCACTATCTTCAATTGCTATTAATATTTCTCATTTGTGCAGGACTTAAGGGATAAAAACATTTTTGTAGTCAGCAATTTCTTTAAACCCTTTTGTATTGATGTTCAGAAATAATTAGCACTCCCTAATGGAGGAAGAGTAATTATTTGAGTTTTTAACAACTGTGCAGTGAATCATTCCCAGAGACCTGGGGTTTGGAGGCCTGTTAATTTCCAACTCCGTATTTAATCCTCCAAGCTAAACTGAAAACATAGCTTTCATATTTTCTATTTTTTCCTTTCTTTTGCAGTAAATATTATCATGGATATACAGTTCTCACAAGTAAAAGAGAAAACCAAAAGAAGTTGTTATCGTAATTATTTATGGTTTTGAATGTATACAGCTATTAAACTATATTAAAATGCTGTAGGCCATCCCTCAAAACGAGGGACCTGAATCTTAAATAATACCTTCAGGCGATAATAGTATAGATTTCAACAACAGTTGAAATACCAGTCAATTCACCAAATTAACCCTGTTGTTGGATATAAGTACGCAACAACTTTTTGTTAGCACGACTCACTTTCAGAACAAGTATTTAGAATGATTATTAGCATCTGATTGATGTAGGAAAAATCTTATTTTAACTGACGCTAAAGTATGTAAGCTCTTTTCCTGCACAGCACAGTGCTCTGTCCAGTGCTAAAGTTATGCTTTCATCTGGTTATCTTTCAAGGCAACCTGGGTGGTCAGAAAAAGCACTTGACATCTTGATGCACTTCAGCAGTTTTACATATACACAAACTTTGTAGAAAAATAAATTTGTCATTCGTCACCACATATGTTGATCTGAGGAGTGAGGTTCCTGTGGCTATAGCTCCCGTGCTGCTCAGCCCTTTCTCGCTCTCTCTCNATCTGCTGTCTTCAGAAGACTTAACCAAGGATCAGCTAGAGTTCTTGTCTTTGTAAAAAGAGATAGAACGATAGATGAATTTCTGGAGCTAACTCACCAAAAACACTGATGTATAATTTCTCAGTAAATCTTGATTAATGTGTACCGCTAAAATTTCAGTTCCATGAAAGATGCTCACTATCTTCAATTGCTATTAATATTTCTCATTTGTGCAGGACTTAAGGGATAAAAACATTTTTGTAGTCAGCAATTTCTTTAAACCCTTTTGTATTGATGTTCAGAAATAATTAGCACTCCCTAATGGAGGAAGAGTAATTATTTGAGTTTTTAACAACTGTGCAGTGAATCATTCCCAGAGACCTGGGGTTTGGAGGCCTGTTAATTTCCAACTCCGTATTTAATCCTCCAAGCTAAACTGAAAACATAGCTTTCATATTTTCTATTTTTTCCTTTCTTTTGCAGTAAATATTATCATGGATATACAGTTCTCACAAGTAAAAGAGAAAACCAAAAGAAGTTGTTATCGTAATTATTTATGGTTTTGAATGTATACAGCTATTAAACTATATTAAAATGCTGTAGGCCATCCCTCAAAAAGAGGGACCTGAATCTTAAATAATACCTTCAGGCGATAATAGTATAGATTTCAACAACAGTTGAAATACCAGTCAATTCACCAAATTAACCCTGTTGTTGGATATAAGTACGCAACAACTTTTTGTTAGCACGACTCACTTTCAGAACAAGTATTTAGAATGATTATTAGCATCTGATTGATGTAGGAAAAATCTTATTTTAACTGACGCTAAAGTATGTAAGCTCTTTTCCTGCACAGCACAGTGCTCTGTCCAGTGCTAAAGTTATGCTTTCATCTGGTTATCTTTCAAGGCAACCTGGGTGGTCAGAAAAAGCACTTGACATCTTGATGCACTTCAGCAGTTTTACATATACACAAACTTTGTAGAAAAATAAATTTGTCATTCGTCACCACATATGTTGATCTGAGGAGTGAGGTTCCTGTGGCTATAGCTCCCGTGCTGCTCAGCCCTTTCTCGCTCTCTCTCCCTCCCTCTGCCTCCTCCTTCTTTCTCCCTTTTCCCTCTTTCACTTTTTGCAATTAAACAAATTGTTTCCTCAGAAACATAGCATTTCACAAAACAACTGCAAGGGACTTGCTCTGCAGAATATGCTAATCATTTGCGCTAGCTACAAACTCATGTCAAAAAAAGTCTTTGTGCTGACTTCTTACATGGGCCAAACATTTAGAATATCTAATCTGTTATCGCTGTTCAGCAGGCAGTCTTGGCAACTGTGACCTATTCTGCTTTGCTTTGGGGAACGTGATAAAGAGCAAGAAACAGCTGGTTTAAGAAAGCCTTAGAAACATCTCTTAGTTTATAAAGACAATAATAATATTTTCATATTTGAATGGGTTGAGATACATGTTAAACCACAGTAAAGGGAAAAAGTAAGTAAATTCAAAATGTTTTCTCAAGTCAATAAAAGAACACTGCAAAAAAAATCCCCGCACTCTTGGGATTTCAGAGAAAACAAGTACACACTGTACAGACGCAACTGAATAACCCTCCTCCAAATCTCATCCACTTAAAACTATCCCCTTTAGTCAAATATGTTTATATTCTGTTACAAAGCTGTGTTCATATGTCAAATGTAACTATTCACAAATTCATTTTTCATATCATTATCAACTCTTTTTTCTAGTCTGTGTTGCTAGTAAAAAAAATAATCTTAACCAGTTTAATTATTTTCTCCTGTGTGGCATTATTTATAAGTAGTGTTTGGACAGGGAAGAAAGCATAGTTTAAAAATGACAGTCTTAAACATATAAATAATTTACTATTGAGAATACCAGAGATGTTATTTAATATAATAGTGTATTAAGACAGTATTTCTAAAAGAACCATCTTCTGTGGTTATTTTGTTGATATAGTTACAAGTGATAGCACACATTTGGTGACTGCCTTAGACAAGACAGGTCAAATGCTGGTTTTGGTTGTATCCAGCTAACTCTACTGACTATGCTGAGGAAGTGTTAGGTTAGTTAAGAACTTGGTTGTTAACAGCATGTTGGAAGTGATTCAAAGAGCACAGAAGTCTATCGAATAGCTCCCTTTCAGTTCAATCGCCTTTAAACCCTGTGGAAAAACCATCAGTTTCTAGGGTAACAAAACCAGAAAAAACACTTCACTCATTAGCTTTTAGAGTCTACTGCAAATAGCCAGCATCGTTTATTACTTGCATTTTAAAGCTATCTATGATTTAGAATAGCCTTTTGGATGGCCAAATACTTACTTACATGATTAGAATGAACATGCTGGTGTTTCAGCAAAGGTAATCGTTTCAGGTGCCTTTGACAACAAGCAATCTTGTGTTTCATGGAGAATTTAATAGGAGGCTGGCAAGAAAGTGCTCAAAGTCTTTACCTCACTACGTAAGATCTGCTGCGAAGATCCTGAGATAATCCGTTTTAGCTTGGGCAAAACCCCCTGGATATCAATGGGGATTTTGGGATTTTACCTAGTGAAGATCTACAACAGCTTAGGCAATATCAACATTTCAAACCAGACATCCTTTAGCCCCATATTTTGTTGTAGGTTTTACCTGGTATGTGACCTCTGCAAGTGTAATAGAATTCTTTACAATAGTCTTTGCACAGGTAGGGAAGAGTTAGTTCTCTTTCAGGTGTCTCCCCTTTCTCAGGTGAGTGGAATAGATTCTGAGCGTGAGGTGAGCACTGTGCACATTTGATTTCCTCCAGTAGCTTCGCACATTCTGTGTTGTTGGTAACAGAAAGTATCTGCAAGCCACAAACCAGAGACAAATAAATATATGACCTGTTACCCCATCTTACACACAAAAAAGAGATTGCATGATCTTATGCAATAAATAATACTAGCGGAACCAACACAGTTAGTAAAAATGTATCATGTTTCATGTCACTGCTTCAGAAGTGCAAAAATTATGACTACGCAATGTGCAATATGTCATTAGTACAGTGAGTTTTTAAGCACTTGCTTCTCTTTCTCAGATAAGAATAATAGTACTCAAGTTATTTTGTGGACTCACACCCGCAATCTCTTAATCACATAGAATCTCTGAACTAGAGAGATCATTTATATAAAGAGGAGCTACTGCAGCAGGCCTTCTACCCACTTCTCTTACGAGAAATACTTAAAAAACTAACTTGTAAGGTAGCCTATTCAAGTATTTAAAGACTAAAACTTAAAATTCTACCATCAAAACACATCAGGAAAATCATATCTAGGTATCTATTAAATATCTTGAATGCTACAGCAGTCTGCCTACTGAAACAATTGCTGTGGAGTTCAGCAGGTGCCTTGGATTTTTCATGCTTTAAATGCTGCTCTGCTCTTTCTTCTCTCTAATGCGAACTACTTGGAGGTGGGACAAGCTGTATGTTTTCAGACATGCCTTTTTATAAGTGAAAAAGTAGAATTTGTTCATAACATCTTGTTTGTCTCAGTATTGAAACTGTAACTTTGTCCTGAAAAAAAGAGCATATATTCTATGTAGTAATAGAAGAAGCATGAAACCACAACTGATGATGTGTTTAAGTAAATGCAGGAGCCTAAGGAGCGCAATGTCATCAAATTGTGAAAAATAATGGAAAACAGCATAGTCATCTTTATTAGTCTTTGAATGCAGTGCACTTTTCGTTAATCTATTGTTAACCACATGGATTGTTTTTTGATCATTCATCCCAATGGTGGGCAATGGCAAATGTGTTCTCAGTTGAGAGGGATTGAATCTGATCCAACACAAAAACAAAGCTCAGGTTCCTTCTGCTATTTGTTTAATGCAGTTATAAACAAAGACTGTAAGACAATTATATTAAGAAATATTAATGCAGTAAATATTTGTACTCTGTAAAATTTGTAAATATTTGTAAGTAGCACATTTGAAAATATTGGCAGTTTTGCTACAGTTCATATCTCTGAGTTGATTTGTAGAAGGACTTTCCAATGTCATTCCCTTGCAACACAACTTTGAAGGGAATTATCAAAATTACTTTTGATAAAGTAAGTTTTTCAATGCATGAAGATGCTTTATCTGTTTGAGTATGCTGTCTCCTAGGTTGGCTATCTTCTAGGATAGAAGTAGGATCCAGTACTTCAATAATACAGTTATGAATTCAGCTTTTCATTTATGGATCATAGTTGCATAAACCTCAAACAGTTGAGAGACAGGCATTCTCCATTCTTTAAACAGATATGTATTCAAAATATTACACAGTATATGGCCTGTACAGTTACACAAAATTCTACTTAAAGGAACTGTAGTTTAGAAGACAAACTTTCCCAGAAGATTTAGTCTTACCATACATATATTGTCAGAAGACCTCTGAAATGTGTGCTAAAGTTTAGCAAAAGTTGGAGCACTGATTAGAAGATGATCATTTGGCTTCTACCTTATTCTGAAAGAGCTGCCATTGGCTTCAAAAAGAATTCCTCCAAATTTGCCAGGATCATTGAACGCATTAAGTGTTCCGTTTTTTAGACTATCTGTTCTCAGGCTATCCTTGGCTTCATAGCACCTGCAATTAAGTAATGTGGCTAACATCTGCCACATATGGTTTATTATCTCTCTTCAGACCCTTCTTGAGAATGTAATTGTCTCACATCTTCTTTTAGAAAGGGTTTGTCTTTTTTTTTTCTCTTTTTCTTTTTACTATCTTGAAGACAGCATTCTATTAATTGCATGTTGCATGTATGGCAAAAGGCTTGCACTGGCCTGGAATTGTTTAGGGAATTGTTTCCATAGCCCCAGCCCCTTCTCTCCTGAAAAGGTTTAGATTTTTTTTTTTTTTTTTTTTTTGCTAGATTGCTCATTTGAGCCATAGCAGCAGAACTGTTAACCTTTGTCTTCTTTCTTGAGTTTCAGACGTTGTTCTAGATACGGTAGATCTGGCAAAAAAAGCCTTGAAGACAAGAACTAAAAATATAATTATAACTACCATGAACTATAACCAAAATATATAATAACTAAAACTTTGAACTTGACAATACCACCTAGGATTGCAATCCAGGTAGCAGAGAACAGACTTTATATGCTTGCAGTAACCCACACTGCTGAAGCAATCTTCTGCATTAGTTGGACTTTCTTAAGGGATAGTGACATCCTGACCTTGGTACCTTGTGCTGTTGTGGTTCTGATGGGAAGTGGCCTGTGTAATTCAATCAAGTCATTGTCTGACAAATAGAAGAAAGTCTGAAGCCAGTAGGGGATGATTGAAAGTACTAGCCATAAATACTGCTTTTTAAGAACATTATGTCACGAAGAAGCTGGGAACTCTCCTAAAGTAAGGATGAAATGACCTATTTTGGTGTTCTTACCAAAGGAAAGAAGGAAACTGCACCATGATTATAGACTCTTCAAAGTACTTGCTTATATTCAGTAGAATCACCTGCTTTGCAAAAATCTGGGATTTTTAATCAGGGACTTGATCTCAGGCAATAGCCCTTCTTGTGGTAACAGTATCACAGTGTGTTTACAAGAACAAGTAAACATGAGGCATTTCTAGGTAAATATTATTGAAGTCCAGTGATGCAGACAGAAAAGTGTACTTCTACTGCAAGACTCCAGAATGCATTGTGAGAAGGGAGAAAAAAAAAATAATTACAGGATAGCAAAGCTAATTTACTGTTTCTTGTGGAAAAGGTAATTGACGTTGCCTGGTGATACAGGAGAAGTAATGCTTGCCAACATTTCAGTCCTCAAAGTTAAGACAAAAGGATCCTAATCCCCCTGAGCAGCTGCTATCCAGGAATTAACCACAGGAATTCACCCCCTCATGTCATTTCTGGAATGAATCTTGGTCATATAATAGCTAATCGGAAGATTAAGGAATGAGAGTCAATCAATTATCTGAAAATCAAGTACGATGTTATTTAACTTTTAGAATGCTCAAGGAAAACAGGGTGGTAACATTTGCTCTGTGTGAGGTCTGATGTATAACCCTGTCCTGGCTGGGAGATAGGACAACCGTTCTATTCCGAATTTCAGTAAATGGATAATATATTTATCCTGGAGTATATTGAACCAGTTTTAAGCAAAAGCTGAAAAACTTACTTGAATGAAGCTTTTTCAATTGGATCTCTCCTTCAAAAATGACCTTAAAGTTGACAATGGCTTTGGTCTTTTGAAGAAATGTAAACTAATTTCCTGCTTCAATTTTTAAAGTCGTATGTGAAACCATCAAACTGCAGTGGTTTAAACTAACTGTGCTCTGGAAAATATGTAAAACTTGCAAACATTTATTGCAACATGCTTAATAATGATTATGCCTGCTGCTGACTAATTTACAACATCTGTAAGATCATCCTTTAATCTCTAGCCACATGAAAGTAAAACGGGTAGACTAAAGGTAAGATAAATCCTGGAATGCACAGGAAAGCACAGCATACTAAATTGGTTTATCAACAAAAAGAATAGTGAAAAGAAGGAACAGAAGATGACACAAGAGACAGAAACTCTTTATGTTTAATATTGTCATCTGTTTTGTGTAGTTTGTCGTATCTAGTTTGAGAATGGCAGTATAATTTTGATGTTAACAGAAAAAAAGACAGTGAAATAAGTAATTGCATTAAGCTGTATTTGATATACAAGCATTTATGTCTAGAAATCATATGCTTACGAGATCGTTCAGCTGTTGGGTTGAACATATGCTTCTTCTGTATTATAGTGCTGGATTATGTCATTAAAGAGTTCAGTTTCAATTTTAGGGTAATATGTAAATAGATCATTGTACTAAGGCAGCTGTTAAAGGGACCCCAAGATGAGTTATTTGTTTAGTTGGATGTGTTCAACAATAGCCTTTGTTCGGGAAAGAGCCAGAGCAAACAAATGATTGTAAAAGGGCACACTTGAAAACAATTACTTTTCACCCATTCCTTGACAGCCTTGGCTGTGAAACCATCTAAGGTAGAGAGGACTTCTTTCCCTGTCAGGCTGGAAGCAAACTTTTAGAAAAACTAGTATTACAATGTTTGATTGGGACATAGTAGCCCTTTATAAACAAGGGAAAACTATTGCGGAAAACTAGAAGACAAAGAGTTAAATGTCAACAAGATGCAAAAATCTTACTTGAGCCAGTGCAATGCTGTATTTGCTCATTATAGTAGTTCCATTTCTGTTTCCAAAACCACAGACAATGGTAGTGTTTTCATTAGAAACACAGATCAATAATTTGGTCAAAAATTCTCAAAGACCTGGCATCTTAACCAAGAATCTCTTCTGAAAATGACAACTGAGCATGCTCAATTCTTTTTTTTTTTTTTTTCCCAAAGAAGCTAGCGTTCAGATTTCTATTAATGTTATAGCCACTCCATCATGTAGATATATGATGGAGTTAAAAAAAGCTGGTTTGGGTGCTGTAGTACAACACAGTTTAAAAAATGTGCTTATAGAAAAGTTCCCTTTAAATGTATTGCATAATAGTTTGCCATGTCTTTTATGGAATGACCACCTCCTTCTGTCAAGTATAAATGACACGTTTGGACACTTTTTCTAAGCATATATTGATATGATAAAGCAAGTTTCATAAATCTTTGGTGAAAAACAGCCTGATTTAAAAACTCTGTAAAATGATATTCCTTAAAAAGTGTAATTTGTATCTAAAAAACCACCAGGTTCAGCAGCTCAGAAATAGCTACTGTGGTAGTTGGTATGGTCAATTCCTCACATTGATATCAGGTTTTTACCACTGTTAGTAAAAGGAAAAACAAAACAAAACAAAACAAAGGCAATTGGAAGATATTTTCAAGGAATAGTAAGAAGAGAATAAACCCTTCAACTGCCTGGAGACTGAAAACTAACCAAAATTCAACTTCCAATTTACTGCATTGTCAATTACTACAAGAATCTCCAAGCACTGAATAATCTCAGTAGCATATATGCCACCGAGACATTGCAAACAGGGTGAATTAAGGACATATTTTCCAGTCCTTATTCTTTTTTTATTATCCTCCTTTCATCCCCCCACTCCCTT
>VXBW01005454.1:803893-830353 GCA_013400375.1 Thinocorus orbignyianus | reverse complement strand
CTCCAGCATCTTTGCCTGCAGCCAAGGTGGAGCGGGAGAGCTCCTTGGTGTCCAGCCAAGTAGGACCGGTGGGTCATAGGCACAGAATGGCAGCCACTGGCCATGGTGGGAGCAGGGGTTTAGAAGGGTGGGAGTCCTCCTGGTGTGCCCAGGATGGGAGATGTGTGTGGGAAGAGCGGGACCAACCGAGTGTCCAACGCTTGGGAGAGCAGGAGGCAGCTGGAGAGGCACCCAGTGTGAAGAGGAGTGAAGCAGGTTTGGGAAGGAGAAGGATGGATGCCCACCCAGGGAAGAGGCTGAGGTGCCTGAGGAAGAGGTGGCGCAGAGCCCCGAAGGTGGGAAGAGGGAGGTAGAACATAACCAGGAGGTGCTGGCTTCTTCCAGTGGGGATGAGGAAGGTGTGGAAGTCTTCAGAGGCAGCCCTAGAGCGGCAGCAGCTATGGCCACTGACCTGAGGGTAAAGGGCAGCTGGACAAATAGAGCCCCGGGGTCTGTTTACCAGGGATTTGCACTAATCCCTGAAATAGAGGAAAAAATGGCTTGTGCCCAAAGAGCCCCCTTAGGAGGGAGAAAGGAGAAGTAGTACCATGGAGTTCCTGATGCACAGTACTGTTGTTTCTAAAGCAGCTAGGGCCTGTTACTGTTCTCCTCATGTGTATTAACCACAAAAAAGAGTCTCTTGGATTTAGATTTGAACTCTTCTCCTTAAACAGTCCGCACTGAACTAAATAGGAATTTGGCATGGACAAATAGTACATCAAATAAATCATTGAGTGTACATGAAGACTGTTTCCCTTTAAGTGCATTTCTTGAAGGCTAGTGGTTCCTAAACTCATGACCACCACTTGTCTTACCGCTGACTCTCATTTGGCTGAAAACATTCCCAACCAAGGCTTGAGTTATGTCAACGCGGGGGGCCTCTGGTACAGCCTGGGCCCCAGGACTCATGTTGATGAGTGAAGTAAGGATGGCACCCTTAGGATATCAACAGACTGGTGATACAGCATTCTTGCTTTGTAGTTTTGGAAAAAAAAAAAGTCCTGCTTTGCAATCGTGAACTTGTTCCATGGGCAACCTGGCTGGCAGAACTGTAGCAACGCAGTTATACTACAACAGCTGTGCCATTTTTATTAGTCTGCTTTATTACGTTGATGATTCTGAAATAAAAGCAATAAAGCAGAATAACAGTATCAGAATAAAGTGACTTCTCTTGCCAAGCAGATTCCTTACAACAGATTCCAGGAGAATGGTAGTGGCAAAAGGATACAGCTGGAAGTCTGTATGTCTCGTTTCTTATGTAGGCAGGTGCTCATACTTCTCAAGTAGATTGCATGCTTCTGCCCCACTGGAGTGGGAAATGGCAACTCAGTGGAAAGAAGTGACCATGGGGCAGATACGCTCTTGAAAAAACAGGTTCGGTGAAAATTTCTCTTGAGCAGTTGTGGCCTGGCCCTCGCAGTTCCTGTCTCACTGAAGGAGAGAGGAAGTGAGGAATATAAATCTATATGATCAAAGTAATACAACTATTAGTAAATAACCTTTCTTCTCCCTTCAAGTGCTGCCTGTATAAATATCCATTTCTATATATACCTGTACTAGTTCTCAGAGGAGGTGAGTTTGAGGTGTAGTAGTTAAACAGAGATTGAGTTCCCGAAATGGGATTTAGATCAAGTTGCCAAACAGAGAGAGCTGACAGTTTGTGAAGGTCAGTTTCTACATAGAAATTTTACACAGATCTATGATGGAGACATTTCCCAGAAATTCTGTGGAATGTACTGTTGACCTTGTATAATATAAAGTGCTCAAAACTTCAACAAGATCTGTAGTGATAGAGTGATATAAAGATGTATGAGCAAGACTTGAAGAAGGTTGAACATTCTTTAAAACCTCTGAATAGAAATTGCTGATTCTTGGAGTCTTGAGCAAGAAGACCCTATTTAATCTTTTGTTCCTTTCCACACTTTAAAAGTACATGACAGCTTCTTTAATAAAGTATTATTTTCAAGCTGGCAGATGCAGGATTTTATTTATAAATCTTTTTAGTAATGCAAAATTAAGGCCAGTATTGGTATGTACCAGTTCCCAATGTCACCTTCAGGTGACTTCCAGCCTCTGATAAACAGATAAGAGAATACTTATGAAGTGAAAACATAGGAAACATAGTAAAAACGTAAGAAACATAGGAAATGTGGTTAATAAAAACATCATTTTTTTTTAAGGCAACTTGGATTCTGTCATATGAAGCTCATTACTAGAAATTATTAAATATGGTAATGCTGTAAGTTAGCTGAATACTGTAATTTGTTCAGAGTATGTAGGGTGTAGATGGAAATCTTTGGATTACAATGCAGTTATGTGCGAAAGGGTTAGAAAGTTTTAAAAAAGGAAGCTATTGCTACTACAGTATTTGACTGTAGCTAGCTTTTCTTCTAGTTTTGCCTTGAAGATAAGCAGACTGTGCTTATTAGTGCCATTACTTTTATTATCTATATCATAATATGTCCTGGTACCTGTATTGTGTGAATTAAATGAGTCAGAACACTCTCCAAAGAGTGTAAGGCTGATTGTGGCATGCACTTGAACTTACTATTTCTCGGTTACCCTTGTGTTTGTTCTCAGCCAGCCATACATATTTTGCAAGGGAATTTAGTTGCACCAAGAAACAGCTCTCGGGTTTAAAGTTGCTGAATTTCTTGGTAGTTTGAACAGAAGAGGAAATATGTAGTTACATGTAGCCGCTAGTGTCAGTTTTGGGAAATACAGTTATGAGCTTGAAGATAGGAGCAGAAGCTGGGCAAGGTGATCTCATGGCATCAGGTTTGATGGAAGCAAACAGAGACATGGAGTTATTCCTGAACTCCCAACAGCTGTTGTCTGATGGAACACCTTTACATATTCTTGTGATTCATGGAAGAAGTTCCCATACAGTCCCCTCACTTTTGCAGCTAAGCCTGTGCAGTATGAGATATGTCTTCCCAGCAGGGCTAAATTCCTTCCTTCCAACAGTGGTGGCACATATGTGGCATGCCATGAGGAGAAATGTTGCAGTGTTGCAGCAGGCTGGGAGACAAATCAACACTTGCCTTAGTCTGCGTCTGAGAAATTACTATATTTAAGATACTACTACAGCAAGACCATTGCTTTATCAGGGATGCTTCTGTAGGTGAAGCAGATGGTCTTCAGCAGTCAGATAGTGTCTCTGCATTTGTTTTAGCTGGCATTCGTGTGGAACTTCTCAAACATACTTTTGTCTCACAATTTATTAAGAGAAAAAAAACTTTTTTTTTTTTTTTCAGAACCACTTCATTATCAGGTGAAATGAGGATTGAATCTCTTCGTATGTCATCACGGTTACACTTTTTACTGAATCCATTGTACTATTATACTTGTTATCTCAAGCACTCTCCCTGGACTGTGGGATGTGTTGTGAAGCCAAGGATTCTACTTTATTTCTTAGTTTTAGGTAGTTTTAGTCCTGCAAGGAACAGGAGGTTGGACTTGATGATCCTTATGTGTCCCTTCCAACTTGAGATATTCTATGATTCTGTGTTCTTTTTGGGATCACTCTGTGTCATAGACCAGCGAGAGATACTCAGTCATGGAATCTCCACTGTAGATACTCAAAATTAGAGTTCCATTTCCAGATTCAATTCTGACAGAAAGCCTTTCATTTTGAATCTTGTATGTTTCGTTTAGAAAGGAAAGTAGCAAAATCTTTCTGAAGTAGTCAGGTAGTTTATTTGAATTACTTTGAAACTAGACTGAGCTTGAGATTCCAAGCTTTGAGGCTTCTGCCTCAGCTGTGGCTCCTGAAAGTTAGTGTCCCATCTCCCTGTTTTCTCTCGGCTAGATGGACTGAGACCCAGGAATCTGGAAATTTGGAATGAGGACTTGGGCAGGAATCTCAAGGTTTGGCAGTCTGAGCTCCTGTGCTTCTGGCTTTTGTTGGGTGAAAGCCCAACTGTCCTGAGAGTCCCATTAGAAGTGAAGTTGGGAGTTTTTTCTGGCTCTATACTACATCACTGGGGCGAGGGTTCCTGTGGCTTCAAGGCAGAGAACTGGAATATCAGGAAACCCTGACTCCGGGACAGTCTTCATGGCAAGAGTTCCCCACAGCTGTGAACTCTGCTAGTCCATTTGCTGTAGCAGCTCCTTTGGTAATGAAAAATGAAAACTGCTGGAAAGCAGTTAAAGCATCTTGTGGTTAGTGAGAAGTTTATAAAACCATTATATTTTTGCTTATATTTCTGTTTGTGATGTAACAGAATTTTTCAGTTTGGTCAGAACATTTCTGGTTGGTGCTATCCACCATATACTATAACTCACATCATTTCATGGGGTTGAGAATAACATGTTGCTTGTCTTTGCATACCACAAATACGAGGTGTGAAAGCTGGTATAACATGAATGAACAGGACTTGTTAGGATATTTTTTATGGGAAAATAGGTGCCCAGACAGTCACAGACAGGTTTTTAGGGTATGTCTTTACCACAGAGTTCCCCATGGCTCTTAGAAATCCTCTAAACCAGCTGAAGCCACCTGGACCATTTGGGACCATAAACTAATCTGTCTACTCTCTAAACATGACTTCAAAAAACCCCGAGTCCCGTCTGGGTACAAAAGCAGTATTGGACTGATGTTAACTCCACTTGATTGGCCCATCAGGGAATATGAACTACATATTATTTTAGCACATCATGTCAGCTGCTAACTCAAACCTTCAATTACATGTGTTCAGTTTTGCAACATAGGCTGGGCTTAACTAGAAGGCAGATAAAGCAAACCATTTTGTGAGTGAATGAAGACTCCAGAGGTCCTCTTGCCTATGGTCTGCATGCTTTCACTACCTGCTGTAATTCACCTCAGCAGTGTGTCTCTATTTATGTGTGTTGCAAGGAGACAAAGGAAGCTGCTGTGGGAAAATCTTTCTTACCGGGGACTGTGGTAATCCCACTGCCTGCTGCAGTTTATCAGCCACGGGTACGCTATCCCTTGCTCCAGTGTTTGAAGTATCCTTAACTTGCTGTATGAACAATTTGTAAAAGATGCCATCGATGAAACTCTGAATTGCTTGTAATAGTTATCAAAGGAATACAGGTCTTTCACAATAAGTGATATTGTACATTCCAGAACTAAGTAATGGGGCTAAATATTTGTGCCTAGTATTCTTGGTGGCCTGCTAAGTGTAGGGGTAGAAATTGTGGCCTGGCAGTGTTAAAACTAAGCAGTCCTGAAACTCTGCTCTGAGCTACTCAATGACTGGGATGTCAGCTAGGATTCCACAGATTTTCTCTGTGTTGATGCAGAGCATGTGCATTTCACTCTGTTCCAGAAATCAGTGTGAGTCGACTCATATTTGATATGGGGACTTTGGGAAATTCTTCACAGTAGCTTTCATATAATATTTGCTAAGGCACAATAGAGTATATATACCATACTAACTGTATGCTTTTGAAGCTACTCTCCAAACAGCAGAGAAACTTTTCTCCCACAGGTGGAAAATAACGATGGAGTCAGTAACCATTGTCACATATTTTCCTAGAACAGCATGTGTCTAATTCATCTATGTAATGTTGCTTTCAGAAAGCTCCATCTTAGTACCAGAATTTATCTTTCAGAAAGTTGGGAGTTCATCTCAAATGTGTGCACTGCTCTACACGTTGTTCTCAGAACTACCAGGCGCCCTGGCATACGGAGAGAAATAGCAGTGTACCTAGCACTCATTCTCAGATACATGCTAACACTATGCTCAAAGTCAGTCATTTTGGCCTGTATTAAATGACTTCAGAGTGGTGCCGGAAGCCGCCTCACATTTCTGGCATCATGTAGGCTTTTGCAGGCTCATGTGCACTTCTAGGCTGCCTTCTCTGTGCTGGTGTAATGCCTACACAGTGCATCTTTTTGAAGTGCCCGTTTAGCCTGCACTGACCTGCAGCTACAGATTCTGTCCTTAGTAATTTTTCCTGTTTTGCCACCCTGAAGGGACATACGGAGCATTGTGTTAGCGGCCTAAATCCTGACCGAATGAGATCAGTCTGGAGAGGATTAAAGCTGTAGTCTGAATCTCAGTCATGCAAAGAAAAAGTTGGAAGCAGCAGGTGATTTTGTAAACAGCTAGTTTTTACAGAAACTGTTTTTTGGGAACCCATCATTGAAGTGACTGAGTCCCTCACACTCCTGTGACGCACAGCAAATTTCAAGCATGTGGATCTTCGATTATTTACAATAGTCAACCTTTAACTAGAAAGCCATGCTCAATTTCACTATAATTAAAATGGAATGTAGACACTGGTTTGGCTAAGGGTTTATGATGTGGTCATAAAGCTTCTCTATCCATACGGAGCAGTATCAAACCATCAGGTTTTGGGACTCCCTGGTTCTACAGGCTGATACTATTTTGCCAGGAATGTGGTCTTCAAAGACAGATTGGACCATGTGCATTCTTCTACACCTTGAGGTGAAGAGTCCATTAACTTTGGTGAGAAATAAATCAAAGTAGGTGGTAGGTTCACATGCAGGTGGCAATGTGTGAATCATTTCTTTCATTTGACTGTAAGATGTATGAACAAAGAAGATCCTTGGATAAAGATGTAAACTGATGTGGTTGCCAGATGAACTTTGACTGAACTTAAGGCCGAACCATATTTTAAAAAATAAATAAATAACCCAGGATAAGGAGACACAATAGCGGATGCTGGAACCATCTGTTCCTGGACAGCTCTAATAGAAAACTTCCAGTCTATTGTGTATTTCCCTGTTAGGTAGTAGTATTCTGTGTATGAATGTGGTCTGCCTGTGGTGAGATACATTGTTCAAATTACATTATTGTTCAGATAACCATGCTGATCTCCAGGTGAGTTGTCCTCTGTCCCAGAACTTTTATATGCAGCCTGGTTTCTACAGTACTTGAAATTCTATGTATAATCAAGTGGTTGAGTTAAGCACCCCATCCTAACCTTAAGGTATGTATTACAGTCACTATGAAATGAACTTTAAGGATGAGCTGCACCGCTGCACATAATTTGTTACAGATGTGAGGGAATCCCTAATTTCCCAAGGAATGGTCACTGCAGAGTAGATGTTGTTTGGATGAGGTAAACAGACTGCACTTAACCCTTATTGCAGAGGTTTGGTTCTGATTCTGGCAAAAGCATGATTTAAAGTGGTCACGATTCTGGCATTTTAACCTTTCCTACTCCACCTATAATTTTTTAGAGTCAGGTCTAAATGGTTATTTAGAAGAGAAATCATAGGATTCTAGGGGTGGTACAAAGTTACACACTAATTTTTCTGTCTGGGACAAGATTAGTAGGTATAGGTCATCACTCAGGTATGACGTAGCGACCAATGCATTAAGTGTTGACTTCTATAAAGGCCAATAATCAGGATCAATTTTTCAGATCCATCCACTGGAATAATGATATTTAGTGACTTTTAATATGGAAATACATTGTTCGCAGGACAATCATGGACTAGTTGTTGAATCTGATTAGCCAATCAGTCAAGTATGGTTGGGAATCAACTGAGTTTCTTCTGCCATTCAATATTTTTGGAAACCGAAGGATCAGTTGGTTGTTCCTGAGGGAATTGTTCCAGCAGTCATTTTTAGTAATATAAAGTCTGAGATGCTAGCACTATACTTTCAGTGGAACTATTCATTATAAACTTATCTGAAAATATGTAATAGAGGAAAGCCCTGAAGACGTTAGAATCTTGTTCCACTGGCAGCTTGAAGGAGCAGAGGGACTGTGTGGGCTGTTCTCTCTGGACTGATGTTTGTTTCATATAACCTCCCACCGAACGTTCTGTTCTTCTGGGAGGCTTGTGTATCGCTCCACCAAGCATGGCTTTCCAGAGGGTGTGAACTTTAACATCAAGGGTGCTTGTGTGTCTCAGGAGTAGGTAATCTGTACAGACAGAACTTCGGGAAACACTTCTGAGTGACAGCTGTATGTTCCCTGAGAGTGCTGTTGTACCAAGAAATCAATGAACTAGTCTGGAAGTTTGCAGAATTAAATGATTTTGACAGAGCTGAAGGGACAGGTAGTAGTTCTAAAATTTCCAGTATTTTTGGCAAGGAGACAGAGCTTTTAAAAGTTTTAATAATGATTTTCAACATGATGTTAAAAATGTAATTTCAAGCAGGTGTCAGTAATTATGAATTATTCGTCTTTCTGTTTTCCTACAAGGAAGAAGTTGTGCAGGACACAAATAGGACACTTCTAAAAAATGAACTCGATGGGGAAAGAGTCCTGTGCTTCTCTTCTTTCTTACTGATCTTTAATTTAGAGAGTTATCAAATAGGATTCCATACTGTATCTTGAGATCCACCCACCTACACCCGTTTGGATGAAATGTAGTTCTGAAAAGATATAACGTTTAAATGAGTTAATTTTGATATTTTACATCCTTTCTCGAAGTAGGCGGCAATTCACTCCTGGGTCGGTAGAGCCAAGTAAAGATCCTTTTATTTGAAGAAAGTAAAAAATTATGAATAAAAGAAAAATTAGTCTAGCACTAAAAAATAGGGGGGGAAAAGGATAATAATTAATGATAAAATAGAGAAGAAAAAGTAAATAATGAAATCAAGGTTCTTTCAGATACTCTCTGTTGTGGCTTGATCTAGATCCCATTGCACAGGTTCCCCTAAATTTATCAGTTCTCTCTTGATCATCCCCTTACTATGTACATCCTTATACTGTGTGCCAGAACTTAAGCATTACACCTTGTTAATTTATTTCTTATGAGTTCAAAGTTGTTAGCTAACCACATATACAATATGTTTACTTACGTACTTATGTTTCTTTTTATAATTGTTATTAATATTACAGTAATATGGAATATTTTCAGTCATACATTGATAGGACAATAAAGTTGGTTCATGTACCATTTAACTTTTGAGCAATTGAGGATGCCATGGTTTCTGGATAGGATGTCTTCTGATTCTTGTTTGAGAAAAACATTTATTGTTAAGTCTTTCCTAGAGTAAGATGTCAATTTCATTGAACTTGCTTGTACAATGCACACAATACTTACATGCTTGTTTGAGGAGTATTGTCAAAATGCAAAGCACTTCCTGAGTGCTGTTTATAATAGGAAATTTTTCTTGCATTCCCAAACAACGTAAGATTTTCCCAGTAAATTATTTAACCAGGCTGTACTGGAAATTTCTTTAGTATTTAAATGAGAATAATGTTTCATTACTTCATTTGGCAAGTAAGATATAGTCATTGTGTATGGCAATCCACAAACTAGAAGAGAACTGTAGCACTGCAGTTTATGTTATTAAATTATTATATATGATAAATGTGCATTTTTCATTGCTCTCAAATGCTCTGAATAACTGTTTTAACGTAAAGCAACATAAATTGAGAGACCTTATGCTTTGCCCTATAGATTTAATGCTTTATGAGTCTTCATAAACATTGTGGAATATTTATTAGTGACCTGATGGAAAAGAACTGAGGTTCTGGTGGATCAGTGTGTGTCAGAAGTGCATGGACACTCAAGTATTCCTGTTCAACTGAGTGATAAAAATTCTTTTTTTTTTTTTTTATCATAGCTATGGTTTTACATTTTAAAAACATGTAAAATACTCTGGAGTTGCAATTTCTTGAATTTGCTTTGCTTGTGGAAATGCAGCTTTGCTAAGAGCTGGTTGGTACTATGATTTTGTTTACATAGCTTTAGAAAGGAGACAATTGGAAATGATGATATCACTGTTTTACAGGTAGCCAACACCCTTGGCTGCGTGAATTTTGGCTGAGACGGTGAGGAGTGCTGCAACCCAAGTATGATTCCACCGCCAACTCCATCTATGTTTCATACTGAGAATGGGTAATTAGTTTTCACTAAAAAACTTTAGTTGACACTGAAAAATATGGGTATTGATACAGAACACTATTTGCAGGACCTATGTTGAATTTCTGGTGCAATGTGCATCAAAATTAATTTTATTTTCATGTGGTGCCATGAGTAAAAAACAGTGGATCACCTAGATTTTGGAAATTCACTGACTACTGTGATGACACTGGGATGAGACCCATAATAGAATAGAAAGGTGAATACAATTTTTTTAAGAACCTTTATTATCTATCTAAGTTGGTTTAATATATCTCTAGTCTTTTTTTTTAAGCCCCTTGGAAGTAAATTTTCCATGTATATTTTATATTTATTTATATGTTGTCCTGCACAAAGGCAATCTACATTCGATTTTTTCATCTAATTTATATTACAGTAGTCTATAGAGTAATAATAGAGTAAATTATAAAGAAACTATGGAAGTATAGAGATTGTAGATGGAGCATTTATTAGAGTAGTGTTGTATATGGAGAAAATGCACGCCTCTTTCTATTATTACATGAAATATTTGTCAGTAGCAATTAAGACTTGCTGAACTCTGGTGTGAACTGTGAGCTGTAGGTAATATTCAGAATGGTGATTTCCTGGTTTTGTCCTATGAATAATTAAAGTAAATTAGTAAGGATTGCATGTTATGAAAAAAAAAAAAGGAACTATAAAATTAATAGGTTGATTCATTTACTTATTGGTTGTCTAGGTCTTAATGTAAATTTTGAATTTGAGAAAGGGGAACATAGCCCATTACTCCTCTAAGAGATTGAAAATTTCTAAGTTACAGAAAAATTGAAAAATTCTAAGCTTTTGAAGTGTCCATGCTCTAACAATTAAAGAAGTAAAAATAGCTGAGCTTCATTAAAACCAATAGCACATTTGCTAAAACCTGTTGCAGAGCAGCAGATTTTTGTCCTTGATGTCTGTGGTTTGGAAATTCTGTAATGGGACTTTCTGTGATTGTTTTCAAGACCCACTTGTAAAAGAGGATGCTCATCAGCTGTTCGAAACTGTCACGTCTCTGTTGATTTCAGTTACGATAATTTCTACTACCTAAGAATCTGCCCCGAGGTCTTCCTGGAAGGGCCCTTCTTTTTGAAAGGCAAAACCCTACACCCACGATACAGCAACAAAATGCCTTCTGTTCATGCATTATCACTGTAGAATATTCAAGTGTTGTGGCACTTTAGTAGCAAAAGAAAGGAAGGTGGCCTGCCAACTAAAGCAGGATGCAGTTTCTACCCACCATCTTAGATGGTCTTACAATGTCCTCTGTTAACCAGCTTCTCTGGTAATGAATTACTATCTTCTCCTCATTACTTTAAAATCCAAATATAGAAATATTGTTACTCCTAGTAAGGCAGAATGAACCAGAAAAAGAGAGTATAGTTTTCAGATTATACTTGTAGCACTGGGAATTTAAAAAAAAAAATAAAAAAAGGAAAACTAGTGCTGTTTCACCTGCAAACTTAAGAGCTTTGGTACACAAGTACAGTCTCTGAGAGATCGTTTCTGTGGTGCCACTTCAGAAGCAGCTGCCTCAAAAAGTGCTGTGGAAATACCTAAGATTTTGACTGTGTTGCTGCACTTAACTGTAGGGAGGGTTCACCAAAACCAAGGAACTCTGAAGTGATACTTCTGCAGTTTTCTGTCGTGGATGCTTCACATTCCATATGTCCTGCAGGAAAAGAATATCTTCTTGTTGTTTTTGTGGTGGTGGTGTTTCCCTCCCCTGCCCCCACCTCCCCCGAACCAAGTGTTATTCAGTGGAATTCACCTTGCAGAACAGGAAGACTTTTTAAGGCTCCCAGTCTGCTGCACAAACATGTGCTGCATATGTTGTTTTGCTTAGCAGTTCAAGTATCCTAGCAAGTCTTACTTAATAATCTATCTAATAAGGCTTGATTGTGCTTCACTGTGTTTAAATTTTTGGGGGAACTGTTTAGACAATGAAAGTGCTCCAGTGTCCGCATTTGTGTAAATCTCCAAAATTAGAAAACACAGCCTTTAGTGTCTCCGGGCCTGGGATGAGTGAAACACCGAAAGGAATTGCATGTTGCAGTATTTTACTCAATATCCCAACAGTAGCGTACGCAATACATTGTGTAAATAATATGTGTTTATACTTTATTTTCTGTATTACGTTTTGTTGCTGTGAGTGTTAAATGGAATGGTCAGAAAGCAGTTTCATAGCTCTTTGCAGTAACAGAACCTGCAGAAATAAAAGGACACATGTAGATCGATTTTCTCTGAGCAATAAGGTATTGTGCCCTGTAAGTTCTGAGAGATTCTTCTGATTTTTGCGACTTTAAACAGTGCTATCAAATTCTAGGTGGTGCTATTTCTCTTTGGCATTATGTTTCCATTAAATAATGTATATTGACACAGACTCACAGTATCTCACAGACTGGCAGCATCTGGAAAAAAAATCTGCATTATCACTTAAGAACTGATCCCAGATAAAGTGGTGATGTTGTTATTTTGCAGTTACTTTCTCCTGTCTATTTGCTCATGCTTATGCAGTACAAATGAAAGAATATGAACTTCCATTGTGTACTTGGCCTGAGTCTTAATATCTCAAAGCTATTACTTAAAGGAAAAATATTTCAAGCTACAAACCATAGCTGCTGTGACAAATAAGGAATTCCAAATGAGGTTACAGGAACCTAGTTAAACTTAACATACTTCAGACCTTCAAAATCCCATTCTTCTGGACACATTCTTTTACCTCACATTGAAGATATCCATTTGTGGTTTTAGTGATAGTGCTGTTATAGATGAGGTTGTTTAGGGCTTTTTTGTTTAAATATAAGTCTTCCTTTCCCTTGTGCCCTGGCATTATTTTCACTATTGACAGTGGTTTTACTTTAATTCATCATTTTGATAATTTTAACTGGACAATTCTATTTCATGTACTTATGGCACTTCATGTGAAACAGTTTTGCCTTCATTTCCTGTTTATTTTTAGTTGCTAATTTTCAGACTTTTTCCATCCCCTTGGGTTTTTTAAAATCCTGTTTGGTACAAACCAGGGTGGTCCAACTGGCAGCCCAAGGAACAGTTCCATCTGGCCTGCTGCATTTGCCAAGGAGGAGCTAGGAAATGCCTGTAAGGGCATGCACTGCCCTCACAAGCAAATGTTACCTATTGCTCAGATACATAACCATGCTTAAAGCCCAACTGTTGTGCCATGTCTACCCAGGAAAAGAGACTGGCACTAGACATCCCTTTTTCTGAGCACAGCCAGGTGTCTAAAGGGGCTAGTTGTGCTTTCAAAACAATCTTCAAAGAGGATGCTACAAGTGGAAGAAGGTAGCACCTGTCCCTAAAAAAGCTAGGCCACTGTTGTTTTTCCTGGTTAGACTGATAAATTAATAGACAGAGTGATAGACAGACTGCTTAAGCCCCGGGACAGTTGGAACTAGTTGGAATTTTAGTATCGACTCAACAAAGCTGATATTATTAATTCATGGTATCATTGCTGGCTTTGCTTCTCACCTCCCTGAGTGCCCTCTGTCAAGTGTTTGTATCTTTTAGCCTTGGCATAAGATGAGCATAATGATAATAACCAAGCACTATGCATTGAAAGCACCGTAAGAACCAAATGTGTTTTGTCAAATTGACAATATAATTTCAAAGGATTTTGTTCGGTTACTTTGCACTTTTCTTTTTGTTGGAGAATATTCTACCTTCAGATTCACATGGGTGTCTCACTTGAAGTCAGTGCATCTGCCAACATGCAATTCCTCATAAGAAATTATCTCAAAAGCTGAATTTATCCCATGTACTCCATTATGTTGTACAATAATAGCCTTTCTCTAGAAAAATGAGCCCAGCTAAGCATGAGGTCTAACCAGTGCCTCATAAAACAATAATATCGCATCTTTTGATGTGTATTCTATTTCCATTAAAAGTATTTATAATGTTTAGCAGGAATGGGGCAGACTGCAGTTTGGCAAAAGGCTGAAATAAGCAATCAGGAGCAATATACCCAAGTGTACATTTACTGTTACCATATATCATTGTGTGATGACAGGAGAGCTCTGCTAGTTTTAGTATCCTTATCCAATATGCTGTAGCACGTAGACTTATCAAAGAGGATATAGAAGAAAGAAAACCCCACCATAATACAACATCTTAGTTTTATGCTAATGCCATTTAGCATCTTGCTTACCTTTTAAACTGTAAAGCAATACCAGGTTAATGTTCCTAATTTATAAGCCCTTTCCTGTTTAGAGTGTACAACAGCACAACTGCTCTATTCACTCTGTGCTCATTTATTTTAAAATATTTCTGCTGTTTATTGTCCTAGGCCCTCTACACTGGTCTGTAGCATTCCCTATTACAATGTGCATCTCCAATTTTGGTTAAAAACACCCCTTATTTCTGATACAGATCACCTCCCTAAGGCTTTTTTTTTGGGTCTTGATTAATCTCCTTTGTTTTCTGTCTCCTCTTTGTCTGTTCTTTCTTATTGTCTACTCTTTATGCTATCTATAGCTATGGTCTTTCTTTCCTGTTCCTTCCCCTCCCCCCCCACCCCCCTTTCATGCTTAACTCTTTTTTTCAACTGATTTACCCGTCTTCATTTGGTGATCTTTCCCCCTATCACAGTTTTCTCCCCATAACCTTCAGTCTGACATTTCCTTTTTCTTTCTGCTCTGTTCACTTTACTTCACTGTCTTCACCCCTCTTTGTTTTCCTTTCCATTCTCTTAACGTTGTCTGATGTCTGGGAGATGACTGATGATGACAGAAAAGAGGAAGAGAGGACAGCAGCTGGAGGAATTAAGACATAGGCTACTTCTCAGAGAAAACTTTTGTTCGGGAATAAATAATTGAATGGAAGCATCAGGCGGGAACAGCAATAAAAAAGCCTGATCATTTATGACTAATTATTCATTAGTGAAACTGAATGTTACCTGAAAATTGCAGTCAACAATGTCATGGAAGGACTATGCAACAGCATACATAAAAATAGATAAAGCTTAAGTAGTTATTAAATATGGTTAGTAAACAGTTGAAGGGTGCATGTCTCTGGAAATGTTCATGGAGAAAGAAATGACACTGGAGGGTAAGGAGAGGCTAGTGAAAGAAAAATAGGCAGAAATAAGATGGAAGTAAGAGGAAACGATGCAGTCACACATGAAATATGAAAAGATGGTGAATCAGAGGCACTAAAGACTTGCCTCAAGTATTGGGAGCAGGTTGAAAAAGTAGCACAGAGCTGAGAACAGGCAGTGATTATTCTGGACAGAAAAAACAGGAGCACTAATAATGGCAGCAGAACCAGCTTATGAGGGTACCAGACACACACTGTGTATGAAAGTAATTTGAAGCAGGATGCAAAACTATCTGGGTAAGACAATGAAGGAAGCCAATGGGTTTGAAAGAGGATATGGTTTCTACTGATAAAATTCATCCTTGTTTAAATGGCAGAAAGTGCTCAACTAGAGGAATTTACATGGTAGTTTCCCATTGGACCAGAGTTTGTCAAAATTTTTGCGTATTGTCAGTGATATTTTACAAAACTTATGTCTAGATTTTGCTACTTGTGTTCATATTTTCTAACAGAAATTTATTCTCAGAGTTGTTCTCTGATTTAGTGACATTAGAGTCACAGGCAGAATCTAGCCAGTTACTGGCATAACTGGAGTAACAGTCCTATAAAAATGTCACAAGCTTTTCAATTGCAGTAAGAGCAAGGACTCAATGTCCTATTTTGGAAAGATCATTTTAGTAGCTTTGTCAGCATTTCTATAATGCTAGTCACCTCTCATTGGCTGTCACAGATTATGATTAGGTGATGTATATTATAACAGTATTTTGCTTGCTGAAAACCTGACAGTAATACCAATGAATGCCAGCACAGTGAATAAGTGGAGAGCATAACCTTTGTTCCAGAATATTTTTCTGCTTGAAAGTCACATTTCCTGGAAATTTATGCTAGGAAATGGTATCACACACTTTAGTACCATGAGTTGTGTTAAACTAAGGTGAAGGAAGTATGTCCTTAACTAAAACATCAACAAGGTATGCAACATTTTACAGAAATTGGATTAGAGATGGCTAACATGACTTCACCAAAGGCAAATCTTCACCAAAGGCAAATTGTGCGTGACTCATTGTGTGGTCTTTAATAATGGAGTAATTGCATCAGTGGATGTGCTGCATCAGGGAAGAGTTATCAATGTAATCTCTCTAGACTTCTGTAAGGTCTTTGATGTGGTCTCCTACAACATTCTTGCCTCTAAGTTGGAGAGATAAGGATTTTATGGATGGACTATTAGATGGATAAGGAATTGGATGGCTGCATACAGCAAGTTCCAGTTAATGGCTTAATGTCCAAATGGAAACCACTAAAAAGTGGTGTCCCTCAAGGATCTGTACTGGGTCCAATACCATCTTCATTGGTGACAAAAATGGGGGTATTGAGTACACCTTCACCAAGTTTGTGGATGACAAGAAGCTGAGTGATGCAGTTGATGTGCTGGAGGGAAAAGATGCTCTCCAGAGGGACCTTGTCATACTTGAGGGTTGGGCTGATATGAGCCTCATGAAGCTCAATAAAACGAAGTGCAGGGTCCTGTACCCGGATTAGAGCAGTCCCCAGTATGAGTACAGATTGGGCGATGAACTGATTTAGAGCAGCCCTGCAGAGAAGGACTTGGGGATACTGGGGGATGAAAAATTAGGTATGAGCTGGCAATGTGTGCTTGCAGCCCAGAAAGCCAGTTGTATCCTGGGCTGCGTACAAGAAGCGTGGTCAGTAGTGGAGGCAGATGACCCTTTCCTTCTACTCCACTCTCATGAGATCCCAGCTGGAGTACTGTATTCAGTTCTGGGATCCCCAGCACAAGAGGGCCTACAGGAAAGGTGTGGAGGGACTGTATATCAGGCAGTGTGGTGATAGGACAAGGAGCAATGGTTTTAAGCTGAGGGAGGGTAGATTTAGATTGGACATAAGGAAGAAAGTCTTTACTGTGGGGGTGATTNTAGGTATGAGCTGGCAATGTGTGCTTGCAGCCCAGAAAGCCAGTTGTATCCTGGGCTGCGTACAAGAAGCGTGGTCAGTAGTGGAGGCAGATGACCCTTTCCTTCTACTCCACTCTCATGAGATCCCAGCTGGAGTACTGTATTCAGTTCTGGGGTCCCCAGCACAAGAGGGCCTACAGGAAAGGTGTGGAGGGACTGTATATCAGGCAGTGTGGTGATAGGACAAGGAGCAATGGTTTTAAGCTGAGGGAGGGTAGATTTAGATTGGACATAAGGAAGAAAGTCTTTACTGTGGGGGTGATTAGTCACTGGAAGAGGTTGCCCAGAGAAGTTGTGAATGCCCCATCCCTGGAAGCATTCAAGGCTGGGTTAGTGAGAACTTTGAGCGACTTGATCTAGTGAAAGATGTCCCTGTCTAAGGCAGGGGGGTTGGACTAGATGTTCTTTAAAAGATCCCTTCAAAGAGAAACCAGTCTATGATTCTATGAAAACCCCATTTACAAAGACAGACAGAAGGGAAGCCAGTACAAAATACTGTAGCCTACGTTCATTGTTCAGTGTGTCCATGGACTTTACACATAACAAATGAAGATTAAGACATGTTTTTTATGCTAATTGTTTTCAACTGTTGTCTCAAGGAAGAGAAAAATAAAACGGATAAAAATATTTTCTTTATTAAAAAACAAAGGAAAATGGTATCTGGGAAAAGATTGCGTATTACAGGTTCATACAGTAGTGTTATTTTAACGTGTGATGATTGACTTTTGTAGCAATTTAGAGACAAGGGAATAAGAACAGGCAGTATGGTACTTTAAATGGTTATGGGCAGTCAGTCTCCAGTTTTGTCAGTTGTAGTAGGAATGAATTGTCTCAGGATCTGACTGAACTATGCATGTATGTCCCCTATTACAGTAATGCATATATTTGAACAATTTTCGTGACAGGTTAGTCTGCTCAAGCCACCAGCCACTTGACAGAAAATAAAACCTTCCTTAACTTCCAAACCATAAAGTGGTTGAGAGAAGCAGGACAGAGAATGATTACAACTCTCTGTGGATTTCTGTTCTAGTCTGTCCGCTTCATTGTGGAGCATAATCTTTTCTATGAGTGAAAATTACTCCGGCATAGCATAGCAATCTTTTTTTTTACAGATATAACTGAAGACAGAGAAGAGGATCAAAATGTAGACTCATCCTTTAGATTTGCCTTTTTATATATATATTGCTTCTATTACATAGTCATAGTTCTAGGAAAGAAATTAAGGGGATTCTCTCCCCAAGTGAAGCAGATGTTTTACTGAGCCAAGTCTGAGATTCTGTTCTTTGGGAGGAAGCAGAGGGAATGCCTATTTATGGTATTTTGCAGCTGCACTGAAGGAAGTATTCTCTTCAGATTATGTTGAGTGGCTCCATAGTACACAACGTTTGTGGTCCCTCAGTTGAGCCAAGAGCGATGTAAGCAACTTTTACGCAGACGAGACCTTAAGAGTCTGATCCTCAGACATGAAGACAGTTCTTCATAAGTTTAGCATTTGGAGAATTCAAGACTCTTTGCAGTAAGCAGTTTACTCCTGTCTGAGTAACATCAGTTACTAAACCAGTTCCTGGTTGTTATTTTCAGGTGTAACTGCTGTGAGGAAATGACACATAATTGGGGCTCTCCAAAAGTGTCAAAACAGCAATCCGTACTGTACCTCCAAAGTTATTCAAGGTGTAAGTAAAACATGTTGCAGTTTTATGTTCTGGTGCAGCGGATTATAGTCAAGAGCAAAGAGTTAAGGGTTCATCTGCTTCCCAACTAAATGTGCAGAAAAGCAATAGTATTTGAGGACACTCCAGGCTACTTCTGAGCCGAAAGTCCTAGCAGTAGACATGGGAGCTGGGAATGTGTTAGGCCTTTTGGGCTCCTGTAGCCCGACATCCTTGTTCCTAGCATGCACCTGTTATTTACAGGAATATCAATAAATTCTGAACAATAAGTTCATTTTAATTAATTCAGGAATCGTTTATCTTCGTAGCCCTATTAAGCAGGAGGGTGTTTTGGCCCAGAGGGAGCAGTGTCTGTCATTCAGAGCAGGCTGGTCTGTCCGTATATGGTACTGTGTTGCTCCAGTTAAATATACCTCAATTGAGTTGACAACACAGCATAGCTTCATGGTTGCATAATCAGTGTTTTCCCCTTTTGCTTTGTTTGTGACCAAACAAACCCTGTTTGAGTAACTAATTTCCATGTGGGATTTTCTGTACAGTTATTGCTATATTAAATGAATTCCCTGCAAGGAAGAAATAATTTATTTTGTAAAATGAGCTACTTTCTGTGCCCCCACAGAAGTATCGGAGGATTTGAAACACTGAGAGAGCAAATCTTGTTTTGTCAAAAACAAGAATATCTCCTCAGAATGTAGGAGACTTTTGGCCTGGTTGGTCGTATGGTTTGGAGCTGCTCATAGAGCTTGAAGCATGAAAAAGAGAGCTCTTCTTGACCTATGCTAGTGTTGTAAGAATTCAGGTCTTTTGGCAGACCTCAGAGGCAGAACACGGATAAAATAAAGCAGCCTTCCATTGCATTGGTAAGACCTCCTTTTCTTTTCCCTCACCTTTCTCTTGACACAGTCTACTCCCTCAGTGGCTATAGTACTCTTCCAACTCTTCCTTCCCTCTGGATGTCCTCCTGGTCAGCTCAACACAGACTTTTAAATTCACATTTAGAAGACAACACCAGTCTTTGATTTGGCTTGGTCCTTCCAAGGTGCTATTTGCCTTCTGGAGCAAATGAGGCAGAAGTCTAATGACAACATATTTATTCAAAGCCTAAGCCTTAATCATTCCCTAAACACTATACTTCCTGGCTATTGAATTAAATAGGGATCCAGCACAGAATATATTTATTAAAAAAACCCAACAACAAAACAACCAAACAATCATTATACATGCAGAAAGCAATTAAAGATTGCACAGGTGAACTTAATGCTGATATAAACTAAAGTTTGAATAAGAATTTGTAGCATGTATCATATTGTATACAGATTTTAATGTAACATTCTATCTTTTAAGGTAGAGTACAGTAAACAAGATAAAACCTTGAAAGAAAATTGTCGTTAGGTGGAGCTACACAGACTACTACATTGATTTAAATGGAGATTTTACGGACCTGTAGTACAGACTCTTGTATGTCTCCAAATGACCTATTTGGCAACAGCCATAAACTATCATCTCCTTTGTGGGCTGGCCACAGTATGGAGAAGATGCATGTAGTTTAGCAGTAACTTTCCCAAACATATACCTACAGCAGAGGAATGTTGAAAATTGAGAACTGTGTGTCCTATTCCAGGTTCTTGTGGGAAGCAGTTGTTCCTAGTAGTACTAAGTTATAATTGGTAGTACTAATTAATTTTTTTTTTCACAGTTTTCCCACCAGTTTACCCCTTCTTCTTTTTCCACTAGCATATCTCACACAGCCGGCAATATTTTCTGGTAGTCCTTTTTCTCCTGTTGAGTCTTCCCATTCACTTTTAACTCACTTTTTTATGAGCACTGCGTCTTCCAACCTGAGTGATCCTTTCTCTGAGCAGAGTGTATAACAAGAGGAACATTGAGAACACAGGAAGGCTGTTTGCCTCTTTTCTGTTCCCGTGCCCAGTGCCATAATTGTTTCTGGCAGCCATGAGGAGCTGTTGCAAGGGAAAGCTCTGTTCAGTTCTGGAAGACAAAATGTGAAAACAGACTCCGTAAAGAATGTTGCTTGATACCCTCTAACAAGCTTCCTTCAAGCACATGCAAACTCTTGATTTTTGTTTGAAGTTTGTAGCTTGTCCAAACAGGGTGAGACTGCTAAGTGACGGTGAAAAGCATCCTGCCAAATTCTAAGTTCTTCCTTCAGAGAAGGAAAGTTGAAGACCCTCTCAGCAAAACAGTTATAGGAATTTTGTAAGATGAGCAGAAGTGTATAATTAAGCTTGGTTCACTTACAGAAATGGGGTTAAATCCACATAATCAAAGTTTATAATCAAATACAGGTTTAGAAGACTCCTATAGACAGCATTATTTACCTAACATTAGAGGAAGATCCAGATTCATCTGTAGAACAGGAATTTCTAGTAAAAACTTTTTTTCAGGGAAAAAAAAATATCAGTGGGAGTTTTTAACATGTGTATCCGACTCTCTACATGATATAAAGGTCCTCAGGCCAGCTCTCCATCTAGTGTAAAAGTAACATAGTTCTGCTAAATACTAGATGGCACTTGGTCTTATTTCAAGAAAGATATTGAAAAGGAATGACTTACCCTGCTGTTCAATAAATAAAACTGTAAGTTGATTCTTACATAACAATGGGACCACTTTGCATTCCTTGAAAACTCTTTGGCTGTCCATAGTGTGATCAGCTTCAGTATCTGCAGAGAATATATTAGATCTTGAGTGTAAAGCCCCTCTTTCCTCAAGAGAGCTGTGAGGAACTTAAATGATTTGTTAATCCCTCCCATGGTTGGCAACTGTTCTGAAAGCTATCTTTGATAGCTAGGTTTATTGAGGAATGTTATGAAAGAATTTCAGAGAGAACAGGAAAGCAAGTCCCTGCCTATCTGATTAATAGCTGGGAAGAATGAAAGGACGAAATAACGATCTAACATCTTCTGCTGACCATTCTGAAACCAAACTGTCATTGAAGGAGAGGCAACAAAAGAGCCCTGCCTAACACAGGCTGAAATAGCAAGACCACTACCTCACCTTCTGTTTCTTCTGGGAACAGTACAGCATTACGGTAGCCCTAAAATGTATGAAGGGTGGGAAATGAAGATTACTGAACTCTTTGCAACAGTATGACTCTGGTTTTTTCCTCACGCCCATGTAAATTGCATCCAAATGTTTATTATTACCTCCATTTGCTTAGACTATTTCCTTTTCCCTGTAGTGTCGTATTATTTGCTCTCTGGACTCCAGGTTCAGTCAGCTCAGTGTGCAAGTGGTTCAGGAAGTCATATGAAAGCAATGTGCTCATTAGTACCATGTAAATTAGCTCACAGTTTGCTCTCCAGATAATATGGATAATCAGATGCCTCCTTTCTCTGGTGCTAAAGGAAAGGTGTTTTAGATCATCTGTCATTAATAAGATTATTTATTCTGTTTGATTTTGAGATGTTTTTAGTGAATTAAACACTCTTGATTTGAAGAGAAATTTTAACTGGATGGAATTAAAGCCAGATTTTGATGACTAGCAGCAGCAGCGATCTGTGAATTACTGACGTATACGTTTAATATCTCCCTGGAGAGCAGGAAAGTTCTTCAAATGTTGAAACTGGCTTAAATAATTCAAATTCATATGAGTGGTGAAAATTCTTTGGCTAATAATGTTAGCCTGATTTCTTCACTTCCAATTTAATCTAGAATATTTGGAATAGTTTTTAATCGTATGTTGATTTATTTGAATATCTTATTCAATGGAATGATTTGTATCCTTATGCTCACACAGTAGAACTGATTAGATTAATATTCTCAAGTTTACTAAAATAAATATATTTTTATCGAGCAAATGATTATGGTTTTTGATGTACCTGTTCTTGTTTGGTGCAGGAAGAACAAGCATAACGCCTGGCTAATTTTCCTCTTTGTTTCTATAAAAGCTGTAGGAAGTGATAAAATTATTTTTTTGTTTGTTTGTTTTGGCTGGAAATGCTAATTCACTTCTGCTAGGAATGGAGACGAAAGAAAAAAATGAATGAAAAATACGAAAAATTAAGGGGGCACTGTGACTGAGTTGCAGAAGGCTAAGTTTCAAATCCCTGCTCTGTATTTAAATAAAGGCACTGACAATGATGCCTGTTTGCTGTTCTGGAGTCTCTCATCCTTGCTTTTATGTGGAAAAAACTTTGAAACTTCTGGGGTTAATTCTAATGTGGGGAAGAAATATTTTTGAGATTTCAGAGTTTCACAGGAAAGGAGCTATTTACCACCCAGCTACAATGTCAAGAAATAACATGAAGCAAAACAATTGTCAGGAACAATCATTCTAAGTAATTTCTTTTACGGGTTTAAAATTCCAAGGCCTTACCCACAAAATACTCCAGTTCTTTAGAGGCGGGTGCTTCTTACTGCTTTATAGAAATGGAGCTATTTAGCCCGATGATAATGGAGTCTGTAGGAATAAGAATGGAATTTAACGTGAAAACTGTTAGGTAGTACAGACTGCGTGTAAAGATTTCATCTCTTTTTTTGCCTTAGACCTGTCTGTTTTCTTTCTGCATAATTTGAAGAGTTAGTATTTCTATACTTCAGTATGTGTCAAACATTACTATCTACCTTCTTGAAGAGAGAAATAAGCGACACTGTATCTCACAGCCATTTGATTCTCTTGGGTTATGCTTTTTTCAAGTTCTGCTAAAGCCTGTTACAGGACTTCACTTCAACCTCTGCACTGCTCCTGTCAGCCTTCCTTGACTTTCTTCATATCCTCCTCCCTTAGCCAAGCAGATATCAGGTCTTTCTCCTCTGTCACAGAGTCAAGCCACATGGCTGCAAGTTTTTTTTACTGTAAATTTTGTAAGGACGACTTCTACAGAGTCTGTTCTTCACCTGTTGTTTTCTCGTGTAGCCAAAACCAACTTTTCCGTTCTTTACATTTGTTCAGCTTTCTTATGAACACCATCATGTTTAATATTTAGCCTTATAAAATATTCCAAATTACACTTTTGGGACACTAAAAATAAAAGACACGGCCTTGCATTTTACTGTTCAAAGGAAGAGGTATGAGAGACCTGTCTCATTTTTAATGGCGATAATCCAGTAACTCACCATTGTTAGGTACAGTAGGGGAAAAATAATGCTTAGTATGTTTATAAACTGTAATTGTGTATGTGATCCAGATATCAGGATTGCAGGCTAGGTATCTCCAAGGGAAAAAGGAATCCACTTTCCAAGTTTATAGTCGCAGCACATGGCAAGTTCTGCCAAATCAAGAAGTCGTGTTAAATTCAGGCAGGGCCAGAGATGTGTAAATGTAACCTGCACATTCAGTACAATGGAGATGTACCCAAATACTTGTATAAATAAGGAAGTTTAACTACTGGTAGAAATCTTGCTGGGGAAACACTGAAGTTTTCTGAAGAAAATAAGCCATTATGTTCCTTCATGACCATACAGCAGGATGGTTTCTTGTAGCTGGCGTCAAGTGAGCTTGAGCATCCAGTCTTTTGTATAGACTTTTCTTTGATGTAAATTAGTGGTGGCATACCAGTCTTAAATGGTACTTCATTGCTGTGTAAAAAATAATGCATTAGAAGATTATCTCCAGAAAAGGTATAGTAAATAAGTTCTTCTAAAACAAAGCATAATTTATTGCATGTTTTTATCAGCAGTTGAGAACACTAAAAAAGAGAGTTAATCAGATGCAGAAACTTATAGATAAAACAATTCTCTTGGGTCCCTCAAAAGGCATAGCTATCAGAAAGCTTCTGACTTGCAAGATTCTATACCTTTTCAGTTATCAGAGAGGCAAAATCAAATTCACTGCTGGGAAGGACGGCTTTTGACATTCAAAAGTTTTGAAGCTCATGCCCTGTAAGTCAGTATTTTTCTTCTCATTTTGTGTGGCTAAAAATATTGTACGGTAGGGTCAGTGGTTGGTGAGTACTTTGAGACCCATTTTTCATGTCTCATAATGTCACACATGATTTATGTCACAGTCTTTAGTTAGCTACTTAAGGCTGCTTAGTACCAAAATGGCTTTTAATAAATATGACAGAGACTATCACCTTCTGACAGGCAGCATGTGTCATTGAAATAAAGGCAGTCATACAATAGCTTTAAAAGAGGAGTGCCACAGCTGAACAAGCAGCTTTTATGTTCTTTTTTTGCTGGACCGCCTCCGGGAGTAAGGGGTAAGTTTAGTTTATTGCTTTGGTTTAGCTTTTGGTTTAGTGCTAAACTGAAATTTTCTGGCAGCAAACTTGAATAGGATCTTGGTAGGATAGTCTTCCAGAAAACGCAATAGAACAAATGCAGTCAAACAAGGCAATACACAAAATACTGTAGACATAAATGGCTTTGTACAGTCTCTTTTTTATACTGTTTTAGTATTCAGGTACATGTACATATATGACTGCATGTGGAAAACCTGATGTGTTTGTCTGAGCATTTATCTGTAGGAAAAGAAAGCAATAATTTACTGTCAGATTGATGTGCATCAGGGATAACTTCGCTGAAATCAAAGTACCTTTGCAGTGTAAAGCAATATGAGAAGAGAATCAAACCTCCCGTATATCAAGGGCATAGATCTAACTCAGTTTTACTGTGAATAAATGACATACAAACACGCGTACAACCTGTAGTTAAAGAACATCGTTAGTGTTGTCAAGTTCAGCAGTCAAATAATACAGGTTAATATATTGGCAAGGCTTGTGCAGCTTGACTTGAGCTTTTATGTATGTACCATGTTTAATTACATGACCGTACCACAGTGCTCAGAACAGACAAACACATCCTAAGCCATGGTTTCTGCTGTTGTAGGCAAACTGATAGTATTGCATTGCTCAGTTGAATCTATGAAGTTGCTCAGTTCAACCTGTGACAAAATCAAGTTGTTAGTTATGTTCTTCTTCAGCTACAATAACCTTGAACCGAAGTCTAGCGTTGTACACACATATTCCTGCACTGGTTTAAACTGTGTTGGATCCCGTCACTGGAACAGACCAGGGAATATGTTCTGCGTGTGCTGTTTGTTACTGCCATGGAAACATAGAGGAGGAGTTGCCTTTATGGAATGTAGAGGGGGGAAAAAAGCAAGGCTATATAAATAAAAGGAATGAATTGGGACAAGAACAAGAGAGGGATGGACAGTGGGGATAACAGAGCTGCGATAATAGACAGGGAGAAGGAAGGAGAAAAAGCTTGGGAGGTTTTGATGGAGTAAACTTGGTCCCTCATATGTTTACATTTAATTATGAGATTACACTATTTTTCCATAAAATTCCTACCTCACGCAGGATGCACTTAATGAGCAGCTATTAAATATATTGCATTGCCCTTATCATGCATGGCCCCAAGCTATACTTATTGCAGACATTTCAAATTCTTGTCCAAAAGCAGAATTATTCATTTTTTTCAGAGATTTTTGTAAAGCCTTTGTCTCTTTCAACATTTTAAGTAGGGTTGCAGGAACAACACCAATTCCAGTATTTCCTAACTTTCCAGTGCTTAAAGTTAGTATTCTTTCAAATTTTTCATATGTATAATTATACATATGCATTCAGATACATGCAGTATAGTGTGAGCAGACAAATTGATGTGTGTTACTGCAGGAAAATAAAGCTGCTTAAAATTTTATTTTATAAGGACAGAAAGTTATGTGAGGGCGTGAGGAACTCTAAAAATGACTGGTAATAAAAGAAAGCAAGAATCTCCATACTATATTTAACCATTGTGTTACATCATGTAGTTCTGCAGCAGATTAGTCATCACATCAAAAGGTTGATGGAAATAATAGTGAAAAGGACTTGGCGGACTTTGAACATATATGGGGTAATTCAGTAAGTGTGACAAATGACTTCTGGCATTTTAAGGTGAAATGGAAAAACTACAGCCAGAATACCTGCCTCTTTTCTGTTTTTTTTTTTTTTTTTTT
>VXBW01005454.1:751459-803888 GCA_013400375.1 Thinocorus orbignyianus | reverse complement strand
TTTTTTTTTTTTTTTGTTTTGTTTGTTTGTTTGTTTTTCTTTTTCTTTCTTCCTTTTCCTTTTTCTTTTCCTTTTCCTTTTCCTTTTCCTTTTTTTCTTTTTGTTTGCTTGTTTGTTTTTAATTCTTGATTGCAATTTGCTGATATTGGTGCAAGTTTTATGGATAGAGTAGAATTGGAGTAGAAGGATAGCAGTTACAGTAAATTAGTTTTGTGATTTTAAGTATTTTACAAAGTTTGGTCTAGGTGGTCCACTGGATGGATAAATAAGATGAAGTTTTTGCTGGAATAGCTAGGAATATGATATTTTAGGGAAGGAAGCTAGTGATTTCTGAACTTGTATCAGTATATTGGGACAGACTTCTCCCTAATAGTATGTAATAGCTAACAGTAGTCTTCAATAGTCTTTGAGAAAACTCACCTTGGTTTTCCAACAGACCTCTGCACTAACATTTTGACTTAAAATTATTGACTGGCTAAGACTGATGGTTCAGAGCTGAGGGCCAGGGACTACAGCCAGTAGTAAATCCAAGCAAATGCTCTATGTTGAACACCATATAGTTAAGATGAAAGGGATAAAAGAGAGGTTGAAACATTTTTTTTTTGCAGCAAAATAGTTTAAACAGATATGAATACTACATTTCTAGAAAATTGCTGCCGTGTATCCTAGCTAATTCCATTTCTTGATATCTCTTTCTTGTTCCACATATTCAGCATCCGTTTATGTTTACCTGTCAGGATCTTCAGTGGGGCTAAAAATTATTGAATTAATTAAATATATAAAGCAAAAGCAAAACATGAGCAGTGAGGAGGTAGATGAAACGTGTTTGTGAATATATGAATTATTATTGGACTGATCAAAACAATATGTATCCATTTTTTAAAAAAAGATATGGCTGCTATGTGTATAGTAACAGTTGTAATTATTTTTAAAAGAATTGACTTGACATGTGGATAAAATTTATTTCACATTTTCAGTGTATGATGAAAGGCCGATCCTGGCATTTTTGTTAGATAAGTAGTAATAAGAAGATATAAATATTAATGTTTGTGAAGCAGAAAAAATAGCCAAGGAGCTAAAATTTATCTGAAAGGTCCCTTTTCCAGTAAGATCCTAAAGTGAAGATGAATATAGAATGATATGCATTTTAATAAACAAGTGATATAGGGCTTCATAAAGTCATATGTTAGTGTGTAATTTGTACAGATTTGCCCTGCAAGATTAATAACTATTTAATCGACTGTTTAGTATTCAAAGTGCTCTTTTGTTTGGATCAGTGTTCAGTCCCACTTTATTTATTATCCCCTTTATTGAAGAAGATGGTGATCAGTATGTTCAGTGAAGTTACATGTGATTTTAAGGCTGCAGTTTCACAATTGGTGTAAACCAGTTTAAATCTATTCTGCTACTGTCCCACGACTTTTCTGCTCCAGGCAATGGGTTATAATGCCTCTCTTCTGCTGGCAACAACACTCATGCAGCTATGTAATTTGTTGGATCAGAGAGCTGATCTGCCTGAAAACTAATTAATTAATTTTGGTAGTTTTCAGCTGAGTAGAGTCAATCCATCTGATCCCAGCAATCCAGTCTTGGCACAAAGGAGGGGCCAAGAGCTTAAGGAAATGGGGAGAACTTTCCCTTTTGGTGGCAACGTGGACGTGGATTGTGAAATAAACTAGTTGTGAAACTTTGCCTGAATTGTGATGAACAGCATGCTCTAGACAGGATGGAGAAATAAAAAATTAACTAACAAGTTGTAAATGGGTCCTGCATAATCAGTGCAAGTGCTTGTAGGAAATAGAAAATTCAGTTTTGAAGTTTATAAACTGTATCGTGGAGTGAAGAGCAAATATTTCTTCTCTGCGGGTCTAATCCAGTTCTCTCTTAAGAGTCCATAGAAAAACTATCATGTTTTCAGTGTAAGATGGGTCAATTCCTGTTTGATGCTAACATGATTCAAATTGAATGGCTAAAAGAAAAATAGTAGTGAGAAGTTTGCCAAGAAAAAAAAATCTTCACTCAGTATCCATAAACCAGTAGAATTATCTTAAATATAGTGATTTGAAACTGAAACTATTAACAAAACATTTAATAAATACAGACTATAATATGGCTAATGGTCAGAAAACTTATACAGTATTACTACTATGTCCTGGTCAAATGTATGCTGTCATTTTCTTCAATTCCAGTTTCTGATGCAAATGCATGATTTTGCTTTTCACTGATACTTCAGTTTAAAATCTGTTCCTTGGTCATAAAGGAAGTACTTGCTGAGATGAATGCACTATGACTGTTATCACAAACAGTTAATTTCTGCATTGAATGTATCTTCATGGATGTAGGGAGATTATAGTATTTATTTATCCCAGAAAACTGCAGCTTAGTTCTGAGAACTGAATTTCCAGAAACCTTGGAGAACGCTGTAAAGAGATTAGGCTACAGAAATGTTTTAAAAGATAAGCTTATATATTTTCACTATAGCTGGATGAGTAATTTGTTTTCCTGGCAAAGATTCTTAAAATTAGTATTGGGATTCTCTTTCTCATTTAGCTGGTTAGGTGAAGGTCAGTAGCTAAGTCTTGCTGTCCATGTTGCTCTGCCTTCTCTTTTGCTCTTTTCCTTAACCCAAGGATACACTACTTATTTAAGTCAGATAGCCATCCAGAATTAGATTTACAAAGTTCTCTGGCCTTCTAAGTTGCTTTTCTCACATTCATATGATTCTCTCCTGCCAACTTAGCCTTCTGTCCTCCACCCATCCCTGTTTTGATTCATTTCTCTCATGCCGCGTGCCTAAATATTGCCCAACCCATGTGGAAAGTCCTTAATTCTTGTCAAGACAGGGTCATGACTAGCCCACCCAGGAAGATCAGAACCAAGGCTCCCAAACTGGGAACAAGGCTTGCCCACCAGTATAAAAGCCATTATTCCCTCATGCTCATCCAGGCCTTTGGGTTAGCAGACAGTTTGGGCAGAGGCACAGAAGGTATGTGTTAGGAGAGATGGGATAGACTGGGAAATAGCAAGAGATTTATCAGGGACATGAGTGGGACCGTGCAAGAGACAAGTAGGGTGGTAAGACTGACTATAAGACCGGATACAAGAGCAACTAAACCGAGCTTAGAGGTATAGGACAGGGAGGGTCGGTGGGTAAACAGTATAGGGTAAAGCAGACTTTGCCCTATATGCCAGTATGTTTTTGCTTAGTTGTGTCTGGACATTTGGAGGAGCTGGGGAAACAAGTTTGGCAGACGACCAGCGGGCCACCTACTCCAGCTTTCTCAGCCCCATGGGGGAGGCTTGAGTTGAAAAGAATTACTGAACAGACTGAGGCTATGCAGTGCTTAGTTGTGGAACAGGCCCACCCTCAGCTCTGTGATGCCTTTGGCCATCTCCATCCAAGTCTTTGATGAGTATTGCCTTTGGTCCACTGGCTTCTTTAACTGCACAGCCTTTCAGGCCATTGACCAGTCCATGGCCTTTAGGATACCTGGAGAATTTAAAAAGCTAATAAATAGTGAAAGGAACAAATCAAGTTCTTTGGGAATTTAGAAAACTGAAAGCTGGCCGCACTAGAATTTTCAGGAAGGGAAACATTTTGAGCATGGTGTGGACATGTAGAAGGACGTGAATAAATATTAGAAAACTCCATTAAACCCAGCTGTGCCTTCATCAAATGATAGTGGACATACAGTTTGACCATAATTACCCTCTCTGATACCAACCTATATTTTGTATATATTTGACCTGTGTCAAATTTCTGGGATCCGTGTACAGTCTGATTCCCTCCCAGTGTTGAGATACGCGTGTGCCAAGGGCAGTTCTCTAGTGGCTGACATCTTTGTTAGTGCTTTCCAGGCAGCAGACGTTTCCAACTGTTCTGCTACCCCATTTATCTGCTCTCAGGTAGCAAAAATGTGTTATGCGTAGTGATATCATTTCTTCGGCACATTTTACTAGACAGTAGCCTCTGTGGCTATCCTGGACATAGTTGGAACCTTTCATCCAGCAGAACTATTCTTCGCAATAAGCTGCTAAACACCTACTTTCCTGGAAATGAATGGGAGGAGGCAATGATCATGGCTGAGGCTGAGGAAGCTGCCATTATATGTTAATTAAAATCTTTTGGATTACATAAAATAGGCCAAACTATGTTGCTACCTCCACCCTGGTTATTTTGCAGGTATTTGTGTTGTTACCTGAGAGAGAAGGCGTATAAACCATGGGAAACCCCCAGATTGTAACCTCAGTCTTTTTCTTATCTTTCTCTTCTTCAATTCTGTGGTGTGAAGACTCCTGTTTCTGGAGTGTAGTCATCACAGTGGTCTTTACACAGTGCTGCCAATTTCTGGTTCAAAGGCAGTTACCTCATTCCAGTCAGGCTGTGTTATTTACTCATTTCCAGTGTATTATGTTCTATGGCACCTGGCCAAGTAGCATAAGTTCCTGTGACACCTTTTGAAGTCCTTGACCTTTCTGATGATTGCCATACAGTGTGCAATTAACTGGACCAGCTGGCCCTAAATATTTGGCTCTCCTACATGGCTTTTGTGACCTGGAGTAACCAGCAAAGTGGCTTCTTTGACTATGAAGTGACTAATCTCAGCTCACTGTAGTTGTTATTGGACAGACTCCCATATAGACCTTCATTTTGATCGTCTTATCAGTGGTGTTTGTGGAGGACATTCTTATGAGTTTGTGTATTAGGAAGTTTATTTCAAGAAACCTCTTAGGAGAGTGGCTCTGTGTACACCAGAGATCTGGGTTTTTTTTTTCCTCTTGGAGCTCACTGCCTAATACCCCAGTTCATACGAAACTACTACAGGGAATGAGCAGCAGAAACCAGAGCTAAACAAGGATGTATGTATCTTTACAGATACAGATGTATCTTTACATCTGTGCATTTTACAGATGTAAAGAAGGGCTATGGAGACGAAAGAATGTCCATGGCTCTGCTCAGAAGACCGTTTTCAATTGTGGTGTTTTAGGGACAGTGACCTAAGATGCATACAGCCCGTTACCTCTCCTGTATAACAAGCAGTTGTAAGTGATTTGATGCGGACTGGGATACTGATGAGGCATATACTTGGTAGAGTTCATAAGGTCAACATTCTTCTTCTAAGCTATACATGTGAAGTGTGGTAAGAGGTACATAGAGTTGTGTCTACCTGCTTCCTTAACAGCCAAGACCTTGATCATCAAGAATCCTAATACATTCAGTAGAATTTGTGTGTCATGCAAAGTAACTGTGTTAAAACATGGACACATATGTAGAGAAAATCTTTGGTAGTGCTTTCAGCAAAATTAACAGATGAACATAGAAGTTAATCACAGCATACAACAAGGTAACAATAAGCAGTATCTTAAGAAGAATGAACTGAAAGTTAACGTGACGTCTGATAGAATGGAATGTGTGAAAGGTGAAAATATCAAGGAGAAAACAAAATGCTTCCTTGGAGGCTATAGAAAAAATTTCTGTAGGAATTAGGAGAAAATCCTATTCCTTCAGTCTGCTCATGACCAAGTATAAGTGAAAGGGAAGGAACAATTCTGAGTGGACAAGGCTGGATGAGGTGACCTTGTAACTCGGCCAGCCATTAATATCTCATAACACACAATGCAGCAATGCTGGTAGGACTGAAGTAAGAAGAAAGCTCACTACAGCTGTTCATGACTGGTTCATCCCTGTTAAATGCTGGAATAGAAACACTTTTAGAGTAAAAACTCCCATGCTTGACCAATGTTTCTGGCACATTCACTGAAAGTACCAAAAGACTGTTGCTCTCCTTAATTGCAGCTATCTGTAGGATGTTTGGGGTTTTTTCTGCCTCTAATGTATCTATCCTAGAATTGAACATCTCATATGGTTTATTTGGAACTAGGGCATGAAAAGTCATATTTTAGGCATGATACTTCTAGTTAATCTGATGACTGCAAAATTAACTTCAGTCCTATTAGGGTGGGCTCTGAGATGGGAGCTAAGAAGTGTAAAGGGCTTATTTTGTTCAGAATTCATTTTGAGACAAGAATGTAATGTCTTCCATTCTTTGGTGTGTGTCTGGAGCTTCTCTATTTATATCATAGGACACACTGGTACTGTTTTAATTTTTATCTGGAAAAGTGATTCTTGGGTTTTTTTGGCTGAAATGCAACTGATGGAAATTACTGCTTGTAATGTCATGCAATTACTAGTTACTGGTGTAGATGATGAGACATTTCTCTAGTGTTCAGGAGATCGATGTGTAGTCAGGGCAAAGAGTAAGCCTGTTTCTCTGTTCATGACTAGCAGATTTGATTATTTTGAGTAAAACACTTGCTGAAGCAATAGCATTACAACATCCAAGAGTTTTTAATCTTTTGCTCTAAATCTTTGTGTTGTGATTTTTAAGTAAATGGAAGTAACAGAAAATGACTTACAATTTATGTTTCTTTCATTTCACTAACAATGATATTTTAGTGTGAAGGTTAAAATCTTTAATATTTGCTTTCAGAGAGAGTAGTATATAGTAAGCCAAATTGTTTAAGATAGTTGGTAGCACTACTTCAATCAACAAAATTTCAGATAAATGCTTATTTGGCTGCATTATAAACAAATGGGTTTATTGTTCTTCAAGCTGTGGCAAGACATAATCCAATAGTATCATGTCTTTGTCATCAGTAAATGCTGCAATTCTATTTTAGTTCTGTCCCTGAAAACTTACCATTATTTTCTAAATATTAAAATACAACATGTACTTTTGTCAATGACAAGTTGGAAGTAAAATCAATTGTTTCCGTGAACGATTATATTCAGCAACTTAATTATCTGATTGTACTCGGGCAATTTTAATCTTTAGTCTGAAAAGAAGCATTTGTACCCAGATTTTTCCAGTATGCAATATGGTGTGAACTTCAACAAACTTAGTTGAAAAATCTTAAGAAAAAAAGAGAAGAAAGATTTTGATCATCTTAACTTTGATTATCTTGTCAAGCCTCCTACTGAAGCCAATAAAATTGTTCAGAGGAAGCAGAATATTAAAGCTATGGAATTACATTGCTTTATCACAAAGAATGAAGGGATGTCATCACAGGAACAGAAATGGCCACCTTGTTTTGTGACCTACATGGGAATCACTGTTACTTGTGAAAGTCACTTCTAGATGTATACAGGTGTAGTTACTAAGCAGGAGAAACTGAAATGGTTTTCCCTCTCCCCCAGGGTACATAGTGATTGTGCCAGTAAACGTAGCATTAAGCTATGAATTGATAGCCAGAGGTATAGCTGCCAAAAAGCAAATACGTTTTATGTCCAAAATAACTATGTACATACACAATATATGCCTATGTATATCATCAGACATATTTCTGCAACTCTGCTGACCGTTTTCTATGATCTACTAAAGCTGTGAACCTATAGTTATGAAGCTATAGCTTCTCAGGGGAAGCTATATATGGCCATAGGAATGGCTCTTTGTGTAAATTATAATTTTGTATGCTATTGTCTTAGCCACTTCATATCTGTTAGCATTTTGCAGCCGTCTATGAGAGAGCCAGGAACAGTATTCCACAAGTGCTGAATGTCTTAAATTCACATTAGAAAAGTTGGCCCAAAAGAATGTACAGCCTCTGAATTCAAATAGAAGTATACATGCAACTTCAAACATTCAAATAAAATATATATACAGATCTCCCAGAGTAGATGAAGGTTAGACTTCAGTAACACATACTACATGTATCAAAATATGGACGAAATCCAGTGGCAAGTTAGTGCTCTTCATTGTGGGGAAAAAGTGACTTGACTTCTTCCTAAAGAAGGACAAGTTTGTATTTCAAGATGGATTTTCTGCACCAAATGGTTGCAGATGGCAAGTGAGACTCATTTGCAAATTTAGTGGTTGAGATTTTTAAATATGTCTACTTGATGTAAGAAGAAATATTAGTATGTCTCAGCTGTTATCAATACACTTGCAATGCAATTTTGAATGGAGAAACCAATCAAATGTAGTTTTATTGTATTGATGTTTTCCAGTGAAAGAAAAACATTCAACAAATTTCTAAATATTGTACTGGAAAGGAGTAGGGAGGGTAACTTTTGATAAAAACGAAGTAAATAAGGTGTTTAGAAACATCACAACCCATGTGAAACCCACCACATTTGCTCAAAAACATTTTCATGAAATGTAATGTTGCATTTTAAGATAAGCTGGAAAAATCTTGTAATTTTGGTTTGCATTTAAACATTAAACCATATTTCCTGCATTCTGAATCCTGCAATCTTAAATTTTCTAGTTTGATTCCTTATGCTTGTTCTTTTCCTGGTGATACTGGACTGAAAAAAAGTTCTGATGGTTTGTGTTCATTGTATTGACATTAATGGTTTGAATTTTTTATACTATTCTGTAATAGCATATTTTTGAAAAAAATCATAAATTTAAAAGAAATAAAGAAAGATTTAAAGAAATATCATTGAAAGAATTTATGTTAGAAGAAAAATTAAAGGATATGTTAGCGGTACTATGTCTTATAGCCACATTTAAAGATTTTTCATAGATTGCTGGAAATACAGTACTAAAATACATAAGCAATTAATAAAATGCAGAACATACCATGAACGCACATCAGCAGAACTCTGGAAAATGTTAGAATGAAATATTTTTGTGCAGCTTGGAGTGGCTTTTGCTTTGGAAATGAAGCATCAATTTTCTAGTTTTGACTGAAATAAGGACCACCCTGAAGCCAGGCTTAATTGAAATACATCCCTTAGGAGGCTCTCTTTATCACTTCGTTATGAATTTGGCAGCTAAAAAGACATTAAAAAAATATGAAAATTAGAGATGAAATAACTTTTACATTAAAACAAACACTTAATTTGGAGTATTGAATTCATCCTTGACAACTGACTCTTTGGGAAAACAGAAAATTATTTAAAAATAGTTCTGAAAAATTGTCGGTCTTAACCAGGGTGCATGGTACTAGGAGATGCAGGGCTTTACTACATGAAATTTTAGTAATTTTTTCATAATGAAACACTTCTGGAGAGAATAATTCTAATAATAGATATAATAAATATAATTAGAAGCCTAAACCATTAATATTTACCAATATGCATAACTTTTTTTATCTATTTCCTTGTGTTGATGAAGGAGATACTCTGTGAATAATTATCACGTAGAAAAAAAATCATGACCTCAGTATGTTTAGTATCCGCTATTACGAAGAGTTTTGAAACACTGAGCCAATCACTGTCAGGCAGTCTTTAGATTAGCAATTGATATGGAGTGTGATGTAAATCACTGTTGGAATGCCTTTATAATGACTAATTGGAGTTTGCAAATGAAGGGAAATGTTATTAAAAGTATGATGTCACTCTGACTAAATATCACAGCAATGTTGGTAATAAATTGTAACAACTTTTGTATCAGTTTATCTAATGGATGACCACTGCAGAAAAATGGTTCTTGCTGTTGCTAATACAAACTGTTACTTTTAGAAGCAAGTTGTATAAGAATTGAAAGTTAGTAGAAACGTATTTTTTAAAAATGAAACTTTACATTTTATTTCCTTGTGTCAGTACAATTTGGTAGATCTGAATATCTTTTACTAATCATATATGCATTTTGCATTTGGCTTTTGTCATGTCAAGGAGATGAAAGGTTTTCCCCCTCTATGACTCACAAAGCAGTAATGTAACAGGTAACTTGAAAGAATACATGCAAATGAGGTAAAGCACACAGCTCAGGTGCTGTGATCTTGTTCTGGTCCTCAGAAAGGTCCAGAACATGCAGAAATTCTTGTTCTTCATTGCTCACTAGGAAGAGGAAACACTACATCCATGTTGCTTTCAGCTTGCAATGTGGATTTATTTTAGTTTCTTCTTCCTTTCCTCACTCATATTTGAAAAGTGTATCTCTGTTCGTGTCAGCATTCTTTCCTATTATCCAACAGTTAATAGAATAATTTTCCTTTGTTTCTCCACAAACCTCTTTTCAAAAACATGTGTGAGTCCAAGTACTTAAGGTAGATTATTTCAGAATACTTTAAGTATTTCTTGGCTCTGGCTGGCCGCTATTTTTCTACTATGTGCTTTGTTATATATTGTCATGTTTTTAATAGCAATATGTACTTCCACATTTGCTTGCATGCAAAGCACAAGTTTTGCTTAAAGTTTTGATCTATCGATCACATGGTTACCAAGTGAAGAACAGATCCTGTATATCATTACTGCTATAAACTACTAAAGGGATTTAGTAGCTCAAGAAGTAAGAACTAAATTTGGAAGAAACAAAGAAAATGAGTTGTATTTCCATGGTTGCTACATACATATCTGATAAAAGAGCTTTATAAATATCATTTGATGAAATACCTTCTGTAGTGCCAGCCACAATAAGAATGGTCATAGGAACGTTCTGCTTCAACAGATATACTCATGGTCAATATAGTAATGCTCCTGGACGTGAAGAATAACAGATAAGATTCTAGGCCTAAGAAGTGTCGAGTTGCTGCTTTCTTATCGGAGGCAGGTAGACAGACAAAAGTGACCAGCTTTACAACATCCCTATGACACGGTATAGGAGCTGATTTATAAAGCTCTGTTGAATTCTGTGATTAATACATTCACTACATGAACCTTCTGATGCAAACACTCCTATTCACTCTAGTGGCTTCACATTTAAGTACAGGACTGTCTAATTCCAAACTGCCTCACAGAAAGAAATAGACAGAGATCACTCTGGAGGAAGATGGATATAAGGAGGTTGTACTGCTAGGGACAGGTCACTGTGAGTATTATGCATCTCCTGAGATACATGGTAATAGTATGGTGAGATGACAGGCATTTTATGGCCTGTTCTTGCAACAGATTGCAGTCATAATTTTTGTGATATTTCATGGCCTTAATAAAATGGCAGGATTAGCTCTTCTGTGCTTTTCAATTTTTTCTGTATTTTAAAAGCAAGTTGCTACATATAGTAATATGTTCAAATTACTTACCCGAACAAAATCAGCCCTGTCAATTGAAACTGTTCAATGAAATAATAACCATAACTCTTGTCTATTTTTAATGTGTAAGAGCATGAGAACTACTAATTGTTCATTCCTATGTATAAAATTATGCCTGGAAAAAATGTTAGAATTGTACTGCAGTACATTTTCATTCACTGAAGTTACAGGAGCATTTTTGAGGAAGAATTTGCAGTCAGTTCATCCCTGGAGTACTGCGCATATATCACTTTTTATTGTAGTGACAAAACATTATTTCTTAGTTTATATCAGCAATAAGTTAAATTCATATATAGTTGCACTGCATTCACTGACAGATACTGTCCAGATAAACCAAGCAATGGTGTGAGGGTGGGCTCTACTCCTTCAACCAAGTTATTATTTTCCATTCCTACAATTCTACTAGAACTTAAATTTATTAAACTACAGACTTAGAAATAAAACTTAAAGCAATTCAAAGAATCCAATTGTTACCAGCTTCATAAGGATGATCCTGTTTCATTACCAGCGGCAAAACCCTGGAAGAAATTGCCCACAGAAGTTGTGGGGACCCCATCCCTGAAGGTTGCAAGAGCAGGTTGGATGGGACTTTGAGCCACTATCTAGTGACAGAGGGATTGGAGTTAGATGATCTTTAAGGTCCTTTCCAACCCAAGCCATTCTGTGATTCTGCGATTAGTCAGATCAAACAAATCATAAAATATCATCTTGCCACAGTTCAGCTGAGTGCAAACTGCCACTGAGAAAGACTCTCAGGGGTTCTCAGGGGAAGAATCCAACTCAAAAAATAGTGAGGAAGCCTGAAGTGTTTCTGTATATTACACTATGTAGTATATAGCGTTCTTCAACTCCAGGTTTCTGATTCAGCTGAGTTCGCTGAATTTGGACTTGCATGATTATACCATCTGTATTTTACAGAGGTAGAACATAAGAGAGTGTTTTATATTAATATATGATGAGAATTAGTTGAAAAATGTTCTGTACTTATGTGCTTAGTCACTTGCACTTGTTACTCTGTGCAGCAGGAAGTTCCATAATTCTGTTCATTTCATGCTATTTAAAACATCATCTTGATAGACTATGTTCATATTCTACTGGTTTTGATAAAGCAAGTGGAATCACAGACTAAGAAATACTGATTTAGGAAAGTTGTAAAATGCTGGATCTATGTCAGTTGGATCTGTGTTAACAGACTTGTATTTATTGGGAAGCGATTACATGAACAATCCCATTATTTATTATTTCTGCATCTTTAAAATGCTCACTAGCTTGCAAGCTGTCTTCTTGGAAATCCTAATTATACAGTAATTCAGTCTGTTTATAACATGTTTTCAATTTTCACTACATAGTCTACTGTCAGAAAATCCTCTGACATTTGGGTTTATGGAAATATTTAAATCGTAACAGCAAGCTACTGCACTGGAACTCTGGCTTTTGGAGGCAAGGATGGGTTGGTGAAATTGTTCTCTTGTAAGTGGGACATTCAGAAGAATTCCCAATTGATTTCCATAACAGATGAGTTAAGTCAATGTGGAGAGCATCTGAAATTCCATTGTATTTTAGCAACATTTGTAAAATGGCAGCAACATATAAAAATGTTGATGAGCAGTATTCACATACTGATCTAATTTGATGTTTTGATTTATTTATTCAAAACTTAAATATATCTTTATGACCCAGAATTTATTAAACTATTCCTGATGCTTTAACATAGCCACTTTTCAAGAACGTGTTCTCAGATGAATCTTTGGTTGTATTTTTTGTATTCATATTTAAAAGGCTAATTTGTGCTTACACTAAGTTTCAGTGGAAACACCTAGAGAAATCATTTTGCTTTATATTGCAAACCAGTCTGCTTTATAATCATGTATGGTTTCCTTCAAACTTATTGGTAGTTAATAAATAAGTACGTGTAGCAACAGCATGCAATATTGACATAATGACAAATGTCATTAAAAAAAGGTACCTGTAGAGAAGGACCAGGCACTTTACTGAAATAGCACCTGCTACTGCCAGTGTTGAAAACAGAACAGTGGGCTAGGTGAACTTTCTCTGACCCAGTAAGGCATTTATTTTCCTATGGTCTTATGGTATTAGCAGCTCACTTTTGTTAAAAGATGGGAAGTTGTCTCTTGAATTTTCTCTTCTAAGATCTTGTGGGTAATATATTCTCTTCAAGTCTAGAGTTGCTGTAGTCTTGACTGTCCTAAATAAATAGCTACCTTGCTCGTGCTAACAACCCATCAGGATTTGGAAAACTGGCATTGGTCTCTCTGTCCTCCTTCCAGGGCCTGAGAATTGACACAGCTGTTGACATGGTAGGACTGGAATTGTTTGCTTGTTGAACTGCCCAAAGTCTCTAGGATTGTAGAAGCATTTTTTTCTCACTTTAGCAAATATTTAAATGTTAACGCAAGGTGGAACAGCTTCATTGCAAGAGAGCCAACAAACATTCAGACCATAAAGGCTGGTAATTAAAATTTCTGGTATGTAGATGATTTGGGGAGGAGAAGAGAGAAATAAAGGACTGAAACCGGAATATTTTTGCTGGTCTTATTACATTTGTCAAAGTGGGGTTTTTTTGTTCCAAAGGGCTTCTAAACGGGAACATTTATTCCTACATTTGTATCTATAGTCTACGGCTACAGTCTTCAGTCTTTTCTGTTAGTTCTTGGTAAGAGTTGAATGTTGCTGACCTGGTGTTACATGACCACTGTTAGATGTTTCTCAACAGCAGATAGGTTCAGAAGCTCCCTGGAAAGTCTTACTATGTCTCCTGAATGACCAGGCTGTGACGCCCGGTATCAGGGTACTTAACTTAATGAAAATAGTTTCCACCTCATCTCTTGGTCACTTTTCAGTAACTTTCAGGGAGAAAGTACAAGCTAGCCATTGCATTTCCTGAGCATCCCTTGGTCCATATTCCACTGCATGCCTAGAAATATATCCAAAATAACAGTGTGACATAGGATCTTTCCTGGCCCATTGCCAAAAAGGGATGCCAGGAATGAACTTTATCCAACTGAACACTTAAGACATGCAGGCGAAAGGTCAGGCATTCAGATCTATGTGATATGTCTCTCTATCTATATGATAATAATGTGAAGTTGGCACATAGTGCTGTGCTGTGCAGTGTGGTTTACTTCATACGTAGGAAAATACAATTTTAATCTAAGATGCTGTTTGAGTGGACTTGCAATATCAGAGGAGTATGCATATGAAATGGCAGGAAGTGATTAATTAACTTTACGTGACAAATAAGATACTTTCTTAAGTCTGTAGGTTCTTGCGTGCATTTTTCTGCTTCATTAAATTTACTCACACATTTGGCTTACTCCTCCTGTGCATAGTGATACTAACTCTATCACTAGAGAGAGTGTTCCAGTGAGATTCCTGTCTTAAATATAGTATGGAAGCTAGACAACAAAACTCCTTTTTGAACTTATGACATGCTTTTATCCTATGTTTTGGAGTATGTTGGAGTAAGGATCTTCTTGCTCCAAGTCATATATGTGATTGGTGCTTAAATCTCTGAACTTTCCATGGCTGAAACCTTCCCTTTTCTTCCAAAATCATAACATGCCAGTTTTTTCCATGTTAAAGATAGGATTGATATGTCCTGCACCTACCCCAAGAGGCAGTCAGAATCCACACTCATGATATCCAACAGGTAATTTTTGCTGCTGATGCCAGTGTCTTCCCAGGGCAATGAAGAAATAGTACATAATTTTCACATACAAAGTCCGTGTTTGAAGTGCACATCCGCTCAGGCTGCCCTCACGAGCTGTGGTGCTAATTTCAGGTCTCTTGTCTGAACCAGTAACAAAGAAGGTCCACTAATACAGTGTGTTTGCAGTTAGAAGGCTGTATGCATTTTCCCCCTGTAAAAAGCTGGAATTGCATCTCTTTAGATAATAACTGGTTTGGATTTCATAAAACTGAACTGTAAACTGGTGGTGTTCATCATATGCAGTTATTAAACTGTACGTACAAAAGCAAGGAGATTAATTGTGGCCAAGCTCCAGGTTTGATTCGCTTGTCTGCATCCCCTTCTTAGTTTCAGTTAAGTTTGGTTCTTTACTTTGCTTCTTGTCTAAACTTTAGAAGTGTTTCTGAAGCTAACCACTGTTTAACAATTGCCACATTTCCTCCCACAGGCAGTTATGTTTCACTTGTGGTTTAAGTAATCCATAACATGTTATTGGTTACTATGAGTTTGTCAAAGCATTAGTATTTCTTTGAGTTACTAATATCATTGAGAGACAAAGAAAATTTCATTCATTTCCAAAACTGAGTACTACTGGCATAGAAACTCACTAAATGCTAGTACTTTCTCTATGGCAAGGGACTATTAAAAGAGGATAGAGGAAAAGAAATATTGTTCTGGAACGAAATCCCATACTGCGTCACTGCTCTGGTATACCATGAGAGAGAAACACAGCTAAAATACAAACAGAGACTGAGATTTTTTTGAGAACTTTTGGCCACAATAAATTTGGGTTTGGAACTAAAAAAAAGACGTGGAAAGAGAAGACATGCATGCCTAATACTGAAGGAGAACTTGTTTGTATCTAACATATTGGAGAAATTGTTTGAGAACAGTTCATTCTAGTGAAAATATTACTTTTGTAACACTGCCAAGATCAGTGTTTTCTCATTCATGAATCAGAGTCCTTTGCTCATTTGTGTTTGCTTTCTTCTCATCCTTTCTTTTCCTACTGTCTTTTCACAGCAAAAAGCCATCAACAGTTGCCTTGCTAAGCACTTGCTAAAGTATCAGTTGTGAGGGGTCTGCAGAACAAGTTAGCTGGGCCTCATCCATTTCCATGAAAGCACTGATGTGCTCTTGTTTGGGCAGTCCACACAACTCTTCCTTTTTTTTTTTTTTTGGTGTGTGTGTCTGTGGACACCAGGATTCTTTTGCAGTTCTTTAACTAACTACTGCAGAAGAACTTTTACGTCCTTTGGTAAGAAGTTTGAGAAAGGTTTTGAGAGACTCTCCTTAATGCATATGTGGGGGGTCCAGCACAAGCAACAGCACAGTGTGGGCTTCAATTCCTGCCGCCAACTGCAAGTTAAGTGTGAGTTCAAAGAGCAAGTGAGTGTAATACTTGAAGATCTAGAGGAACTGGGCAAAAATAGGGAGAACTATGCAGGTAACACAGGTGTGTCTGTCTCTCTCAGAAGTAGATATGTAATGATTAAATGTCAGTATAGGTTTGTCACTATGGGTAGCCAAGGCTTCCTTTTCTGAGATGGATTTGCTGGTTCTATCTAATTCTGTTTGTATGAAACCTGGACTCCTGACAATTACATAGCTGTGGATGTTCTACGCAGAATATTGCCCATTTCATTATAACAAATCCAACTAAAACAAAATGATAATTAGGGAGGGAGGGAAGGGAAAAGAAGGCATTATTCCTTACCACAAAATGTTCCTCACTTTCTCTTCACCCCCTAAGCAAATTAACAGAGTAGGTCCTTTATGTATGCAGGCCTGTGCAGGAAAGTTACTGAAGCACTGACACAGAAGGAAATCACACCAGATATTGTACCTGGCTCCAGTAGAAACTGAGTGTGTGGGTGGCAAGAAGCTTAGTTCCATGTGTTTTCCACCCCACAGGCAGCTCCACAACTTCCTGTTGTGGAGGTTTCGCCTCTTTCATATGTGGCTTTGTGCAGTAGGCTTGCTTTTCCCTTGGTTGACGTATTTGCAGCCCGTGTACAGTAAGTAGCCTTGTAATATTTGCTCATCCCAAAAGGCTGCATATAAATTTGACTTATGAACTCTGTAGGGTGGTGTTATGAAGAATTATCTCAACTAAGAATATTTTTTCATTAGTTAAACAGGAGATGACATAGTGCATGATTTTTTTTTCCAGACTTTTCAATATGTCCCATTCAGGAATCAGGACCAAAGACAATGTTATTTTAATTCTTTTTGGAATATATTTACTCACTTCCAGTGTGTTCTCTCCTTCTTAAAATGACACGTTTACTCAGAATGGAGTATACCAATCACTATAGTTATATATTTTCTGCTTTAATATGAAATGTTTTCTGGCAGCCTGAAATAAAATTCTGAGGCTGAAGCCTGAGCTCAGTCAAAGTAACAGGTCCGGGCTTTAATGATTTACAAGCAGAATTATATACCTACTCCCTTTGCTTGTGAGTTTTTGAACTAAGGGTCAGCATGAGGGCAAGCTGTATCTTGCTGAAGCATAGACAAATGTGACTGAACCATTAAATTAATTCCTTTTTTGAATCCTCTTGATTTATTGAGGGAGAAGACAGCAGAATGAGTGAAAGTGTAGATCAGAGCCAAGATTTTCATCTTCATTGTGGATCAGATCTGGATAGCAAGGTAAATGTTTTGTGGTTGAATGACTGTCAAGGAGTAGGTGGGGCGATTAAGTAGCCTGATATAAAGCCCCTGTAAGTAATTTTTTTAATGATTGCAAGTCTAAGTGTTTTGACCACTAAAACAAAGAGAGGTACAGAAGCCTGTTTGATGTCATAGAACACTGATAAAGAAGATGGGGGCTTACAACATTTTATATTGGAAATACTTAATCTTTATCTGTCAGTCATCATCAACAGGCATTCAGATTCTGTTGACACAGCAGTATTAAAGTTGTTTCACCTTCACTAACATGAGTTTGTTTTACATTTCAAGAGATTTAGCTAAAAATTAGTAATGAAAACATAATACATACTTCCATTTGCTGTTCTGGTTTGACGGGTACAGATCAAACAGCTTTGTATTTTACTGCCTTGAATGTGTACAGTATATTATGGGTGGGATATTTTGTGGTTAAGACAAACTAATGTTTTCCAAATTGAAGTCAATCACATTAAATTTTTATGATGTAAGTAGCATCAGTAAAGCTTGAATAGGCACAGATGTCAGTTGCTTCATTTGCCAGATAGTTTATCCAGGGTACTCAAGTTAAATAACAGTTTGGCTAACTTTGAGGAAACTATTTCATAGGTCTAAAGAATAAGTATACAGTTTTTCTGGAGAAACTATAGATTTATAATTTGAACATGTAAACAATATAGTTTATATACTCTTTTACCATCTATTTTATTAGCAAAGTTTTCGCTTGTCTAACTAGAATTCAAATATAGGATATAAAAACCGCCAACCACTGATTTAATAGTGATACTAACTGTATGCTACTAAGTCTACTTCTTTAGCCCATTAAGTCTTTATGTATTTCAAATAGGTCTCAAACTAGGACAATGATAGACTTTGGAAAGAATGATAAAGTTTACAGATGTTGATGTAAATCTGTGCAAATCTGTTAGAATATTTTATTTAGTCACAAAATAGAGTTCATCTAGTGTGTCCAAATACTAAGCACATGAGTCCCGACTGGCTAATGTATGTGGGAGTTGCAGGTCTTTCATCTTCACAACTCATTCAAGGTCACTATTTTTTCTCTTTATCCAATCCTCAGTGGGCGGCTGTATGCACATTAAGTACCCTGATACTTGGAGAGCAGACAAGTAGTCTTTTCTGTTTCTACCGTAAATGCCACTCAATGAACCAGCCACTAGGTCATGCTCAAGTGCAATGGAATCTTGTTTTTCCCTCCCAAACATCTAATATCACCTCCACCCTGACTTCAGCTTGTGTCAGGCCAATCAAGTTGTTTCACAAACACATTTCTTGTGGTTGGTATAAAGAAAATTTTTATAGCTGTAAATACATGAAACGAAAACATTCACAGGAGCAGGATCTAGAGGGAGTTGTGAAATTTATCTTTTTTCCCCTAAAACTTCTCTCACATTTTAAAAATGGCTTATTTTATCATTGTGGAAGATTCAGCTTTTCTGAAACTGCCTATGTTTTCTTCCTCAAGGACGACAGCAATTGAAATAGAAGAGTTTTTATCTGTCTTTGTGCACTTTCATCAGCAGAGATTATTAGTCATCTTCAAATTTTGCTTACCTAGATCTTTTTTTGGAGTATACTTCAGAGAAAAATAACATGATATTTAATGAAGACTGTTGTCTCTGAAAACAGATTAAAATGTTCATTTTCATACTTTTGGTGTTCATATAAATTTTAATTGAAAAATTAAATTAATCAAGAAAATAAGTTATTAAAATCCTGTGAAACAAATAGCAGAAGCTTCAGGGAGATGTCTATGCAGAAAAAATTGTAGATTTTTTTTGAGCAGTTCCTGAGTCCCTAGTATGAAAAGAGTCTTTTGTATGGAGAAGATCAACAGATTTATTAGACTGAAATATAAATTCATTTACATCATATGTTTTTTTGTAGCTTTTCTTACAGACTTTCTGAAAATTAGTGGAGACATTTTCTTTTAAAAAGGATTCTTTCTGATGGAAGACTATTAAATCAGAAAAATGATGCCTTAATATTTTGAGCTTTTCTGAATTATGTTGCACATCTAAAATGACTGAGAACCATTGGCTTAAACAGACATTACCTAACCCTGAGAAGTCTGTGTTTGTGGAATTTGATGAATATATGGAGAAATACATTTAGTGCAGCACTTTTTCCGCTGGCTTAATCAGTCCTATGGAATTACCTCACCTTGGTGATTCTTTCTCTAGCAGCTTCCCTTTAAAAAATTTCCTTGCTTTTGGGCAATAGATCAATTCTGACAGTACCAATCTCTTCCAGTGACTACTGCCTTATTTTGTACCTTATAGCACTCATTTAAGACCTGTTTACACTATGCCGTGTTGGATGCAATCTTGGAAACATCAGAAAAGTTGAAAAGCCGGTTAAATCAGTGTTCTCTGTTTAAGACATGGTACAGATCTTATGCTCTAGACAAACTGTGGAAGAGGGAACCAAGAAACAAGGGCTATCTAGCAAATCAGTATAGAGCTAGGATTAGAATGTAGGTAGGCTGAATCATGGTTTTAGGTTCTTTTCACCGTATCATAATACTTTTCTGAGGTCTGGTTAGTCTCTACCGAACCTTGTTACTGATGTGCAGCTACTTGGACAATACGTTGCTGAGCATTTGGCAATTGAATGAATGTACATTAGAAAGGAAGATGAAAAGTGTTAGGTGAAGCAGTGAGTTAATCATAATTTTATATAAAGGATTGTGGAAAATGAAACTTGGGATTGGTATTTGTCATCAAAAACTTCCATAAAGGCCCAGCTGGTTGCTAGGAATCACCATGAAATGAGTATTTGCCCGACCGCCGTAATTTAGTTGAGGAGTGGCAGAATAGAGAGTTGCTAGTTACAGGGAAATTCTACTCATCTTTAATGGGAGGCTGCAGGAAAGGACTTCAGGAACACTTGAGGCCCGTCCTTTAAAAATGCTTGACATAGGACTGCTAAGATGAAAATATCAAAGAGTATAAAACCTGGTAGCTTCTGAGAAGGAGGAATAAACTGAAATCTGTAATAAAACCCTCCTCTGCCTTGGAGGTTTAAAGGGAGATCTGCTATGAAATTAATTTAGTCATTACTTCTTAGTAACAATAAAAAAAAAAATAAAAGTTTATTAAATCATTCTTATGGAGGATCCACAATGACAAACTGTGACTGGAGACCGTCTTGGTGTAAGGTACAGAATAACTTAAAAACCTCTTAAACTTAAAATCTCTTAAGACCAGCAAATATTCTGTGGACATTCTTTCTATTCTCGGTTACACTGATTTCATTCTGCTTAAGTTGGGGTCAGACCTTTGTGGGTAGATCTGAAGTTTTGTCTGTGTTTTAAGTTTAAGCATAGCCTTATCTAAGATCTCAAATTGAGGTAGGGTAAATCATCCTGTGTAAGTGCCTGTCTCTCTGAATCAACTAGAAGTGGAGTTCAGCTTGTAAATTTAGTCTAGATGCAGTTATTAGAATTAGGTGAGATGCATGCCATTCATAATGTAGTAACATGTTTTTAGTGTGTATCAAAGGTTTATTGTTGTCACTTACTGGATTGCAGCAGATCAGATCATGGTCTGCTGATCTGAGACCTTACAGGCAGGATTTTTTGTGTTTTGTTGTACACTTGGTACTGAATGTGTATGTGGTATTTAATAAATGTTGTCTGAGTCTGATACCTCACATTGTGTAATATCTTGTGTTTTTCAAATCACACATGAATAAAACTAGGGAAAAACACGTAATAATTGATAGAGCAATTGAGAAGTGAAAGTAACATGAAGTAAGTTGAAAATTACAGGAACTAACTGTGCACACCCATAATTTGTTTCATGATAAAACAAAGTAGGTTTCCTTACTCTACCTTTTCATGTTTTTTTACATCTTTTCATCTGTTCATAACTTTAGCATGCAATAATCCTTCCAGTAAGAAACTGTGATGCTGTTGCTGTGTATAAACTTAAGCCCACTGATGATGTATTATGGTTGGGTTGTATTTTCTTCAGGTAATGGGACTTGTGGAGTAAATTACTGCTGTGTTACTAAGGCCTTCAGATTTTAGCCCAAACAGATTTAGTCTGGAAAAACCACACACTTTATTTGCTCTTCCTGCAGCATTTCCTTGGACCAATTATTGAAAACATTTCAAACTCAGTATTTAATGACTAATTCAATTATTTTAAGTGTCATGCTTAACTTGCTCTTTTGCATTACAGCAGCATCAAGGTAGATTATGTTAATTTTTGCATTCAGTGCTCTAACACAACATGCAGTAGGTTCTCTAGAAACAACAGATGTGTGGAGAGAACTTTTCACCACCCACATTATGTTATGAGTACAACAGGGCACTCAAAATGCTTTGGCAATGAATGTGAGAAAAAAAAAAAGCTGATCCTGAAAATGCCATTAACATTATTTATTTTGAAATTGACACTGCTCAATTTTCAGGCTAACACCCAGATTTATCTGTGTATCTCAGATAATCCAACACATACACAAATCACCCTAGAATGTCTTTACCTTCACCTCTGTTCTATCCATTTAATTTTTGGAAAAGGTGAAGAAAACATAGATCGAGAAAAAGAAATCAACTAAGGAATTTTGTTTATTATGATTGGACAGCTGCAGTTGGTCCACGAAGGATCACTTTATGTTTTATTTTGATTGAGGAGATACCAGTCTGCCAACGATAATTTGTACAATGCTGCTATTACAGTTGAAAATAGATGACCTTTTGTAGCTGATAGTGGTACTAATTAAGGTGTTGCTTGGCAAAATTTTCCACCTGTGACATAATCAGTGGTGGGGTTTTTGTTTTCATTTCTGCATATTGATATGTTGCCAACTTAATCAGTTAGCCTTTGTCAAGAATCATAGTGTCCCTCCTTAACTTGCAGGAGGTTTAATTCTAATCTTCTTATATTAAGTTAATCAAATATTTAGCAAATGTTGCTGAATAACTTGCACCCTTGTTCAAAGTTAACAATTTTTTCTGAGTCAGATTTATTTAACAACCAAACTTAGTTGGAGAATGAATATTTGTCCAAACAGTATTTTTTTAAACTTTCTTAGGAAAATAAAGGTACTTTGTTTTCAGATTTCTATCTTCCTTCTTGGGTCTGCCATCTTTGCCCGTGTGGGCACCTTTTATAGCCTTTTTATTCTCTTCATCCTGTAGGAAGACATAGTCATCCTATCAATGATCTTCAGTTCATTTTTCATTTCATGCCCTTTTCCCATCTCAGGAGACAGATACAGAATAGCATTCTACTGCCTTGCCTAAATCCTAGCTACTAAATCCAGCAGTCACCTTTTTCTTTGCCTGTAGCTCTACCACTGATGATAGAAAAGAGGAATGCCATTGTACAGCCATCATGCAGATTATATCATATCTGTGGATTATACAAATTTATTGTGTACTGGGGAATGATTTCACTCAAACTAATGCTCATACAACTGTTTAATTTAAGAGAAAAGCAGGCAACAGACCACTGGGTTTCAAAGAAAGTAATACACTGGGTTTGATTTATAAAGGTCCTATTTGCCATTGCAGCACCTCTTATGCTTTGCGCCAAATAACAGGAGGATGTGAGATAAAAGTGTTTCAGTGCCCATTTGTTTTTCATCAAACAAGTCTCAGAGCTGAAAAAGGATCAGGATCTAGCCTTTCATGAAGGACAAACAGTTAGCAACTCTAAGGATTCTGGTTCTGGTTCAGATTTATTAATTGTTTGGTCATGCTCCAAAAACCATTTAAACATACATTATGCATATGAAACATAAATGTTTTTTGGGAAAAGAAGGACAGTAGGATATGACAGGCATGGTATAAGATAGTCTATAATTGTCAGCTTTAAGGTAATGTTTTGTTGCTATAAAACAATTATTTGGAAAAGGCTATAAAATATTTACAGAGCAGCAGTATAGTGTTGTTGCAGTTATGTATCTAGGCCAGTTGAGAGGTAAAACAAAAATACTCTCAGAAATCAGAAGCTCCTGGATTGCTGCACTACCCTATAGTATTTCTGTAGGAAAAAAATATTTTAAAATATGAATATTTATAGTGTTAGTAAAGCCTACTCATCTAATTTTTTTTTCACTCCACTACTGAATTTAATGGAAGTTTTGCTGTTTTTGTAGGATTTAGATGTTACTGTTTCGTCAATAGTTACTTCTTCTTAACTAAATCTTGAAGAGCTTTTCAGTTTGTTTATTTTTTAAATTTCCAACTCTAGCAAAATTCACACTAATAACAACAGTTTTTGTATGACTGAATACTTAGCAAAATAGTAAAGTTTCAAATTATTAATTTAAAAAATTAGAGCGTGCACTTCTGCTTCTTTGTGTAGGATGCTATTATTTTTCAAAGTACTAAGCCTATTCTTTACCTGAAATATTTACAATCGAATATAACACAGGGATGTGTGCTTTGGAGAATGAAATAGAAAAGAAACACGACTTAAAATTCCCATAATACTTTTCTTTCTAGTATTTAATCTATCACACACTGAAAAGTAATAAAAGCTGGAAGACATAGAGGAACACCTCCTTTTCTTTGCAGTATACAGCCTTTGCCTTTCCTGTGACTCTTACAAACAGTTGTATTTCAACCAAAGGGTATCAAAGGTCAGAATTAAAACTAATAGCTTTAATGCTTTCTGGAGAATTACCCAAGGTTCTCTCTTCAGCACTGACCAAGGGCATTTAATGAAGCATGTACTTAAGGATGGGAGTAGCTACACTAATGTCCCTAAAATCAAGACTATATTTACTTGCTTAACAGAACAGGCTTCTGAGGTAATGCTGGTGTATTTAGATTTGGAATGTGGACAATTCAGATTTAGCCTGGTTTTGAGATATTTGTACTGCAGTGCTGTGAAACAAGCTATTTCAGTACATTTACTTAAAGTGTATAGCTTGTACAAACGGTTCACCTCTATATCCCAGTTTTAGAGATTACTGAAACAGAACCACTGTCTCTCGCTATTGTCTGTGCAGAATTGCAGTGTACCATAAATCATTTTACAATGACAAATACTGATATGAGGAATTCAGTTTTCATCGGCTACATGCTTATAATTCTTCAAGTGCTAGGATAACATATCTTGCATCTCACTTGTGCTTATTTTGAAAGATTGTTTGCTATGATGCGAAAAATAGGCCTGACGCAAGAATTTAAAATCAGTGACATGCCAGCAGTTTTACAACACATTGGGCCGAGTCTTGCCAAAAAAGCACAAAAAAGAAATTCCTTGCAGTGGTGAGATTTTCAGAGAGGAAAAGGCAGCTGTGGCTGGAAGCTTGCCAGAATGCTTTCTTCAAAGGATTGCATAGACCGTTGTCCTTAGTTGCAGCATGTTGCAGGGAGCATGACTTACTCAGTAATCTATTTTCAGTTTACTGTCATGTTTGTGCAATCCATCAGTTTTCAAAAGTGGCTATGATTAAATAGGAGCAAGACCAGCCCTATGTCTTTCTTTATAAGTTTATTCAGTTCATTGCAACTAATTCCAGTAGATTTTTGATGCAAGACCTGTGACATAACAAGAAAACTGTCAATTATAGTCTTCCTTGTTTTTTCTTAGGAACATGATGATTTCCTCTAATTCTGTACTCTAAGTCTAGCTGTGTATATTAAGTTTTGATGAAAATATTTTGTAGTCTTGACTTCCATATCAAACTGCTGGGGGGAAAAAGGAGATGACTGTGTCTGTGTCTCAGAGGTGTAAAAGAATTATTTCGTGCCATCACTGAATTCAGTTTTTAGCACTCAAAGAAATCTGCAATAGTGACTGGTTTGGACAATGTTTGCATAATTTTAAAGAGGCATCTGGTCAAAAATACACTTATGAAAGAAGGCAAGCTAGCTGTGAATGAGAGGGCAATAAAAATGAAAAGACATATCAATAAAGTGTATTTTACAGGGAATAATGGGTTATATACTGCATATATACTACATATACATGCACTGTTTATGTGTGGGAAATAGCCCGGTGCACTTCTGCTTTTTGGGACCGCATCTCTCAACCAGCAGAACACTGAAGACAACAGTGGTTGGTGGTGGTCAGAAAAAAACTGAAGTTTTTTAGTGGACACCTACCAACAACCCAAAGCAATGTACACACTGAAAGTATCTGTGCTTCTAAAACCTCAAGTATGAGTAAAACCTAGGAATGAAGGGAGTGCTCCAGCTAGTTCCCAGTTGCCATTCGATCTGTTATCACTCGGCGTTGCCCACCCAGTTTTCACTGTGCACTTGACAATTTCTTACTAGTATTCATAGAAGTACATGCAAGAGTCAAAACCGCAGATCACTAGGATATTTATTAGGAAATGAGACTCTTGAATAAGAAATGTGATTCAGACAAACTTCTAGTAATATATTATCTTGACCTCTGCATATGCTTTTGCCAATTTTATGACAGAGCAACGTTAAATTGAGTGGGTGGTATAAGCTAGGAAGGATTATACAGACCAGAGGGAACAGATCCTGTTACTGTTGTGTTCCAGATATTTCTAATTTAAAGGTTTTCATAGGACAATAGTTTTGGAATAGTACAGACAGTACTTGTTTACAGGAGTTACTGGACTTCACTGAAACATATGTTCAACTTTCCCTCTTCTTTAGGAAAGACTTTTGTTTTTTCATCCCAGTTTCTGTGAAGAGGCCCTAAATATGTGAAGTGAGTTATGCCTAGGGTATGTGGAAAGACCCACATAGGGTGTGTGGGAATTCCTCCATCCGAGGCCTTTCAGTGCAGGTTCTTCCACAGGAGGAGTGTGGTGGGTTGTGGGAATGGAGGATGGTGAAAGGGAGCTGGCAGACATATATTCACATGGAATATATTAAGCACATTCCAGTTGCTCCTCTGGGTTTCCCCAATAGCTTGAACCTTTGCATCTGCCTCACTTGATTTTATGACCTCTTTTTGTGTTCTTCATGTTCCTTTTCCTTCATCATGTCTTTGTCTGCCTACACGATTTGTTTCTGTAACGTGCTTCATCTTTCTAGTAGTTGAAAGCAATGTGTTCATATACCCTTAGTCCTTTCCCCTTGGTTTTTACTGATTCCTCTGCAGATTTTCAGCACATTCATATGTTAATAGATAGCTATGCATTGCTTTTATATTAAATGCCTTTACCACATGTGTGCCAGCTGATCCTTGCATTATCTTAGAGTGTAATTGTAAGTATCACAAACTGTAATGGGCTTCCCGTTCGTATTTTGAGTTGAACTAAGATGTTCCCAGATTCCTTCACTGCATTTCTATTGCTAGGCTTTTCTAAGAACACTGAATAAACTAGTAATCCTGCTCCACATCAGATCTGCGAGATGCATTTCAGAATACCATTTGTAATTATGGTTGTCATTCCACAACATTTGGCATGCTGCTGCTGGTGGCCTACTTGTTGACAAGTAACAGATTTTGTGACAGGCCACACAATGTACCATAAAATACTAAGTATCAACACTGGGCAATCAATCAAGCTGGCTTAATAATACAAAGAGATTATTATTTGAGGAGTACTAAGTATTCGTAGGACCCTACCCAGAGATGAAGGTGGTTTCACTAACTCGTGCTGCCATTAGAACAACTAGGCCTACTGTTTTAATACAGAGTTTTAAAAAAATGTGTTTCTATCTTGTCGAGGTAGATAGGGGAAATGCCAAATATGGGGACAAGGGACAAAAGTGGCTGGTTTAGCAATGAAAAAAAAACATAAAGCGGCCAAGCTCAGAAGAGAACTTGCACTTTGATTTATGCTTTCTAGCCACTGCTGTGTGTTTGAAAAAAGACTGGGCTCAGGGAGGAAAATGTTTGGACTATATTCACTGGATGTAGCAGCAGTGTGGGAACTAAGCACTTCTTTTGTTAAACCATTATTAAAGCAGGATAGAAATTAGTTGCAGTCTTGTAGCTAAGCTTCCATACAACTAATGTAGCCCCTAAAGACACAATTTTTCAGCCAGCTAGCTGACTCAAGAGCAAGAAAGACATTCATTTTAGTCAAAACTTTATTTTCAAATATTGTGTGTTTTATAATAATTATGTGTTAAGAGCAGCGTTTTACACTATGAAAGTTCACATGCCTCTTCTGGCTAGAATGGTTGAGAAACCTGAATATGATGCAATACTTGGAGTTATGTCTAAATTAACCTGCACTGATTCCCTTACTGCCATTTTTTGAGTCCTATCTGTTACCACACTGGCTTGTAAGGTAAACTCATACTACCTGCAATGCAGTCAATAGATGTAAGATGGCATATAATTTTTGCCAGTAAGTATTCAGGAGAAAGTTTTAACCTGGAAGTTGATTAAAAAACAAAACTAAAAACATACATACACACAAAAATGGTGGAAGACACAAGAATTTTAAGTTTTTGGATAAGAAGGCTGAATAATTAATTCTTTAGTAATCTCTGTGAAGGGAAGTGCTAACTATGGAAGAAGATCACCATTAAAAGACAGTGTCTGTCATTCAGTCTGAACTGCAAATGTTCACAAACTTTTCTTTTTGGATCATACTCTGGCTCACTATAATGAAGAGAAACGTACACACTGATGGGGAACTACTCCAAACTCTGCTCTTAGCAGCAGCATGGAAATAACCAGTACCTAATTGGCATTGTTAGCTACCTTGCCTTAATTTCCAGAGGTTATTAAGAAAGATCAACAGATCTGAAGAAACATGTTGGTCTTTGCTCATGCTACCATGAGCACAAACTAAGTCATAGTAGGTGCAGCCAAGCCTTCCCAGTTGACCAAGAGGAAATTGCATTCTTCAGCTTTGGTGAAAGCAGCTGTCTCCTTCAGGAGAAACTAGATGAAAAAAGACCACTGCTTATGGCAGCTGGAACAGAAGGAGAGAAAGTCAGAGGTGAATGACTGAGAGAGAGAAGGAAATAACTTAGGACTGGCAGGGACCAATGCTTCGGGGCATGATAGCCTATGTGGTTTTCAGCTAGGTACCTGTAGCAGTTGTATAGGGCAATGTGAAAAAGTTCAGCCTCATAGATGCACTTCCTTTGCAGCTCCACCACTGCCTCCAGTGGTATTGGACTCCAGGAAGGTAGCCCTAGGAGTCTTTACTACTGATACTGGTTTTGGTGAAATGGCCTAGTGTGCTAGGGAAACATGAAACAGACGGTGAAAATGCATATGGTATTTGAGATACTGGTGCTCAGGTGCCCAATTATTACAGTTTTCCAGTGGCCAAAAGCCATATGACCACTTCATAGAAACCAGAATCTTAGTTAAAGAGCCTGTGATCTTGTTTGTCTGGGAATGTGTGACAGTTTCCAGAAGAAGAATATGTATATTGATCCAGTTCAAATTGCTGCCCATGGCTGTTGCTGTCTGTGGCAGTCTGGACAGGAATGAAGAGGCCCAAATTCTTGTTACACAACAATCTTTTATATAACCCATGGTATTGTCCCTGGTGGTCTACTAGAGCCTTTATTATGATATAGTAGAGTATCTTTCATTAGTATCATTATAGTTCTTCAGGAAATGGTAGACATATATGGGCACAAAGGTATTAGAGACAGGTGGTAAATCCAATTGGAGCCCTGTTCATGTTTGTGCATGTTTATGATACTACAGACAAAGCCCAGTGATATGGAAACTGTTAGTTCAAGACAGTAAACACAAGCCTGGATTCTGACACAGCTACTAAAAGAAGCAGAACTGTAGCCAAGACAACTCTTTAAATTGCTCCATTTAGATTCAGTCATAAACTTTTAAGACAAAACAATTTCCTAGGTTTGTTTTTCCTTCATATTTCTCTTTAACAATATTCAAAGAGAAATTTTGGAGAATTGGTACCTTATGTTGGTAGCTGTCTAGCGTAAAATTTATGGTTCAAACCAAGCCCATATAGATAATTGTCAGTAGTTGTTTTTGCCTGGCAGTGTTTTAATTTTAGATTCATTTAGAGGTGACCAAGAAAGAGGACATTGGTACCAGAGGAAATTTGAATGGTGAACAAATTTGATGGAAAAATGAAGCACTAAGAATACATTTTTGGTTCCCTGCTTAACTACAATCAACTAGAGCTCTCAGTGAGAAGACCTTTTTGAAATTTCATTTTTTATAAAAATATTATGTGTTAATTGATTTGAAAACTCAGCTTCTTAATTTAAAATATCCCTTTCTTATATTGAAATTAAGCAAAATGACATACCATCATGGAATTTGTGCTAGTTTTCAATTAAGTTAAAACAGTATCTCCTAAGGGGGAAAACAAGGTCTGACTCATTCATGGGTACTTGCATGCTAGCCAAAACATTAGGGTGTTACAACATTTTCAAATAATATTATTTATTTTATATTTTAAAAAATATTTTTTATGCCAGTGTGAACCTGATTTAATAAATTTCTGGCAGTTGACATGGAAAAACTCTGTTCTATTGCAATTACATTCACTCAGTATTATTAATATGTGCTAGCTTTGAATAGAAGAACTCTTCATTTTTTTAAAGAAAGAGTTCTAGAAGTATTTATGGGGATGCTGGCACTGGGAGGCAGGTGTGTGCTTACTGTGACCTTGATAACACATACATTTTAAAAAGCATAAAATCTGTCAATTAGAATATTGCTACTAGACCATCAGGTTTTCAGTAAGTGTCTTATATTCTCATTGCATTTACAAATTAGCACCGGAGGCCCAGTTATGCTAGTGTAATAGTGTTTACCATTTCCTGAACTTCTGTGGAGGATGGAACTGTATTTGTCCTTGTCAATTCACAAGGCAGTCATCTCTTAACAGACAAAACAGAGGTCAGCCCTGGGAAGCGACACAATAAAAACCTGTAGCAAGGACAAATTTGGAGGTTGGTGATGCTGAAAGATAATTCTTTTAACTATACATTTGCGTTTACATTGAAGCTTTATAAAACAGAGTAGCTAATGCGGGTTTTTGCCTATTATTTGATCTCAGGCTATAGGATTACTTTGGTTCTTAAAAGGTCAAATTTTAAAACTTTTAGTTGGTCAACCAATTAAGGGATTTACTGTCAATATCCAGAAAACAGTCCCTCAAAGAATAAGCACTATCATTTTATAAAGCATTTCTTAAGCAGGAAAATGGTTATTTTAAGATCAGAAATCAAATCATCACTACCGTAATCTCAATAATTAAGGCTTAGTTTTTATAGCCTGACTCTCAGAAGTTTGCACTTAATTCTGTACATGGCACAAATGAAACCAATGCATGTCTGGAAACAAAAATGACAACTTTGAATAAGTCAGAGTAGGAGATTTAATATATTTTTTTTGAGAAAAAAAGAAATTCTGACTGATTCCATGCAATATTTATCTCTCAGTGTGATTATTTAGGGCATTTGCCTTAGTGAGCATACTGCATTCTTCACCATGGCGACCCACTAGTCCTCATTGGAGTTTATACTCCATCTTGTGTGGCACTTCCAGTTGTGATGATTCAGAGAACATAACTTGGCTTGACTGTAGGAGAGGAGGAAAGAAACTTTTAAATTTGCAAATGTCTAGTTTTGTTTAAAAATGTGAACCTCTCTGCCATCACTAAATGATTCCTGTAAAATACTAGTGGTGATAGTGGGGAAGAAGGTAGCAGTTCAGGCTTTCAGGGCAACCTGGATTTATACCTTGAAATAGCTACCAACACTTGGCAGTAAGATTTGACATTTCAGTTAAATTACTACTGACTTCTTATTTTAGTGCCAAAAATTCTAGAGTGCTTTCCCAAATGGAGATGAGGAAATTTACAGACTACTGTTCTTGAGACGTTTTTCTCCTTTAAGATTATAGGACAGGCTCTCATCGCTTGTGGCCTCTTGATTAAAAGTAATTGGACTTTGGCAATTTTACTTTTCCTCTCTCTTGGACTGCAGGGTGTTCTGCATGCTTGCACGGGTTATCCGCTGGAGGTTAGCACAGTAGGTTATTTTGTTGCCTGATGCCCGTACACCAGGGGTGGCCAAACTTTTTTGACTTGTTGGCTGCACAGTGATTTACGGATTAAGGCTCTGGTCTGCACCAGTGCCAGGAAGGCTGCTGTTCTCTCTTGCTGACACATTGCACTGCTTTAAGCCACAAACTCTTTGCTTACCCTTTCAGTCTTATTATAGTTCTTATCCCACATTTCCTTTTGGCACAAAATGCTCCATTATTTCTGCTTTGTGCTGGGCTCTACTGCTATCTCTGTCTTGAGTTAACTGGTGAAAATGACGGGACAAATAGAAGCGACTGCCTGTGTGCTACCTGTCTTGCAAAGCAGGCCACAGTATGGAGTATAAAACTGGGCCAGATACCGTCCTTAGGTTAAAGCAGGTGGTCTGAAAGGAATTCATCTGAGTTTTTGTCTCAAAGATTGCATAGGTAGATGGGCTTACATATAGCATACAGAAAAAAAAATAAAGTAAAAAGCCCAAATATGTGGAAACACTGGTATGTCTTTGGGTGTATCTTTGAGTTTCTTGAAGGAAAATTTGACATTATAAGAAATCCTGCAATGAGAGAAGAAGTATCTAACCATTTCCTTCCCTGGTTTTGCTCAGTAAGCACCAGGAATATTTTTACTAGTTCAGAGCAAAGGGTCTGTCTGGTCCAGTATTCTGCTTTCAACACAAGCAGTTATTTCAACAGTATTTTGCTTTTGTCAGCCAGAAGATAGTGACTATGGAATAGTAGGAGCAGGAACAGTAGGAATGTGTGTGATCCCTCTAATACTTTTTCAGCCACCAATAATTTTTAGCTCATGGGATTTTGTGACATTGATGGGACTTGACTGTTTAGTTCCCTGCAGCAGATCTTTCTCTCAGATACTTACCCAGTCTTCCTTTGAGTCCATGAAAACANCCTCACTGCTTCAAAGGGAGCAGTTCACGGCAACCATGTAAAATGCACTTTTGTTAAATGCAGTTGTAATTCAGAGCCTACATTGTGTTCCCTGACTGCTCCTGGCAAACTGATTATTGAGGTTATTCCCTATTTCCAGTTTACCACTCCTTCACATGTGAAAGAGTGTGACCTCTGTCTCCAGAGCTACAAGGTAGTTTATATTTTTATTCTTGCTGGCAGCTCTCCACCCACTGCAAGGTGGTAATGCTAAAATACCTTGCTTTGAAGTCCCAACAAATGAAGAGTCTGGCTTGAGGCTAAGGGATAGGTTTGTCCAGGTGATCACTATAAGCTTGTGTAGCTGAGCACCAAGCTAAAAAAGACAGCTCTTAGGGATTGAGGATTAATGTTGCTGGATTGCTTTCTTTCAAAAAAGGGGGATTGTTACAGACGGCAGTGAGTGATTGAGTCATACAAGATCTCTGAGTGAACAATTCTCTCTTCAGAGATACTATGAAAGTATCACTTCAAGGTAAANAAAATCTCTTTTTGGTTTGGTGGTTTGGTGGATTTTTTGGTTGGCTGGGTTTTTTTAACTTGGCTGCCACTCACTTTTTTCCTAACAACTTACATATCTGACGTTCGTGATTAAATATAAGATGGCTTTTAAATTATTTGAAAGTATTTTGATTGTCTTAAAGGCTGAGAAGGACTGTGGGCTATGCTCATTATTACCATAATTTCTCTTGGTAGTTTTACTTATCTGTGACCTTTCAGAATGAATCTAAATGAATCTCTGATGAAGGCAGAGCTATCACAGGGGTTTATAGGAACTAATTAATGGATTTTTTTAAAGCTTGATGATGCATATGGGAAAGAATTAAATCACTTCACCTCTTCCTGAAGATGAATAGAGAGAACAAGAATTTTTTGCTGGTTCCAGATACCATTTTCTTTTCTTCTGAATGAAAAATGGGCAAAGTGTATGCATATGGCCCCAGAAGAGACTGGTCAGGGCCATTGAGACTGAAGAATGCACTCAGAGCCCTGCCATATTGATGCACAGTATGGCTGATTTACAAAACACTTTCACAGAGGTAACCCTCCAAATACGTTTTTGTCTTAAGTGAATTAGGAAAGGGTGAACCGATTTAGAAAAACTAACAAACCCAGTCTGTTGTTTTAAAATGTTTACAGACTAATTCCAAGCCTTTTTCAAATGTTTGCATTGATTCAGGATTGTTTCTTTATTTTATTTTGCTTCGTCCCTTCTGTTTGGGTCTGTTGTACTGCTCTGGTGGTCTTACGCTGGTGGTAAGAAACAGTATAATATCCACCACCATGTCTGTCAGCCTACTTCTGCTTCTTCAGTGTTCCTGCTGAGCTCTTGGGCTCTTTAAAGTTACTGTAGGAACCGCAGTAAAGTTACTTAAATGATATAAACTTTATTGGCAGGATGCACAGGTTTTAGGGAACATCTTCTACCCGGTCTGAACATTCAAATTCAACCTAAACTTTCTATGAGCTTGAAGTGTGTCTTCTCACAGCTAAAAATAGGAATGCTTCCTCCAGCAAGTAAAAGAAAAATTCCTTCACAATATTATCAATGGCTCATTAGAACAAAGGTGGTGGCAGTAGTTAGACAACTGAAGGCATGATCCTACAAACGGTTCTGCTTATCATGAGGTATTGAAGTTGAAGAATGGTTTATATTTTTTAATTTTTTCTTGTGCATCTATCTGGTTGCATTAAGGCCTAGGACTGCACCAGCGTCCTCCAGAGGGCCTTAAGGCACAAAAAACTCAGAAAGTTCAAATAAAGGCTTAAACCATTTTGTAGGGTGAAGTTTGCTCAATATTCTATCCCCATTAAAAAAGGGTCACTGGCTTTAGCTCATCATGTGGCCAAAACCACAAAGAATCTATGGATAAATAGTAACTTTTGAGCACATTAGAAAGGGAGATTCTCATCTTAAAAGCAACTATGATTTAATTATATTTGTTTGGAAATCCTGTTTTATGAATAGTAACAACAGAATTTGTTTTCAGTAGAATAAATATGTATCCACTGCATCTAACATGCAGAGGTGTCTGAAATTCATCCGGGAGAACACGTGAGTGAATCAATTATCTGAAAGGCTCATAAAGACTCCAGGAGGTCCTGAAATTTAAAAGAAATACCAGAAGGACTGTAAACAAGAAGTGCTTAACAAGTGCTGACTTAAGGCTACTGAAGATATAATAGGTTTAAATTTACTGTTAGGAATGATAAAGTGTAGAAGGTCTGGCTTTGATGTATGTCCAGAACCACCAGTATGATAATTCCTGCCACTTTGATGTGGGTACCTGGGCTACTGATTTTGGAATTCTGTGTGGTTTTAGTCAATCCAGTTTCTGCCAGGGCCAAAGCTGGAGGGGAAATATGCTATCCATAAAAGTCAACCACAGAAAAAGTCAACCACAGGAAAAGTAGTCAAATAACATTAAGAGTCTCAATTGAGCCTATGAATGTCAATACATGTAGCATGACATGATTTGTTGGGCCTCCGTGTAGAACCCTAACATGATTTGCAGCAGGTTTTCTTGAGTGCAACAACAAATGATGGCCTCTGACACGTTGCTTAGTTTGCTCCTGATGGACTAGGGTATCTAGAGCAGCCGTCTTAGTGGAGGCTGCTACTGACTTGAGGGGAGGAAACTAGTGGTCATGGTTCCAGTCTTTCCTCTTTGATTATTGTTTCTTTGGAGCTATGGTGAGCCACAAGATAGAAAAAAGATCGTTACAAAAACGTGTCCTTTGCAGCACTGTTATTTGCAAGTTTCTGCAAATTCAGCCAGTAATTGCCAGCATGACAGCCTTCGTCTATTGGAAGGAACTTATTTGACTTCATGGGTTTTGTACTGGATGTAAAAGAAGCAAACTATATTTTGACTGATAATGACCAGCTTACTTCACCTGCAAGCATTCCATAGAAAGCTTATGAACTGAGTAACAGAGAGTAACATAAGGCATGATGAAATACGGATATTACATTATTCAATCATTATTGTCCAATATCTTGTAAATATCTTCCTAAAAGGTATGGACTGTGGTGTGAATATCTTTTCAGAAAGTACATACTGTGTAAAAAATTAAGTTGAATACTCCCATTGATCATACTTCATGTTGCCTTATGACACTGCTTGCCTTATAGTACTGCTGGTATTCTATGGTCATGTTATGCAAAAGCCTTGACTTCATTACTAGAGTGCATATATTTTCAATATTCTTTATGAAAATATTCTATTTTCATTCTCCTATGTTCTAATTTATTGAGATGTTTATACGTGAGAAGCAAAAGGGACAGGATGAACAATAGGAAGTGCAAGAGCCATTTTGGTCAATCCAGTTACTGGCTTTGCAGATTTTTTAAGTTACTGTAGGAGCTCTCCACTATATTCAAGAAATAAGTTTCTAATTTAAAGCACTTTGGTATGTAAATTTTCAGTTTGAGGTTTCTGCAGAGTAGTTTCCAACAAGAAGTGAGTTAGCTTTGCTATTATGCTAATTGAAAAAAAGAGAGTTGGTACAGTGCTTTGGTGTGAAGAAAGAATTTGAAAGTGTCAAGAGTAGTTATTGAGTAGCATTAAAATAATGAAAAGCTGTATGGTTCTTTTATTTACTGCTAAAAGAAGCTTTTTCCCTTTTCTACCAATTACAAGAAATTGTGATGTCCTTCTCCTGATGGAGCATAGCATTAAATTACCCCTTCAAGCACGGGATGATTCTTGATCACAACCTTCTAATGTGCTGGCACAAAACATGGAAATTTGTTTTACGTGGTACCTTGACAAGCCAGTGTTTAAAGTACTTTTATTTAGTTTGTATACAAAGATAATTTTCAAAGAAAGTTAGTGAGTTTTGTCTCTCAGCTGTACACAAGTTTTCCCCCCTTTTTCTAATACTCCCAATAGAGCGCTGGTCTTCCTGGAGGTTATCCAGAACATACCTGAAAGAGATTAAGGTAGTCTGCAGGGGTGGGAGATATTTCGTCAGAATTTATTACTGTTCAAAACCACCAAAACAGTTTCCGCTTAGGTCTTTAGTGTTAAAAGCCATGAAAATTACTAGTGCCGTGACAATTTAGAAATGTTGTAGGTGTTTTTCATGCAGGATTTGAAGAGAGACCACAAAGAACCAGCAGCTGAGAACTCATCTAACTCTCCTTAATCTTTTGCCATGCTGAAGCCAGGTCATTATTTGTGTTGCACAAGGCAGAGATGAACTATGGTTCTACATACCTTCTGCTGCAGTCAGTTAGCATAGCTTAACTTCATTGAGTGGGCTTTATCGGTTCTTCTCCATATAAGGGCATGACTCAATATAAGATATCAAGGAGCTCAAGAAAGCAACCAAATTATAAGATTTTAGGCAATGAAAGTTTTTNTGCTCCTGGCAAACTGATTATTGAGGTTATTCCCTATTTCCAGTTTACCACTCCTTCACACGTGAAAGAGTGTGACCTCTGTCTCCAAAGCTACAAGGTAGTTTATATTTTTATTCTTGCTGGCAGCTCTCCACCCACTGCAAGGTGGTAATGCTAAAATACCTTGCTTTGAAGTCCCAACAAATGAAGAGTCTGGCTTGAGGCTAAGGGATAGGTTTGTCCAGGTGATCACTATAAGTTTGTGTAGCTGAGCACCAAGCTAAAAAAGACAGCTCTTAGGGATTGAGGATTAATGTTGCTGGATTGCTTTCTTTCAAAAAAGGGGGATTGTTACAGACGGCAGTGAGTGATTGAGTCATACAAGATCTCTGAGTGAACAATTCTCTCTTCAGAGATACTATGAAAGTATCACTTCAAGGTAAAGCAATGTAGATATTTGTAATTAAGTCAGGGGAGCTTCAAGCACGCTTACCTAAGGAAACACTAGGGCTTGATGGGAAATGGCTTGCTGTCATATAAAATGTTGAGATTATCAGATAAAAATTTTTCCTGTCTGTATTGTTGGCAGGGTCAAACAGCTGAGGTCTGTGCTTCCAAAGCTGGATGATTACTAGTACTCAAGCTAGCTTCTTTTCACTAGCCTGAGTATTTTTATATTGTAGTGCACTTACTAAGAGTTTGTTGCAAAAACTAAAATTAAGGAGTGCTGGCATGGAATGAATTGATATGTCAGATTTTAATGAAGAAAATCCCTGTTCAAGGATTTTGCTGTTCTGTCTGGTGCCTGTAAGAGTTTCTGCTGGCTGAATACTGTAATCTTCCACCACTGAGTCAGGAACTAGCAAGTAAATTGTCCATATTGCAGAGTAAGCAATGGGGACATAAGACAGATACCCTCAAACTGCCAGGTGCTGGACTTGTCTGCAGCGTGAATCTTACCGGTTTGAATCCTTGTGCGAACTTTGATGATTTACATGCTAGGCAAAAGCCTTAGCCAGCAAAGTATTGAATATTTTTGGAGGTATGTATTTTGTCCAGTCCAGTCTTGGTCAGAATTTTTATTCGTAGTCTGAGATACCTTCTGCCTGCATTATCTAAACCAATATATGGTGACTGAAACATGATTTTCAGTATCATTGCTCCACTGGTCTGACAGACTAGCTGTACTTTTATGTCTATAACTCTCTCTCCTGTTTCTATTGAGAAGTTGCAGTTAAGATATGAGAGATCCTGCAGATTTAAAGAAATAGGGCATTTCTAATTTGGCCATTGTTTTTAAAAGATTCTATAATGCCAAATTGTAAGTTCCAGTGTGAGCATGAAATTGTTTAGAATTAAGAAAAAAGTACACACTCACACAAACCACAAACATGCAGGTTCATGAACAAGCTAATAATTATTTAACAAGTTTGTCAGGAAAGAAAAAGACTTTTAAAAAGATTCACTGGAGTCACCACTGCCATGTTATCTATCTTATTTGCTGTTGTTGATATTTGTCTCTACCTCTGTGTTTTGCATTTCCTGGTTAACTCAAATAATGCTGAATTCAGTGGGACTTAACCACTGGCACAGAGTGCATCTTTTTAGACTTTGCTTCAGGATCCATCCTGATGTTGCTGTGAAAAATAGCAGTAAGATTCTAGCTTCAGGAATAGGAGCAAGATACCACCCTGACTGTCATCGGGGGAAAGGTTGGATATTATACAAGAGAGAGATCAGCAATCTTGTAGAAATTTGACTACTGATTCTAATTCAGAGGGGTTTGTCATCTCTCATGCTCAATCTTCATCAGTCTGCTCTGCAGTTGCGAATGAGGGTAGCTGTTTCCTGTGTACCAGCTGTGAACTGTGGGCAATTCTGGCACATAATTATTTGATTCAAACCAGTGAGACAGCACACACCTTCAATATTCATTTCTTCTTTTTGACAGAGTGTTAATGATCTTCTTGTGGATAATTGTCTGTGACTTTTACTGGTCATTAATTTTTGAGAAAATATTTTCCATATAAACTATGATAATCACAGTCATTTATAGTGATACAGTAATTTTGGGCTGTCTCCCAGTATGTCATCTTCAAGGAGCAGACTATTTGCAACTGATCTTTTTCATTCCTCTCTGTTGTTGGCAGTTTCAAAAGTATGAACTCATTGAAACCAGTTTTAGGAACAGGTGCATAAACCTGTGAAAATCAAGCCACTTCCAATTATCTTCTAAAAAGGGCTGTAGAAAATGAGGAGCTCAGGTTGGTGTTGGAAGTAACAATCCTGTTTTTTTTGCAATGGGTTATATATCTGAATACACCTATTTCTCTGAAGATCATGTAGCAGTTATTCTTTATATCAGGCACCGTCTAGCTTGAGGGAGTGCTCAGATGGAGAACAAGTGAAATTGTGAGGGCAAGCTGTGTGTCCTTTCTGTTATCATCTTTAGGATGTGAATCAGATATTTGAGTCTCCTGACTGAGCCAAGTGATTCTCTTCTCAGCTATGCTAGAAGGAAACATTAAGTCTGTCTTAACTGAAAGTCAGCCTGGAAGATCTGTGGAGGATGGTGATACTATAATTTACCATTTTTGCTGTTAATGGTTTCCTACAGGATAACCGAAATATCTTAAAATCATTTAGTAAAACCTCTGTTCTTTCTCAGACATAGATGACTGGAAGAATCTTCTTGTAAACAAGGAATGACACCGAATGATTAATATCTTCCTTTTCCTGGCTCAAGCCTTCTACAAATCTGAATTAACTCCCATGTGTTTTTACTGGATACTGTATATTCTAATGAATTCTTCAAGTGCCACAAAACCAGGCTTTAATGGACAAATAGTTTGAACCTGTTAATAACTAGGCTTATGCCTTCTGCATTTCCAGTGCTTAATCACTATAAAAAACCACAATGATGATAATATTAAGCATTAGTTTGGCTAAGAATAGTTTTATAATACTGAAGGCATTCTATTGCAGTGCATACTGTAATAAAGGCAATAAATCAAAAATATTTATATAATTCTTTTAAATAAGTTTATGTATTAGATTCCACCTACCTTGCCAACTTATGCAGAAGAAACAAGTAGTGTTATTAGCAATCTAAACATGTGAAGAGCTGTCCCCCAGGTATTAAAAAAATTACAGTGCCTGTATACAGTACACTGAATATAATAGTGAAAAAAACCCACATGGTGCAGCATTTGAAGAAGAGAGGTATTGGGATGGGTATAGTTTGGCAACATCGAATTCCTATAATTCACTGGAATATAAAGATTTTCATATGTGACAAGTTGTCTCATTCATAGCAAACAAATCTTACACTGTAAAGAGGTATTCCTTTCATGTAAGCATGTCTTTACCCTCACTCTGATTTTCCTTGAATGAATCAAATTGCACAGTTGTGGTGTACAATTTGAAAGTGTTCAAGTGTTTTCCCTACCTGATGTAAGAAAGCTATTAGTCTTTCTGGGTTAATTGAAAATGTTCAGCAGTGGAATGGTCTCCCACACTACCTTTCTTGAGTAAGTACCTGCAGGAATGACTTTCACAGCTTTGGAATTACTCTCTTTAGGCAGTTTTTCAAGAAAGATGTTGCATGGCTGCATTCATCTCCAGGACCATTGTCACTATAGAAGGTAGTGTGACTACTGTATTGCTGTCATGCCTTTCTGTTTAGATCTCTCTCCACTGGAGTGCTAAACAAGCTGCTCTATTAGGTATGATACCTTCTGGAATACTCTAAGGTCTCCACATAAAATTGGAGCCAAACAATCAGTAAATCTATGTGTATGTGGTGATATTGATACCCGAACGCATGCATATTTATGGTTTTGGGTAGTTGCGTGAACCTCATAAAGATAACACAAATGTTGCTCGGGACAGAGATCCTCTTTTTGCATTTTACATGCATTGTTTCAGAGACTGAACCACTACAATGAACTGTTGATCTGAAATCAAATTAATGTTCTGTGCAATATCCTGTTTGGCATTGTTTGTTGGAGAAGTAGAAATTTATCAACTGATGACCCATCTTTTTCTTTCTACTTATTCTCCTATGTCAGTTTGATTCAAACACTTTCCAGAGGCATTTCCTCCACACTGGTTGAAGAGTAAGCTGCAGTCCTTTTGGCTTTGAGTCCTCACACAGTGTCCAGCATTCTACTAAAGATAATGTTACTTTAACCTAGAGAAGAGAACAATTTCTATTAATGTTTACTACTGTTCTATTGAAGTTTACTATTGTTCTGACTGAAATATTGCTTCAGAATATACTGTTGCAGAATGTGCTGCTTAAGAAACTGAAATGAAGTTCACTTAATATTCTAACATGCAAGCTAATGGAATCCCTAAATTAGATTCTTCAATCTAATGAAGTCTTGCCTTTATGACTCATGTTCTTTAAATACATATGCTCTTGTCAAGACTAAAATAATTAGTGATTATGTGCATAGTTTTATAAACCTATTTTATAAGCATACTCTGAGATTTAAAGCAGAATCTTTGTGAAAGGTTTTAAAGAGCCCACGGGACACTCTCCAAAGATAACTCCAGCTTCCATGTGCTTTGCTCATATAAATTACATTTGCATCAAAAAGATGACTGGATAAAGTGAACTTTGAGGCTGTACAATTTGCAAACTTAGGAAATTTTAAGTTAATTGCCAAGTCTATGACAAGATTCTGAGGCTAACTTTTACTTCTTTCATAGCATTCAGCTTATTTTCATTTAGGTATACCTACTTAATTCTTAATTTGGAAAACTATCTGATTCATAGTTTCCGATTCACTTTCCTGTATACAGCATTCAAGATGTGCTGCACCCACAAGCAGTCTTACAGTGGACCACAGAACTTAAGGAGTTATGACTGTGCAGGTGTAAAGCCTGCATAAATAATTTTTCAACTAACTGAAGTCCTCTCCTTTGCTGCAGCCCCAAAGAGATAAGATTCCATGTTAAAGAAGACCGCAGTACAACTTGTTGGCTTTAGAAGATTAATTTAAATGGGTATTGGCTGAATTAAAGAGCCCTTTACACGTTGCTGTCAAGGAGAATTTGCCAGGGGACCTAAAGGGTTGTTAGGCTCCACATAGCACCATAGTGTAGCAGATGTTTCATGACACATTGCGAGGGAAGGCTTTAATAGTGTCAAGAAATCCCAGCCTCATCGCTTTATTTTTTACTCATCTGTTCCTGTCCAGCAATGAGTTGCCAATTTATTGGTAGGTGGGCTTTTCCTTATATGTGACAGTGGTGACAGTAGGACGAAATTAAAGCAGCAGTGCTGGTGGCATTGCATATTTTACTGCTGCTTTCTAGGTAGAGTTCCTACCTTAGTTACAACCAAGAATTGATCCTTAGACAAGAGTTAAACCCAGAAATGTAAATTCCTTGAGCTTTTGAAATTCCGTTGGACTTAATAATTGTGAGTGCGCACAAGCCAGCAATTTATTTTAGAAAATACCCAAGAATTCCAAGGAGCCACATAAATGTCAAATTTCTTTTGTGTGTTACAGTTACTGAATTGTTACGTTCCACAAGTATTAGATGAGACAATGTGCATGATGTCTCAGGAACAGAAAGATACAGAGGCACCTGGGGTGTTGTTACAGAGAGTGTTCCTTTGCAGTTGTCAGCTCTTGTAATTCCTTGTGTTTCAAACATATATAGCATGTGATCTGAGGAAATAAAAACTACAGGACAGATGGCATGAAGAGACTAGGGGTAAAGTTTTAAAAACGCCAAAAACCCCAACAGAAAAGGAGACTTTAGCAACAAGATTCACTGGGTAGACAGTATGTGACTGTCTCAGGTTTTACAAGGTAAACAGGACAATTTTGTAAGAAAATTTGTTTGAATTTAGCCACTCTTTTAACCATCATGGTGGCCCAACAGTGTGATTTTCTTCCTGTCTGTTATTTAGACAACTGTGTCTTCAGTGCTATATAAATCATCTGAGTTAATCTGAGAGATGAAGGTTTCCAAGTAAGAGTGGCCACACCCTGAAGGCATGGCATGTGAAGCAGAATGGCTTCTATTTTAGGAATTCTTCCTTTCTTCCAAAGAAAATCCCTCAAAATGTCATGCTTAGCCATCAGAGCCCCTTGGATAAATGGAAATTTATTATGTCATCATGACACTAAAAGATACTAATACTCATTCTAAATGTGGTCACAGAGTGGCTAGTGGTACTTTGTGTTGAGGGTGGACAAATGGATTTTACTACCACCCAACAGCTAAGGATATCCTTTATCCCAGGAAGAACATTTGTGCCTATTTCTTATTTGGTCCGTTTGAATGAGCTAAGTTTAATAGTGTTTACATTGTGAGAGCATGGAAACCTCTGAAATTGCTCAGAGTAAGAAAGGAGCAATAAAGTGAACTGCGATTAAAATTCCCACTCAGGGAACACTTCTTTTAGGAACACTGGGATTTTTCTAAACAACATTTTCAAGATACCTCTGATACCTCTGCCTGACTCATTCTGAAGAGAAATCTTTGCATAGGTGTCAAGTCATGTATGTGTGGAGAGCCCAGCAAGGCCAATTTGTATTGGATCAGCTGTTTGGATCTGTATTGCTCAGATAGTTTGTGCAGATGCAGACTGGGTCTACAGCGTTTTCTTCTGGCCATCAGTAAACCTCTGCGAATCATCAGAGTTCACTTTGTCTGCCCAGGCAAAATTTACAACTGGAAAAAGGATATCGTGGCTGGGAGAACTAAAATGTATGATATCTCAGCTTTAGTTTAAATGTAGGAACATAAAACAGAAATCAGCAGCAATTTTTTTGTAGACACAAGAATGGCCATTGTACTACAAAACAGTGAACTAATGGAAAGTCATTCAGTTTTTCTTCAAAAAGATCTGTTTCTTTCAAACTGTCTTTATTTACAAAATCTAATCTAACCTGCCTGAAAGTGCTTACAACTTGTGGTATGTTCTCCTACCTCAGGCTTCCAAATAATTTGTAGTGTGGATCACATCAAAATAGAGATTATCCTACATAATACTTCTTTACATGTTTGTAATCATATAAGCTATTTTTCATCCAAATCATGGTCACAGTTGGACACTCAAACTTGCAACTGTACAGACAGGATCTTCTGTTTTAACAGCATTTAGCAGTGGTTTGGTAGATAAAAATGATGAGAAGGTAGAGCTGTGTTACTTAGCAGAATTTTTGTGATCTGTGAAATAAAGATTGGTGAATTAACAGTGCTCATGAGTCAAATTTTGGAATCTATCATGATTGTTCCATTAGGGTTATATTTCTCATAGCCTTTTTTGGAGGATATGGGGACATTTTATATCCTCAAAATGAATTATCTAAAATGAGGCCTGTAGAAGACTGAAACGGGGCGCTTTTTAACACTGCATTGTATTCTCATTCATTTTGACAAATGTATATTTAAGTATTTTGAAATCTGAAGCATATGAATGTGTAAAGTACCTTTGGATGTATCAAAGGGAGCTTTCTTAACATATGCTTTTGAAGTCATGTACTTTTATGAAGTGGAGTAATTTTAAGCCAATTATATCTTTCTTATACAAAGGATCATTAAAGCTGTTCACATCACTGCTTGTTTATTCTTGTCTCAGATGGGTTTGTTTTAAAAATAGGCTAAAGTAAAAAGAACAGCAGATCATTACCTGTTACTGAAATATCCAGCTACTCATAGTTCAGTTCACTGAAAGATCCATTATGTATTATTTCAGAAATGGGAAGTCAGATAGACGTAACATTTGAAGAATTAGAACTTTTAGGACGTATTTGCAATTTTCCTCATGTAAATATGCCTCAATCCCATCCCTACCCTGTTTTTATTCCAGTTCTGGAGTGAAATTCTGGTCTGGGTAAAACGAGTATTTTTACTTGCCTAGTTCTCTTGTGTCAAGACTCAGCTGTTATCACTTGAACCAAGACTGTTTTTATCTAGAGCTGTTCTGTGATGGAAGCGAGTGTTCACAATGTAGGATGGATTCTGCAATTTATTACAAAGTTTTGAGGTAGGACAGTAGCTTCTTGCAAATACAGATACTTTTTAATAAAAAGAAACACTGTATGTAAAAGAAATGAAGTAGCCGTTCGCATTATAGGAATCTGTAGCATAATTAGAAGGAAGAAAATCTACTCTGTAGAGAAGCAGCAACAAAGAGAGGAAAAATTAATGAGTCAAAAAGAAATGGGATCTGAACAAGCAATGGAGTCATATCAAGCAACTGCCAGCAGTGGAATGTTTGAGAATAATATTGTAGTTGTTACCTGGTAAATTGTAAGAAATCTGAGAAATTAAAAGATCAAAACATCGCAGCTCAAAGCAATGCAGGCTCCATACTGTGTGTATCTGCCTAAACAAGGAAAATGTAGAACAGTAATCCATTAAAAGCTCCCATAATGATAATAATCTAAATTAGAGCAATGATTTCTGAACTTTGGCATAAACCCTGGAGCCTAGAAGATCTCACAGTATGAGAATGGGCTTGAGCTGCAAACTGAACATCCAGGCTTTGAACACATGATTTTTCTGGACCACCTCCATTTCAGCAATTGGAGTAACATGCAGGAAGCAAAGAATAGATCCCCTTAGAATAACATTCACTAGTGAAGCAAAAGCAAAGTCAAAGTAGATGTATTCTGTATTTTCCTCTTCTAAGGCCTCCCACAGTAGAAGAAAACAGGGAAAAAGCATGGCTGGTGCTCCATCCAGCTGACAGAAAGTCCCCAGGGTGTGTTGTCAGATGACATATGTTTTCTTATTACCTAGAGTTTTAGCTTTTGTTTGGGTTTGATGATTTTTTTTATTTGTTTGCTTTTTGCTCTGGAATGCACAAGTAATTTTAAAACTGTTTTAAAGAAGAGGGGGGAGTACAGTTTGAATTATCTGGACTTTTCTCTTTGCAAGAAAGCCTATGGAATTTGGCATCTTAACCTGGCCTCGCCTGATGTGATCGCAAACACAGTCAAATTTTTATTAAAATGTTTTGAAACTTTCAAACATGATATTGATAACTGAAATGGAGCAAAGAGACAGTAGCATCTGGTTTTAATGAATGTGGTCTGCTTATACTTGAAAGCAAAAACATGCAGGAAAAGACTGGAAATTCTTGTTCAGAGAATCAAAGTGCAATAGTGTTTTTCCATACCTGACATCTGTATGCTTAGAATGACTGGGTGACTTCACTCAACCAATTGTTCATATTTTTTAGATTAAAATGCCGTATTTGGATCTGAAATATATTTGGGGCTTTTTCTTTTCCTACACTCTTAACAAAGCTCTTTGCTTTGGGCTCTATCATACCTTTTCAACTTGACAACCTTCTTCAATAAAGTATGTATCAAACTGGTTTTATGTAGGAGTGTCTGTGTGTTCCTGTTACTGTATTTTAGTCTAGACAAATAGGACAACCCTTTGTGGAGTTGTTTTTCTCCTGCATGTATTAACATCTGAAAGAACAGAATTACCTGATACAACCTCCTAAACTGCAGACCCATGTAAAAGCCAGCTTTAGACATACTCTGTCTTTCAGGGGAAAAAAGAGAGGGCATTGTCAAAACACATTCTGCAGGAGGCCTCCCTGCCCCACTACCTTCAACTCAAGTTTATTAGTAGCATTTCAGCCCAGGCCTCTCATGCACATGCTGCACTCTGTCAGAGTTTCTATACCTTCTAGCAGAGTAGTAGTAATAGAATATGCTAACACAGATTCCTGCATCTTCTCTGGGAACTCATATTGATAATATGAAATGGGTAAATTTGTTTGGAAATGCAGCCTAGATATCTGTTCGGATTTTGTAGTTTAAATTCTGCCCAGTCAAGGTGATGATGATGATGATGAAGAAGAATTTTTATTGCCCAACATCTTTCTCTTAGAATTCAGCCTAATCCACTCTCTCTCTCTTGGATTCAGAGAAACAGTCACTGAGGTGCCTAGAAAAGAGGTAGTGGATGTTTTGATACCACAGAGGAGTTTCATGCATGGTAAATGCATCTGACTGTGAAGAATACACCAGGTACTTGAAAATGGTAATTTAAATTCCATTTATTCCACTTATTCCATTCCACTTATTTCAGCATGGTATCGTCCTTGTACTAGTATTTGAATTAAGAGTAAATGTTTGGAAAAGAATAAATGCTTTTGACCATAAGCACCTACCTATTGTCTATATTCTGAACTTTTAACTCAGTTTTTCAGATGAAAGGCAGAGGATAAGTGCCTCAGTTAGTTAGCAGTATCCACATTCCTAATTTTTTTCAGCTTTTAAAGCTGTAGTAAAAGTGGCTTTCAGTTACCACTAATAGCTTCTTTGAATCCTTTTGTTATAATTTCAAAGTTGAGAAATCAATGAGGTTGGCCAGTTTGATTAAATAGTTTTCTTAAGTCAAACTATTGTAAAGTTAGCCTTTGAAAACAAATATGCTGCATTGCCTTTGACCATGTACAGTTTTTCTTTGGCTCCACCAAGCATGTGGATGTCTGATCAGGGGATTATCAAGTAGACTAGAGAAATATAACAAAGTTCTGTGCTCTAGTAAATATTTGTATAGCACAAGCCTGGAGAAAGTCCATGTTGTATTTTACTGTTGATAATTTAATAACTCTATGGCACGCCTGAAATTGTACAGTAAATGTCAGGATGTGTCAAATGAGGTATCCTGTAAAATTTAATAACCTCCTACTTAAGATGAGGCGTATGCATGGGTAGGTAACACTGTCATTGGAAAATGCATTTTGCAGGTGTTTTGGGCATTTATCTGAATTTTGCCAGGAAATAAAGTGAGCAGTGGCCATCCAGCTTATAGTTAATAATAATGACAATGTAAGTGACAAGCAAAATAACTGATGCTGAAACAGTCTGGTCTATCAAATGATCATGAGACCAACCAACAGATTTCATAGAACAGTCAAAATATCCGTGATTTCCTCTTGCCACAGAAAATAGACCATAGTGTAAACAACTGATTAACTGAATCTGTGTTGCTTGTGTTTAAGGGATAGCATACAGCATGCTGCCTGCCACAGTAGTTTGTTTGCACTGAAATTAAGCAATAATGATTGAGGCACAGCGCATTTCCTGGGGATTAATGACCGGCTGAGAGGAGTTGATGGCCCAAAGAACAGCTCCTGGCCATTAACCCCAGTCAGTCATTAATCCAAAGGAAATGCCCTGCCCCGAGGTCTTTATTACTTCTAGAAAATGAAAACAAAGAAAAACAAACCCATAAGGGCCTAGGTATTTGTTCTGGGTGGTGAAATTTCAAATCATTTTGTGTGTGCAGATTTTGATAAAACAAATACCTTACCAGATATTCAGCTGCAGTGCTTCATTCTCTTTAAAGCATTTTGATATCATCTAGACCTACAGAGTTGACAAGAGGCTAACTGGAGAAACATGATCTTGTTTTCACTTTTATAAATCTTTTTCTCCGTGTGGAATGCAATAAAACTTATAATTCTAACCTGATTTAAGTAAGGTGATTGTGTACTTTAAATAAGTATCTTTAAGTAGTCTATGTCATGTTAAGTATTTAGAATAAGAGCTGGCAGAATAATACCAAATGGACCATGACACTGTCCTTGTTATATTTAAACCCTTCTTTTCCTAATTTTGGAAGCAATGGACCTTTACAAGCGAAAGTAGTTGTAAATGTGAAAAGTACAAAATAAATTATAATTCAACTAGTATACGTATTGGATTTCTTGAGGTGAATTGCAGACCAGGTCCTTGAACATTTGTTGTTTCCTCTGTATTCTCCTGAGCTGAAGAGTACTTCAGGAAATTTTTAAAAAGATGGATTCAAAAATAAATTTACTCTCTTCTCTATTGTGAACCAGGATAATCTCTGCTTTACAGCCTTTAGGAAATCTGTAAAATATTTTTTCAGAAAACATATAAACTATTGATATGTATACTACAGCAATGTGTTTTTATTAAGTAAATCAATCCAATGTTAGCGTAAAACATGAGCTTGCTTTATTCAGTTACAGGTTTTTTAGACTATGCTACCATTAAGATGAGATTTTTCACTTTATTCTTCATGCATGTAGCACTGGTGGATCTGTGGATTTCTATCAGTTGGGATTGATCAGACTTAGTGGTCTGCCTCTAGCCACCTCTAAGGGGAGGAGCAAGGCTGAGGCAGAAGTTGCAATGAGACATCTTAGCTTCGTGTTATATACTAACCTATATAGGCCAGAGATTTGCTATAGAATTTTAACTTTTTTATGGAGTTACGCTATAGCACAACTGAATACTGGAAGATTTTTTTCTTTATTTATTAAAAGGCAGAATTATGCAGTCCACATAGTTAATAATGAATAGTTAAGAGTTTGGCAATTATTTAAGGAAAACAAATTGATCAAGATAAAGGTCCATGGAGATGTTCCAGTAAGGTGCCTTGCTTTATTATTCCCTCATAACTTCAGTACAATCCAAATTAATTTGTTGTAAAGATACATTGCACTTTCCGTATGTCATTAATTTTGTATTAAAGTAATATGTTTGATGCATTATTTCCAAAATTGAATGTAAAACTATACTTAGATATAGTTGTGGGAGGATGTCCTGGGGGACTATAGTGACAGTGGCTTATTGCCAATCAGATGGAAAACTGAAATTCTATTCTTGCATTTTCATCCACGTAAGTATGTACATGTGGAACAGAAGTCTTCTAATAAAGAGCTCTTCATTTTAGCAGGCAGTTTTAAGTCAGTGACACTGATAGCTTAGCTAGAATAATTCTGACTTCAACTAAGGTGTTATTTTGAGGAGAGAAGGTAATTAACCTTTGGAATAGTGCACAAACAGAACAGCTGTGATAGATTATCTGTCACTGAACATTTTTAAATTATACTTTTATTTCTTACTTCTATCCATTTATTTCTAGAAGATTTACTTTATTTTAAATGAGATAAACTCTGGAGAGTCCTTAACTGGTGTTACTCATGGGATCAGACAGGATGATTGCAATAGTTTGCTGTGACCTAATAACCTGCTCCTACGTTGCTTTGCAATACTAAGAAAATTGGTTTCTCCCTGTTCTTTAGAATCTACGTTTCTAAAATCAGATCTTATAAATACTTATATTTTCTTTGGAATTCTTCAAAGGAAAACAGCCATATAATGTAGGAAGCCTTGTTGTTTATCTCATTGATACATTGATTCATTAGTCAAACAGTGCTATGAAAACGTTGATTCATAAACTTCAGTGATTATAGTGCTGAAGCTATGGGAAAAAGTTTTCACATAAACATATTTTTCAGGTTAGTAGAACTAAGTTCCAGAAATAAGTGTTTACAATGATTTGCCTGGATATTCTTGTCATCTTCCATTAACATGGTAAAGAACATTCAAATCACTGTAAAGATAATGACCTGATTGAAAACCTGCTGAATTTGCCCTGTGTGATTGGGGGTGTTTCTCACTGGGATTTGGATCAAGATCCTGTTTTGGAATCTGCAGTCTTGTATGCATTTTAGAGGCACTCCCAAACAAGTACAGATTATTGCAGAGTTCTTTGGTTTTTTGCTTCGTACCACCTACAAAGTAATCACTTCTATTTGGATACTTGACATCTCCATTACTCCCTTTAGAAGAAGAGCTATTATAGGTGTATAAAGCTATGTAAGTCAGGTTTGTAATCAATATAGTTTAAATCAGCATGTTGTGTAGCACAACACTGAACAAATAGTATAATCTTTTTAGCAAGAATTAAAAAAGAAGAAAAAACCCAATTTGATTAGTCTGATTAATTTGAAAAGGAAAGAGCTAGCTTCACTTTAAGCTTTTCTTCCTATTCCTATTCAGAATACTATTCATTAGGAAAAAAAGACCTTCAAGTAGTGCTAAAACCAGGAAATATATACTGAATGATAGCTTGGCACTTGCAAATCTAAACAGGATGTGCTGTTTTGAAAAAAAACATGGATACTAAGGTACAAGCAATGTCATTCCACACTAAGGGCCAGATCTAAAAAGAGGCCAGAGCTCACTACTTCATACTGCCATTCTGATTTCTGCAATGTGTAGTTTTATATAAGTGTCCAGCAGAGTAGATTTAGAACGGTAATATTATGTATAGGGAGAGAAAGGCCTTGGAAGGCACCAGAGCCACTGAGCGTCTGTTTACTCAGTAGAGAATGGTGAAGGCAGAGGTGAATGCTGAATCCCACCTTGATGTTTAGAAAGTAACCACTTTTTCTGTTAGAACTTTGCAGTGGAGGTCTCTCTCCCAGTATAACTTCCTAATTCTTCATAGAATCAAGTTAAGTTCAGTAGCGGGAGTTTTTTCTGATTTTTTTTAAAATCTTCCAGTGGCCGTGAACACCTCCAGAACAATAAAGTGGCCAGTTTTAGTGCTCACACACCATGCATGGGAAGCACAAGAGTCCTTCTTCCACTTCAGAGGACTCAAACCTATCCTCTGCAATGAATTAGTGTAGGCCATATTTGGCTTGGGGTGGTAAAGGGACACTAACTTTTCTTTTGAATCTTAGCTACTATAGAAGAACTGCTTGAAGCAAGTATGAACACAATTTTCAGACTTGGTGGGGAAGGCTTCAGTCAAGCAGCAGGAGACCTAGGACCTTACCAGTGCTCGAATCATCTGTTTATGGACCTAATTTTTTTTTCCATGTAAATTATATACACTATTATTGAAGCATGAGTCAAAACTTCAGTTCCTCACCTTTTCCTGTTGCGTTCTAGTCTTAGAATAGAAACCTCAAGTTTTCAAGAACAGTTTCAGCAAAATGATTCTTGTTGCTGTCCACACATATAAATGCCTTTCTTTTCTACCCTGCAATGGTTACTTCCCTTGCAAGTGAGCAATCAGGATTTGAATCCTTTTAGGCAGAGGATGGAGCTGAAACTCTACTGCCTTCATACACAGAGGATTCTGCAAGTGCTGAACTATTAATAAAAAGAAGTGGCAGCCTAACCCTTTGCCATATGTTAAGAAAAAAAAGAAAAAAGAAAAAGAAAGAAGCTGTAGTTGTATTGTTTCTGGAACCTTATCTAGAATGTCTATAACTGCATTGTCAGAGATCCTCTGGATGGTAGCGGTTAGGCAGGAACTAAGGTCTGAACAACTCTGCTCTGTGGTAACTGGTGTGTTTAAAGGCAGGCATGAAGGCGGCAGTGAAGGCACTCAGGACTCTTAAAAATTAAAACCGAGGTGCTTTTAGAGTTTAATTATATTTGGTGGTAGCTGAATAGCCTTTTCATGCTTGTCTAAATTCTATCTAAATTTCAGTAGTATTTCTGCATCATTTGTTTGCATCTGACCATGGTTGTTCCTGAATAAAGATCAAAATCGCACCTTGCACAGTTACCATATATGGCCAAAACCTACTGCTTTTGATTTTCCTTTTAACATCAAAGCACTAGAAAGAGCATCTTCACTGAGTTCGCTGACATTCTTTAACAGGGTGGTCTGTAAATAGTCTAAAGGTTTGCTTACTATATTAAAGTGCAAGGCTTGCATCATATGCATACAGCCTACTTCTTTTTCTTAATCAGGAACTGCAACACATTTTGGGAAAAGAAGGGAAATTTGATTTACTGGGTAATAATTTTTGTCTCAGAATGAGAAAGTGTGCCTATCGGTACAGAACACACTGACCTTCTTACGGGTCTTTTCCAACCTAAATGATTCTGTGTCCTGAAACAGTTTGCCACTTTGTCTTCAAAGTAACAGAAGAGATTTCAACCCCATATTGCTGTTTTCAAAATTTGTCTCATTTATGTCAGTCGTGTAGACAAGGGAACTGTGAACCAGAACAAAAAGAGACCAAACCAGTGGGAAGAACTTGTGTTCTGCATACACAAAGAAAACTGGAAGTGC
>VXBW01005454.1:653959-746459 GCA_013400375.1 Thinocorus orbignyianus | reverse complement strand
GAGGTTGGAAGGGACCTCTGGAGGGCATTTGATCCAATCCAGGGCTCAAGCAGGGTCACCTACAGCCAGTTAGCAGAGACCATGTCCAGATAGCTTTTGAGTATCTCCAAGACTCTGCAACTTCCCTTGGTGATCTGTGCCAGTGCTCCATCACCCTCCCTCCATCATGTTTCCTGATGTTCAGAGGGAACCTCATTGTCCTGCCACTGAGCACTACTGTCATCTTCTTTGCACCCTCCCACCAGTTATTTATACAGATAGGTAAGACATACACCCCCACACCCTGAGCCTTCTCTTCCCTAATAGAGATCCAGCTCTCAGATTTTACTGGTATGGGAGATGCTCATATTTTTTATAGTTTGTATTGTGTTGGCTGGTTTGCACTGCATGAAGACTGTGAGGTTTTTATGCGCTTATGCTGTTCATGGCATTTGATCAGGGAGGATGAAATTTACTCAGGAAACTTCTGCCTCCTAGGATTTGTATGATTGTGTTTTGCTCTTGATGGTACTGACTTGTACAAAATAAATCAGTGGAGAATAAGTTGTCATATACTACTCTTCTTTTCAAACATCCTGAATCTTAAGTTCATTTGCAAAGGTAGAAATAATGGTGTACCGTGGGAATCAGTTTGATTGTTCTGGTTGGTGTATGCTGTAACCCTTGCTATCTGAAATGTTTGTCTATTTTCCCATCATCTGAGAACAGAGGCCTGGTACTGTATTGCTGGTAGCACATATTGTTAAGGATTAAACCATTTTCCCATCTCTTTATTTGTAGAAGGGCAAAAATACTTGAGAATTTCTGTATTGTAGAAATGGCAGAGCTAAACTCAATTAAAAGTTGTGATTGATCTGTATTTGCTCTTTCCTTAGTATGACACTTCAGCAGAGGGGGAAAGTTAGAGGGGAAGATTGGCCTTTTCTCCCTCACCTGAACCTTTTAAGTTTCTTTCTGCTTGCCTTGAGAAAGCCTTTCTTCCCTTCTCTTACAGATATTGCGTTACCCTGTTGTGGGTTCGTGCCAGGTTCTGGAGAGCATGTACCCATGCCAGATTCTGGAGAGAGGATTTGGCCTCACAATGTTTGCATTGTGTTTGCTCATTACAAGTAAGGGTGCTTTGAAAGTAGCCAAGTTTGAATTTGTAGCTACCGTTGTATTACACAGGCCTATGAAATGTTTTATGTTCCTAATGTTCATACACATTTGGACAAAATGAGTATATTTATGTGGTTTTCATTTTAAAATTATTGAAGTGGTATTCTTGGTTCTTGCTGCTAGTGGAGTTTAATATTGCTGTCCTCACTCTAGCAAATCTCCCAGTCAGATCAACACAAGTTTTGCCTGAGGAAAAGGTTACAAATTTGACTTATAATGACCAGAAGGGAGTTGTGCTTCACTCAGCTTCTTTTAGGAACTGCATCAATTTGAAATCTCAAGTATTAAAGACCTTTTGAGCACTCCATTTTCAGGAAGGATGCTCTATATGAGCTGTCTAAGAACATCTAATAATTCTACTTGTGTGGAAAATACATGTATGAAGATCTTAAAAGTCAGATGGTTCCACTGGAATGACTGAAATCCTAAATTTTACACGGTTCTACATTTTTCCACTGAGGGATTTTTATTTATTGTTATTCTGGTTAAAGTGGTACTTAATCCATCAGTAAGAATTCCATGATAAAATTCAGGCTGTGCCTTGGGTGACCTGTCAGAAACTGTATATCTTATTGCTAGAAATCTTTTGAGACTTGGGATTTGATTTTTCTCCTGCACATATATGAGACGTCTTTGGCAAAGGTCACACAAGTTTTAGCCCACAATATTAAGTCACAAATGAAATGGATTTAAGTGGTCTTGCCCTACTCCCTTGTGAGTGCTTGCTCACATCTCAAAACCACCATATAATTTGTCACAATTCAACATGATTATCTGTCTTTGCTCAGGAGGACTATAATAGCTAAAGAGTGAGTTATATTGCAGGTAAGGATATAGGATTACTGGTAGAGCTGATTGAAAGAGCTTTCAAAACTCTGGTCTAAGCCTATCTGACCCTAGCTGGTACTTACTTTCTTTTATTTCCTCTTTTTTGGGGGGGAGGTGGTGGTGGTGGGATTCTGTTGTCCTTTGGGCTTTTTTTATTTGTTTTTATGTTGGTTTTTTTTTTCTGGTGTGGTTTTTTGTTGTGCAAAAAAATACCCTAGGTTGCACCAAAAATGCCACCGTAAAATGGGATAGCAAACAAAGGTTCAGCTGACAGTGCGTAAATAGACCCAGCAATCTTTGATTCAGCTGTCCTCCTGCTTGAAAAAAAGTTTTTCAGCATGTAGACAGTGAAGCATGTAAATGTTATTTTCTAAACGCTGCATGTCCAAATGATCTAGATGGGATCGTAGAACAGAACATAGTTTGAAAAGCTACCCTCCCACACTCTCCCCCCCACCTGCCCCATCTGGGTTCTTTGAGAAATAGGGCATGTCCTAGTTGCCAATCAAGCTGTTATGTAAAGTCTCTCTAAAGTTCAGTGCACTTTTTGAAATATTTCAGGGCTTGGTACATTTTAAAGAAATGCTCCTTAGCATAATGAGCTATGCATATCTTCTGCATGTTCATTAGTTGCATGCTAATGGCTATGTTTAAAATTCCTTCTTATCTTGTTTCCTGATTGATGGGAACTTGAACCAACCTCTAGACTTCCAGACCTCGTTCAGTTACTGTCATTTCCATTGGCAGAATAAATCATTTGACGTGAAAAATATTATGCACTATTTTGAATCCTTGTTCACTCCTTTATTATGTATTATCTATCAACATTTATTTTGTTTTCTGTAGGTATCCGATGAGGTCCTATATTGTATGACAGCCTCTATTTAACAGACTAGCAGAACTTTTTACCTTCTGCTGTTGCAGCATGGGACAAAGGAATTGCATGCAATTCTTTTCTTTTTTTTTCTCTGCTTCTTTACTGTAGCTGCTTGGGTTAAAAGACAGACAAACAAACAAATCTCTGTGGACTTCAAAGAGATCAAATTAAAAAAAGCAAATAATTTGTTAAAGCTAGGCTGTTTTGCTGTGTTTCTCTCCTTTTTTTTTTTTTTTTTTTTTTTTTTTTTTTTTTTTTTTTAAATTCTGAAAAGAAATAGCAGGCTGTAGGCACTGCCTGTGGCTTGCTTGCCTTGCTTCTTGTGTGGTCTGTGCAGACTTTATGATTTATTCAGCTAATGGGAAAGGAGCATGACCCCCAGTGGCCACAGAAAGAGAGCTGCATGTGGGTTTAATGCTTTCACCACAAAAATGTCTGCTATGACTAAGCTGTGTGGCTGAAGTCACTGTCTGAATGGTGCTAAAAAGGAACTTAGGCATTAAGTGTGCACTATTTACTATAGATTGGCTCTTGGGATTAGGCCAAGGGTTTCTTACTCAGTTTCAAAGAATAGCGTGGAAGCTGCTAGGAAAATTAGAGCTGTGCAATTTATTTTTACCAGTCTCCCCAGTGAGTGACCCAGTGAAGGATTTGCCTCATAACACTTTTTTTCATCAGTTACCAAAGAGCAATTCAAAATGTACTGGTTTGTTCGTGAGTTTTATGGGGCTTATTGTTTTACATTTTCCCATCTTCTACTTTTCTTCATCTTAACATGACTTTCTAATATGTTTTGCTTTATGTGTTGCTCAGAACTATAAAGGAAAAACGGTTTGGACAATATCTAAGCATCATTGCTTGAGACTAGTTACACTGCTGTCTCTGATTTAAAGGATGAAACTCTGGGCTAGATTATGAGTCTGCCTCTGTCCTTACTCAAGAGAATGGCAAAACCACAGATTCTTCATTGGGAAGAAATTGAAATCAGTCTGTTTTATTATCACAACACTGCCACTAGTTTTACTTGATTTTCACTGAGTTTTATGGGCAGGTTAAGGTACTCTAGCCACTGATAGGTAACTGTGTCCTCAGATGAAAACAAAACCACCACTACAACTGATATTGAGAGAAAAAAATAAGGTGTTTTGTAGTCTGCAAAATGCATTTAGAAATTCGGTGTTCCCAGCACTAACATCTTTTCTTCATGCAATGTTTGAAAACCAGTGGAATATTAAAAATTAATCACAAACATTTTGCTAGGGGTTTTATTTGTTTGTTTTCTGAAAAATGTTCTTTGTTACCTGAAAAAGCCCACCTTTTAAAAAAAAAAGCTAGAAGAAAATGAGCAAAACAAAGAAAAAGATACAGAGCTCTAGGAACTGATATTCCAGATTCTTTCCATCCTCCTATAGTTATATATTTATATATACATGTATTCTTTCCATTGTCCTGTAGTTCCTCTTGGGCAGCTCCAGTAAGTATAAGGCAATTAAGTATAACTGAAAGCAAGATTTGGTTTTAGTATTTATGTTAGTTATTGAATTATTGGCAAACATGTAGAGAAACCAGAATCACGATGTATGATGTCCTTTTAGTATCAAATATCTGACGAAGCAAAAGTGGCCATCTTTTTCACTAAACTTTGGAAAATGGGAAAAATTTAAAATTTAACAGATTTCATGTAAATAACAATATTTTATGTGTGTATCTTTGCATTTGGTCTCACAGTCTTGTAGACTTGTCTTGTAGCCAAAGTTTTAAAATCTAGATGACAAATGTTAGGATCTTAAGTTGTATTTCTGCACACAGCCATCAACTTCTAGAAATGCTGAGAACCCACAGAACATAAGTAACTAAAGTGTAAGACTGCTGCAAGTGTTTGGCAGATCCAAAATCCAGGCCATTTTTGATTATAAATATTATTGGGGGAAAAAAATAACGCAGCATTTGGTTTTACAGAAAGCCAAATTTGGAAAAGAAATGAAAGTTATTATATATGTAGGCAGATATGGTTAATTAGTAAAAAAAATATTTTGTTGAAAAAGTCCAAGTATATTATTTTTACATGTATTAAAAGAATATATTTCAGTTTTGCATTTTGAAACAATCTTGTGTATGTCTATAGTACTTCTTTTATTTTAATGAATTCCAAGTCATTGGTTGTATCTTGTCAAATGAACCCCCTGAAATTAAGTTGTTCATCTGAAACATCTTTTAAAAATATTTTTCCCTTTAGACAGGAACTGAAAGAAGTTATTCATACAGTTCTATTTCATAATCTTAAGACACAGAGGTTTAAAATTTTTGCTTGACCCTGGTTTGAAGTTTATCTTTCCTGTCCAGTTTTCTGGGGTGTCTGAAATAAGGTTGGTAAACTCAAGGTGGAAGACTTCCTGCTGTGCTTAGTTTATTCCTGATTCTTGCACAATCAGGAAGAAAAAAATGTGAAGAAGCCAGCAGTGATGCTGTTATCTAAACACAGAAATTTGTGAAAATGGAGTGAGGAGGTTCTGTAGTAGAGGATTAGGCCTGTTTTTTAACCTTTTAAATGTTTGTCTTTCCTGTTTAGAGGAGGACTGGCTTCATGCTACCCTGTAACCCAACACTAGTATGATGTGGTGATTGTACCATAAGAGAATTTGAAAAGTCATTGCTTTGAGTTGTACAGAGAATTTTTGCTGGGCTGCTATACATTGTGGAGAAGTTCCCCTCTTCAGGCTATGGGGGATGGTAAAGAGCAGTGGAAATAATAATACTGCAAGTCTACTTACCTACAGCATGCAAACTGGTGTGTGTGGTGTGCAGCACAGATGCCTTGTCAGCAAGAGACATGGGAGAGGACAGCTGTATGTATCTGGCATGCAGGTGTTTCAGCTGGTATTCACACTGTCTACTGGCAAGCAGATTTTTTTTTCTTTTTTTTCTTCTGGTGGAGGAGGAAAAGACAGTGGGAGGTAAAGAAGAGGGATCACCCACAGTCATTTCCCAGAATGGAAGAGGAGAAAAGCAACACATCAGCTCAACCCCTGTTTACACATATAACTGGCTCAGCTTTCCCTTGCAAGTATAAATCAAATGGTACAGACTTGGGATGTTTTTCTCTCTCCTGTGAAGACAGCCTCTTCTTTTTTTGACTTATGAGGATTGTGTTAGTACTCCAGGAGTTCTAGGTTGCAAGCTGTAAACTTGACTCTGAGCTTTCTTTACTGAAAACCTCAAAATTTTCTATTTAGTTGGTTTCTTTTTGCCTAGGAAGTCTCATAGTGACTTCTGTCATTATGAACTGCTTTGGTCCTTGGGAATACTCTGTCTGAAGATATTTTCCAGGTATCACAGAAGCACCTGCCTTCTGTGACTAAAAGGTGACAGGCGTGGAGAAATTATTTGAATTTCTGAAATTCTCAGTAGTGATTGATGACTGGTATAGACTAGAATAGCTCTTGGGATATTCTCACCTAAGTCAAGATACAGACCAACTCACAGAAGTTGTGTGTAGTTGTATTCAGTGATCTGCTTGGCTTAACTTCACTGCTCTGTGCAGTTTAGGCTTTTGATAATGAGGTCCTAGTATAAATTACTGGAGTCTGCCTGTACCCACAGTTAAAAGTTAAAAGCTAGAGTTAAAGCTGGTTTTCCTAATTTCTCCTTCTTTTTTTTTTTTTTTTTTTTTTTTTTCCCCTCCTCATATAAATGTAGCAGTAGGGAATCAGGTTTTTCATCTATATTGGACATGTGCCATTTAGTCCTACATCTGTTCTCTGACAGTAGCCAGTTTCAGATGCCTTAAAGGGGAGTATATAGAAATGTAAATTATTATTACTGTTTTATTTGCTATAGTACAGTATTACTACCAGATGACACTTGGGAATTGACTCTGTTCTCATTTGGGATGCACAATATACTGAAATCTCATCAACTATTTAGTTTTGCCAAGGTTGCATTGGAACCTTAATCCCCCAGTGCTTCCTCATGGAGGCTCTAGCCCTGGCTGTGCATGTTCATGGCATAGAGAGTTCATAGCATAAAACAGAGATCTGACCCATTTAATTGGCTACTGGCTCTTTCATGTCACTTCATGTAATCTGTACATGTAATCTGGCTTGACTGTATCTTGATGGTTCACTCTAGTACCTACCAGCCCTTACTGCCAGTCTCACTAAGTCACAGAGTCATCATGGTTGGAAAGGACCTCTGAGATGCTAGGTTTGCTTTTGCTGTTTGTACAATGATAGCAATTGTTTACTTTAAAGAAAATTATAATGTGCTGCTTCTGTTTGTTCTCCTTTGGTTCCCATTCTATCAGCATCATTTCCTGTACAGTTTGGTTTTGCTCTTGAGTCACAGGGCAGTGTTTTCTTCATGATTGTCTGTTAACTAGGCATAAGATCTGAAATATTTCAAACTGCTAGTTTATGAGAATGTTGTCTTTGACTTCTGTGTCACCAAAACCTAAGCTAAGATTTCTTTGCTTGCCGGAATTTATGATACAGCTTTAGGGTGTTTAGTATGCTTGAATTATTATAGCCAATGTCAGGCTCTAGCCTGTTTCTTCATCCTCAAGGCTTACTTTCCTTGTCCAGGGAGCTACTCTGTTAATATCCTGCAGTAGTTTGTCAAACATGTTTGGTGGACAATCAGTCTTTATGTGGTGGGTTAATCCTGGCCGGGCACCAGGTGCCCACCAAAGCCACTCTGTCACTCTCCCCCTCCTCAGCTGGACAGGTGAGAGGAAATACAATGAAAGGCTTTTGGTTTGAGATAAGGACAGGAAAATGACTCAGCAATTACCTTCACGGGTAAAACAGGCTCAACTCAGATAAATTAATTTAATATATTGCCAATTAGAAGTCAGAGTAGGGTAGTGAGAAATAAAAACCAAATCTTAAAACACCTTCCTTCTGACAGGTCCTGCCAGGACCCTCTTGTGGCATGGGCTTCCCATGGGGTCACAGCCTCCTTTGGGCATCCACCTGCTCCAGCATGGGGCCCTCCACAGGCTTCAGGTGGGTATCTGCTCCACTGTAACCTCCGTGGGCTGCAGCAGGACAACCTGCCTCACCATGATCTTCACCACAGACTGCAGGGGAATTTCTGCTCTGGCACCTGGACCACCTCCTTCCCCTTCTTCACTGACCGTGGTGTCTGCAGACTTGTTGCTCTCTCCCCTCTCTCCTGGTTGCTGTCCCGCAGGTTTTCCCATTTTTCAAATGGTTACCAGAGGGGCACTACCACCATCACTGATGGACTTGGCCTTGGCCAGCGGCAGGTCTGTCTTGCAGCCAGCTGGCACTAGCTCTAGCAGACATGGGGGAAGCTTCTAGCAGCTTCTCACAGAAACCACCGCTGTAGCCCTGCCTGCTACCAAAACCTTGCTATGGAAACCCAATATACTAGCACAGAGATTATTGTATACATCTTCTTGGACCAAGCTATTGCTAGTAATATGTAGCATGCAAGTCAGCAATGAAGTTGTCCAGGAGGTTTTCTAAACAACTGGGAATTTTGCCCTTCACCAATCAATATGCTGAAATATTTAATGATGTAGATGTTATAATCTATCATATAATGCCTAAATACCAGTGTATTCTCATATTTGTCTTCAACTTTGTATCTTGACTCGTTATCTTACCTGTTGCTCATGTACTTGCTGCTTGACATTTTATCTCATCTACTCAAACTGCCCCACTGCTGGCTGCTACCTGTCATCTTCCTTTCGCTCCTGTCCAGGAGTTCCTTCTCCCTTACATTAGGTCTAGCACGTTGTGCTGTTGCCAGGGTGTCAGTTCAGCAAACATCACTCATTGCTTGGTGGGGGAAGAAATGAGTCTTCCATTGGAGCAGCTCACTGAACTGATCCAGCCAGGGGCCTCAGGGCCTTTACTTCCAAATGGAAGTGAAGGGGAGGGAAAGAGCATTGAGCTCATGGGCTAGGGGAGTGGGGGGAGTGGGATTTCCCCTTTTGGCAGCCACCTGTAGCTAGACCAGATTATGTATAATGTCAAGCCACATTCTTAAACAACTCACAGTGTTTCTGATCTAGTGAGACCGGAGTGTTTGATGTGCTTAGCGGAGATCTAACTTTTCAAATAGGTCTGGCAGCACTTACTAAAAAGCAGGTGTCCTCCAGATTGGTGTATGACTTACATAGCCAAGAGAAGGCTTCACAGAAGAGCAGCTACTAGAAAAAAAACAGTCATAAGACAAACAAGACACCAGTAGTTTAAATGGGCAAATGTTCACAAAAGAAAGGACCTGGCAGCTGACACCAATATTATTATTGGCTGAAAAGACATTTGAACTTTTTGACAACAACAAATGTCAGTGTTGGATTTGAACAGGTGAAATTTATTATAACCTTTGCACACAAGTAGTCAGAGAAAATCATTGTGGGTGTTCAAGTGATGAGGACTATCTGCAGCAATAGGTAAAGAAAAGACTTACAGTATATAAGCAGTCATTGCTAGAAAGTACAGGCAAGAGCTGAGGTTGTCCTAAGAATGTGACACACAAAATCAGAGAGCTGGGTGCCGCCTTTTCTCTTTTGAAAAGCCTCCAGCCAAGCTCCTTGAAATGACACTACTGAGGAAATGTGATCTTTCTCAGATCTTCTAAATGCAGACAGTTCAAAGCACAGGAAAGTCACATTTTTCAGTGCCTTAAGGGAGGTGGAGGAGGAGAACTACCAAAAAAGTAAAGATTTTACGAAAGAGAGAGATTGCTGTTGTGTTCGATAAATACAAACCTTGGGTTTACAGCATTGATGGCAAACTGTCAGCTGAGACAGAAAATCACATCAGAAATCTTAAGAAAACAATAGCATGTTTTCTAAGAGCGGGGTTTTACTTATTTCTTCTTTGTTGGAAACCATTCTTTTCCTGTGTTGTAGTGAAATGTCATGCATAAACCATGGTTCTAACCATCCTTTTCTCCCAAAGGAAACATATCAAATCTGTTTCTAGGTACAGAATTATATGCCTTGCATGCGATATATTGTCTGAGAAATATGCTCTGCACTCAATCAGAATATTTGAAAATTAATGTGTATGGTAGTAGAAATTGATATACTGAATAGAATAACTTAAGATATTATGCTAACTATATTTAATTCAGCTGAGCAGAAATTATCAATTTCTATTCTCAACAAGATGCTGTGTGCAGCTTTCTTTAACATGTTTTCTATGTTGAAATGTATACTGGTATACATTCCTGTCTTGCTTTTATCCTGCCCTACGATATAATTGGAGAGAAAAGATTTTATCTCAATTGGCCATTTCCTATTGAAATACAAAAGAGAATTGCATAAATGTGGGCATCTGGGTATCCATTTTTTGCATATGTACAATAATCACTCATAGTTTATAAATATCTTAATTTTTTTTTGAGTGGAAGAAAGATTGTGAGATACGGTCTACTTCTGAAATAGTGGTATGGTTTTTTGGTTTGGGAGGATTTTGTTTGTTACTCTTTGTTGTGGGTTTTGTTTTTCTTGGTTGTTTTTTTTTTTACTGTGGGGATAAACACTGGCATGGGTTGCTCAGAGATGATGTGGAATCTCTGTCCTTGGAGATACTCAAAACCCAACTGGGTAAGGTCCTGGGCAACCTGTTCCAGGTAGCTCTGTATGAGGAGCAGGTCCTACAGAGGTGGCTTTTACCCAGAGACCTGTCTGAATTATTTCCTGTCTGGGTGTATGCATGGAGAGAAAAATATGTCAAGCAGGGTTGGTTTTTATAAATAATTTAAAAATTGAAAAATCGCAGAAAAAAAGTAAAGCCAACAATGCGCATCGTACTAAGCTGGTGGTTTATAGGCAGAGTGGCAGTGAGAGCATGGAAAGCCAAAAGCACGCACTCACAAGCTGGTCTTTCCAGTATAGTGAAAAAGTTTAAAAATTATTCATAATGGAAAAGGTATTCAGTAATAATACCTTTTTGTTGAGCTTTTTATGTAGTTTTCTCTGTGTTTTAGGATTTTGAAAGGACATTTCTTTCAACAACATCCAGTTTTCTCAGTTTTACCAAGGAGTGAGTTATGTTTTTCTTAAAAGCTGGAAATGCTACTGTACATGGATTACTGATATTCCCATAGCTGTTGACAGTCTTTGACATGCATAGATCCATTGTATGAGTCATAAAGCCCGTCAGCTCTATCTTTTGCTGTTGCTTCTAAAAATCTAAAAACAAAGAAACATTGAAAAATGCTTTATAATCTGAAATGTGTTTTCTGCTGCAAGCAGGTGAAATTATATTGTTAGAAAAGGCCTTTCACTAGTATATAGTGAGACTGGTAAAGGACAGAAGGCCATCTTCTGAAACAGTATTGCAGTGGCATGACAAAGCCTTTTATTTTTTTCTTCTTTAGGATGAGTACAATTTGCATTGGGAGAATATCTGTAGCCCTACCTTAAGAAATCTATGGGTCACTCTGGATTGAGGTATGTCACACAATCTGAATCCACTTTTGTGTCTCCTTTTCATGTCTGTAACTCTGCTAATAGGGATTTAATTGTAAACATCTTTAAAGATGGGTGTTTTCTTTGATGGTGGAGTAGAAACCTGGATAAGTCAGTTACAGAAACAACAGTTCATATACTTCCCAGGAGTATGAGTTTAATCTGCTAGAAGTATATTTTGTTTCTTTAAAGCAAAGGGATGGACTGTATATTGCTTGCAAATTGAGAAGAACTTAAGCTGTCTCTATATAAGCTTTTTAACGTTAACAGTCTCTTTGAAAGGTTGCACTTCAGAGAATCTCAGTTTTGAAACCTCTTAAATGATTTTTCTATCCTTTTATCATTGGCTGTATATCTCTTCCTTTTGTTTGAGTTCCAAATTTACTTGTAAGCATTTTACACTTTGGAAAAATTATTGAAGATTAAAAGCTAAGTGCTTAGAATTTGGAACTTCATTCTGCAGCTGGCAGAGCTTTGTTTCTTTGAACTATTAAATTATGATAGGCCTCATATTTACTTGGAGAAGTAACCCATGTTTCTAAAATTTTGGGTGTCTCCTACTTTAAAAAAAAAACAAACCCAAAAAACAACCCCTAAGCAAGCAAAGTTCTTAACAATGTGTATCCTAATGGGAGTTAGGCCTTACTCTACCATCCTGCAAAGCAGTTACTTGTGTATCAAGACAAATTTTAGATACTAGGATTTTTTTGTGACTCTGGTACACCAGTGTATTGTAATGGGGATGTAAGTTAGTCTTGCAAGGGAATGAAAGAGGGTATTATTGTAAATGAAAATGAAATGGAGCTATTTCTTCAGAAGTCTTTGTTTTTCTTTCAAAATGCCTTTTAATAACTGTCTGGATGTCACCTACACATACCAATAGTTTCTGGATGCCAAATACTTTCCAGAATAAAAATGCAGGAGGTGGCCAAAGGTTCAAGGTCAAGTGCAAAGTAGGACAGGAGAGAGAGGACATCATTTTCAAGTGCCTCTTGGTAAAATAACCAGAGAAGACAGTAAGCCATTCATAAGGATTAAGACTAATGGGTGAAAGTAAATTGTTTTAATTAGGTTTCTGAGTTTTAATCCAAAACAAAACTTGCAAGAGGCATATTGTAGATATCAGCATTTGATCCTACCCTATTAAATACATTTTCGGCATCTCAAGAAAAAGCAGCAATAGGATCGTCATCATCTCTCACCTCTCATAATATCTGTAGCACTCTTCTTAAATTATCAGCTGCCTCCCTGCCTGGCATGAAACTGCCTTGATCTTGATTTACAATGGTGGTAATGCTTTTGTTTAGTCTCGTGGTTAGCCATTTAGTAAATATTTTTAAGACCACATTTAACAAAGATACAGAGTGATAGTCCTTACATTTACTGAGACTTTATCAGGTTTCAGAGTGGATAGATTCTACTTTGCTTTTCATTGGTAATGGTATAACACCTTTACCTGGTTTTGTGTGAGGCATTTTGGAGGCACTGTTTTAGATTTATGTATAGTTTCTGACACATATCCCCTGCTATTAACCACCCTGTTCAATCCAGTTGCCAGACTGCAAGTTCTTTACTGTGCTAGTCATTTAATTCAATATGCACAGTTTGATATTAATTTCAGTTTGGCAAATATATTACAGCTATGCCCCAGTTGAGTTCAGGCACAGACAGGAAATAACCATGAAATTTGGAAGAGGAGACAAAAGAAACACGTGCCATTTTTTTACCACTTCCTATAGTCATCCTAAATATGTTATAGGCAAAGAACAGAGTTTATCTCTCCCTCCTGATACTGCCAAAGATCTCTTCATTAGGAGTCTGAAAGAGAAGATGTGGATGAGGAGAGGGGCATGGATTTAGCACTTTTTCATGCCTAGAGCCGTCCACTAACTAAAAAACAAAGTTTTTCTTTAGTTTTCCTAAAGCGTGCAGTCCTTGAGACTCCAGGAAAACAAAACCCAAGGATTCATCTGTTTATCTTCTTTTACTGTATATCATTATTCAGTGATACTTGGATTAGTTTTGTTTGCTGTTGTTTCTGCCACATACTGACCAAATTCCAAATGTGCATGTCCTCAAATATGATAAAAATTCAGAAGCATAAAGGGAGTAGTGAAAGTTCTGAGCATTTTCAGTAACAGCTTTTAATGGAAGTACCATTGCTCCTTCCACAGCAAGTGGATGCAAAAGGTGATGGTTGGACTTGTTATCTGAACCCTGCATGAATGAATTCCAGTTTGTTGAATGTCTGGTTCTGAAAAAATCTAGAAAATTTTGGTGTGGAAACAGTAGCCTATGCATCTAAAAAAGTTATATAATTTAATAGTGTTTTTAAAGACCTTTTAGAACTCAAGTCAATTGTACATCTCACTGTCTGATGTACATCTGGGACATACAGGAGCCAAGCGCCCATTCACTGAGCAGAAGAAATACAGAAAGTCTTTTTAAACTCAGAGAGACACTAATGGAGATTGTGTATGTGGTCTTTCTACCTTTATTGAAATTAGGTTTCCCAAAAATAGGGTGATTTAAAGCTTAACAAACACATTCTTACTGAAAGTACCCTTTAGGACTTACTCCTCGGGATGATCCTGCAGCTAGCAGCTCTTCAAAGAGTTAAATGCTTTACCTCTGTGGGCGACAAAGGAAAAACATTTGCTTTTAGCATAATTTCTTACCTTTCAACAGTAGTCAAGGAAGCCAAGTGAGAGAACACACTATAATTTTGGATGAGAAGGAGCTAAAGGGAAGCTTCCTTCATTTCATTGCTTTCTGTGCCAGACTACACAGCAGGTCCAACCTTCTTTTCCCTGGCAGGAAGGAGAAAAGAAGGAAAAAGCAGTGGCTTCCTCAGCATAACTTCCTCTGCTCCTTGAAGTCCAGCCACTGGTCTGATCTCTGAAAGTTTTTCCTGGCTTGCATTGCCTTGCTGCTCAGACAATGAGCACTGCTAGAACCTGTGAGGAGCCGAGGTGCTCAGCCTGCCATTGGCAGTGTGCCGCCCTTTCCTTGACTACTCTGTTTCTGAGATGCAAGGCTGACACAAATCTGTACAAGGGCCGGTTTTGTAAGCGCCCCAATGGAATCCCCTTCAACCCCTGTCTAGTTAATAAGGTTTAGTGAATACTCAAGGGGAGCCTCCTTGGCACTGGATTGTGCCTTTTGCAGAAATTCTGTGTTGGAATTTTCGGTGTAGGGTAGCCCTGTTGGATGCTATGTTTTTTTTAAAAAGTATCACTCAGCTGGCAGTTGCAGTTTTGTTTATGTTTCTGCAGTGTTTAAAGTTCTTCCTTATCTGTTGTCTATGCCCTTTATCATTCGTAGGTCTGAGGGAGATAGAAAAGACCTGCTGTTTAAATGAACCCATCTCGCATAGAGGGGAACAGGCTGGAGAGCTCAGATGAACATCTGTGATTGCTGATCTTAGGGTCTAATTAGACTCCTTCAGGGGGCAGTGATAGGGAGCTGAGAGCTCCTTTGCTGGCTCAGTGAAGACCAAGGAAGGCTTTGTATGCATCACCTCAGTGCTGTTAGTTGTATATGCATGTTTCTGTTGGCCTTCTAGGTCAAGCTGCCAAGTACCAGGGACGGGGCAGAGGTGGAGAGGTAGGCAGGCAAGTCAGGAGCAAAGACAAAGGTAGACCCAGTTCTCAGGAATTATTTTGGATTGGCTTGGTAAAGAGTGACATTCCCTTATTACTCTGTTTTTTTCACAATAAATGTGCTTCCTATTGCAATATTTTCAACCAGAAATGTATATATATCTATCTGCGCGCATGTGTGTATGTGTGTGTAAATACAGACTTCATGACTATTAGAAGGCTGAAACTTGAAGGACTGTGTATATTGATGTGGTTTCCGAGGCTGAGTGTCACCCACAGTATACCTGAGCTCAGAAGATTATGTGCAGCCACAGAGTAACATGCTGAATTAATTGCAGCATTAGGCAGCTGACGTCACACCCTGATGGAGCCTCCACATCAGGCAGCATCGAGTAGAAGGTGACGCGAGTAATAATTCTATGCGGTATTTGCTTCACCTTCAGCTAATTGGCTCCAATTGGCATCTGGACCTCATTGTGTTTCGCATTTTCCAAACACATAGGAAAAATCTGTGCTCTGAAAATTTTATTTAACAGTATTTAAACTTCCTTCTCATGTTTATATGAACTTACTTTGGGTTTGCAGGATTTTTTAACCTCTCTTCTGGTCTGTCAGTGACAATATTTTGTTGTATCTATAGTAGGACTGAAAAGAGCACTTTTCCAAAAGGTGGGGTGGTTTTGATATTTGCCGTACAGTTTGATTTCCTATTTCACTGATAACTAGTGGTTTCTTTAAAGGCCATATTGTAAAGGAAGACCAGGCTTATAATGCTGTTTTACCTTTTATCCTGAATGCCTTTCATTTTCCTTTAGAGGGTAACTTGCAGGATTGGGCCCGTGCTGTAAAATTTACACAAAAAGCTCTATCAGATTTGCTGGGCACAATTGTGAAAACTGTTCAGTATATCCTGTTTTCTAAATGTCAGCTTTTTTTTNTCTAAATGTCAGCTTTTTTTTTTTTTTTTTCTTTCATAGTGGGTGGGCTGACTAAACAGAGACTTTTTTAGATGGTACTTTGCTGTTTTCTAAACAGACCAGCTATGTATGCTATCTAGTTTATATACAGCTTCTTTTTTTTTACTTTTTTTTTTTTTTTAAACCAGGGTACCCTTATAAATATGTTGGATTTAAAAGAAACTAGTCCTACAGAAAGTGCTTTGTTTGTAATATCTAAAACTTTTCATGTTTGGGCTTTTTTTTTTTTTTTTTTTTTTTTTTTTTTTTTTTTTTTTTTTTTTTTTTTGCATATTTTATTCGTTACTTTTCTGTGTGCCACTTTCTGTGTGTTTTGAAATAATTATGCATAGGTCCTACAATACAGTAGGGCCAATGTTTTTAAGAGTTTTTGTTCTGACACATAGCATGGAATGGAGCTAATCAAAACATAAGTGTTTACTTTGCACCACTCACTGCAGTTTTTAAGATACATATTAAACATTATTTTGGACCTTACTACAGCATATGACTTTAAAGCATTAACAAAACACCATTCCAAATTAGGAAAATTAGAACAAAGAGCCATTCTAAAGTAAATAATTAGTATTCTTAAAATATATCGGCATGTAAATACTTCAGGGATAATTCTGCTACTATGTTGTTGTTTCTTTTTGGCTTGCTGGAGAGTTGAAAGGACAGCATGCTTTTGCTGCAATTAATGCCTCTAAATGGACCACATATGAAATGATTATCCTAAATAAGCTGCATAGCTACTGCCTGGATAATCCTGCAGGCAGCATATCAGACCAGGTTTGAGGTACTGCATGGCAGTATTCATAGTGGAATTAAAGGCTCTTCTGAGCAAAACTTATTCCCAGCCAGGGCAACAGTCGTAAGCACTAGGAAAGTCACCTGAAAGTTGCCATTAGGGATGTTGCCCAGTCGTTTTTCACTCTGAATCTGAAAAGGGGTTTCTTTGGTTCTGCTGGAAGCAGGGCTGCGTGTGCCAAGAACCAATAAAGTGTGTGCTGGTCTCTCTTCCTACAGCTCTGCTAACACAGCTTTGTCTTTATTTCCATGTCATTCTTTTTTCTTCATGTATTCTTTTGTCTTGTGTATTTGTTTTGTGCTTTTTCTTGATTATTTCTTGTCATCTTCAGTATTCTATCTGTCCCTGGCAGAAGGAGGAGTAACTCCTGCAATCGGCAATAACTAGAGCAAGACTGAATTGCTCTCTAAAGTGTAAGGGTTCTTAACTATCATGCTTGATTTGATAGTGTCTATTGAGTGCCATATTAGAGTTGAAGGCCACAATAACCAAGCAGCTGGTGAGTTAAAAGCTTCATTATTTGAAAATTATAACTTACTGCTGCATTGGTTTTCTGTTTTGTTTCTAAGAACACTGCTGTTTCTGTGTTGCTGCACCAGAGTGTTTTATGAGGATGTCTGCTACTCTTAGATTAAAACTGGTCTTGGTCCTGTGACAGTGTTGGTGCTCTGGCCTTGATCTTAACTGACAATTAACATTAGGAACATCAAGAGTTTTTGTGGGCTGATGGTACAAGTCTCACATTAAATGTTCTGTTTCATTGGCAGAAAAGTTTATCCAGGAATACACATTGGAGAGAATTTTTTTATTTATATCCTGTTTAATCAGTTTGGTTTTTTGGAGGTTTTTTTGTTGTTGTTGTTTGGGGGGGTTTTTTGGTTGGTTGGTTGGTTGGTTTTTTGCGGAGGTGGTCTTTGATGCTTCATTTGGTCATTTGCACTACCACAAAAGTATTCCTGGGGAGCGACTGAATTTTAAGCTGAAGAGAGCAAAAAGGCAGCCTGTTACGTTTGCTTCCCAGGTTCCACTGCCCACAAAACAGCATTGCTCAGTGGGGAAGTAGGAGGTTCTAGCATTCCTTTGGACGTGTGGGAAATGGCATGTGTGTTTATATGGCCGTGGTTTCACCTTACACACGGACCACCAGGTTTTAATGACACACTTGGCCACAGGAGGTTCAAGCCACTGACCACTATGTTTATTCCAGTGAGCCAGCCTGTTGGCGTTGGGAAACCTTTTACCCCAGTTTACACGAGGACATATAAATCAGACAACAGATTTCTTGTCTATAGTCATATTTTCAGTATTGGCACTGGGGATTCCTAGGGAAGGCACTTTTTCTTTCAAAAAAAAACAACCCCTAAGTGCTACCTGTTAAAGAGGGATGTCGTAGAGGGTATTTTTCAGAAGGACATAGCACAAAGTTGGTATGGAAAAATGAATTTAGGCATCACATCTTTAAAGGGTATGGGTACAAACAGCCTAACTCCTTATGATGTCCTACTTCTAATGAAGGCTTTGTTCCACATCAGAGTCTTAAAGTAAATAAGGCTGGATGCTGGTATTTTCTTCAGAAACCTCATGCACATTAAGACTGTCTAGGGTGGAGGGGGGTAAAAGAAATCTTCTAAGAGAGCTGAGCTATTAGTTTTAAAATATTCTCCATTAATTTTTCTTCAAATCCATTCTTAAAATTACTGGGGAAAGAGAGAAGGCAGATGTCCCAGCATTTTCGCCAGATTCTTCTCTGTGCAAAGGTTGAAAATGGGTGCCCTCTGGTATTGATGAATATTGAAAGGCTCTTACCTGTGGCTATAATGATGACTGACAAACTGATGTAAAGAAGGGGTCGGATGAAGGTGGAACTACGCAGAGCTAGTAATAAAGTGTTGTAGAAAATGATCTTACTATATTGGTTTAAGTCTGGATACTTCTTGCACTAGAACTATAAAGCTTAATCTGTTCTTGAATAAGTCAACTAACTGAAATATCTAGTTGGAGGCGTATGTATATTTGTTAATGAAGTCAACCCTGAAAACTTGTTGTGGGATTGGTGAAAGCCTGGTTTTCTTTGGTTCAGAGTTTTTAACCATGCTTACCACAAACTACCTAAAATATAAAGAGCCTCCTTTTTACTCAACCCTTTTCTGATGTTAAAAAATATTGGCTGTTTGGCAGTTTGACATGATGGACGTGCTCTCCTACTCTCTTCTATGGATTATGCTTGTGAAGTAATGGCAACTTTCAATTAAATGCTTCACAAGCTGTTGTTTATAATTATTTGTTTTAAAAGGTTTGAAAGATTTTGCTTGCCAGAGTCTAGTTGTTTTACACATTTCCACAGTAATGATTTAGTTTTTATAGTGTGCTATTGAATTCGCTTCTTTTCCCTATCATCCTTCCTCACTTGCTGTTTATATTGTTTTGACTGCTAATAACACATTCTGCCTCCATACCGCATGTATTTATTTTCTCATTCTCAGTATATCACCAACAATGATTGAATTATATGCTGCTTACTATGAATGCGCACAGAAGCATTCACTGAAGTTGTCCTGTTGAAACTTTTTTTTTTTTTTACCATAAGCACCTCCTTCCTATCCGCAATTCTGCAACGCAAGAAAAATGAGACATCTTAGGAGGTCTGCAGCTACATTTTGTAGTACAAACTAATTAGTTACTACATGAATTATTGGGCAATCTTCATTCCTACTAGTTGCATTTGGTAATGAGACATTCCACGAGAAGTGCAGTGAAGATTAATTAACATTTGGTATATTGAACTTGTAAAGTATAAGGGCCCTAATTCAATGCTGTTTAAGCATGTGATCAACTGCAAGCACATCTGCTTTATTTCCATTGGAATCAATGGAATTTAAGCATGTGCCTAAAGTTAAACATGTATTTAATCACTTTCCTGAGTACAAACAAACTGCTGATTTAGAGCTTATAAAAGCTATCTTTTTTTGCCTGAGATCTGTAGAGGCAATTCCTAATCGGGCTGAAGATAAGAAGTTCTGTCTCTGTTTTCTAAAATTTTTTTCAATTTCTTCTCAAAATAATTTTCATTTATTTCCATCAGTACATTAGCTTTAGTGCCCATGTTTGCTCTTACAAAATAACTTCTATCTTCTTCTAAAAAATTACATGTATCTGAAAGAAATAATGGGGTGAGCCATAAAATTTGTCCAGAACCATGATAGATTCTCGTTCATGTGCAAGGAGGTATTCCAGTTTATACTATGAAAAATAAATGAAACAGAATTTTTCAGAAAAATAACTTCTTGTGATTCATATTCAAAATGATATGCAATTAAGTAAAAACTCTACAAAATAAATAGTATACTTAATGGTTAAATAAAAATGCATATCTGTGGTTTTTTATTAGCTCTAATGCTTCTGTCCAAAAAGACTTTTATACATGAAACATTAATCAATGGTATCAGTGATATTAAGTATGTATTTGATTCTTTAAATATTTATAGTTTGTGAATAGTTGTTATGCAGAACTCTGGGCAGTTACTCCAAAGAGATAACAGCAAAACCTGGCAGACTGATAGCAGTTAGACTTGACTCTCTCTCTTACAGAAAATTTCCCACCGTTGCTTTCACTGAAAGATTTCTGACAAGAGCACTGATGTCATGAGACTTTTCCTTCAGCAAGCATCTAATACAAACTTCTCAAAGTGATCTATATCCTGTCATTCTATATGGCACCAGTAAATGTTTTACCAAGGACAGGCAAAATCACTTCTTAGCTTAATTTTAATGTCTAGGAAGTGTAAAGACTTGGGCAGCAGTTGGAAACTCTAATATACCTGAACTTTGCAGGCTTCAGTAAGTGCACACAAGTAGTAGAAATTTCTGCAAGAGCAAACACAGCTTTTCTTTTCTCCAGATGTTAATCCATCCCAACAAAATGGGAAATCTGGAAATGATCAATCTTCTTTGTGAGAACTCTAGTAAACATATAGCAGATTCATTTCCAGATGGTGAAATACGTATTCTCCAAGCTTTCCACCAACCACTCAGATTCACCTGAATGAGGCTCTGTGTGTGCTCGCTCTGTTGCTTCCCTGCCCGTGTGCGTAACCCCCCTTCAGTTGGTGATTATTCAAATAAGTTCTTACTTGCAATCAGCTATACCCAAAATGTGAACTCATCGCCATCATCTTATGTCATGTTTTACCTGTAATATTATGCATGTTGTGAATGATGGCTCAAACAATTAACTCTGTTGTGCAGCTTGAACAGTGACATCTAGTTCCAGGAGTCATTTTTAACCCCAGCATCTTTTTGTGTCTCTTACTTTTTCCAGTCATTAATTCGTAAGCATCTTGTGAGTTTCACTACTTTCACTACTACTAATATCTTAATGTCTTTGAAAAAATCATTTGGATTTTGAAGTACTTTTTCATTCCTCTTATCACTGAGCAATGTTAAAACAGTTTGAAGTTTCATCTGAAATATCTAAAAGACAAATGAGCTTCTCGGTTGCACCCAGCTTCTTCAGTTCCATTTTCTGTCCCTGATGGCCCTGAATGGTAGATGATGTACCACAACTTAAAAGTTTCATTTTCTAGAAACATGGGGTGAATATGAAACAACTGAAATATATTAGCAAATGCTATAATTGTGTAACATGCTTGTAATGGTCTTGAGATATGTTTGCAGAATGTGCATTCGTGTTTGTGACTGTTACTACAGCTATTGGGAAGAGCACTTAAAATCATATTTTTTTACAAGTATGAAGTTTTTCAAATACTAACGTTGCCAGTCATGAATTTGCAATCTAGAATATAGCAAAATGACCTAATTTAATTTTGTGGCATTTCATAAATTGAAAACGGCTAAATGTGCTTATTCTTCTTCATCAATCAAAGCAATATAAAAATTACATACTGTCAAGACTTATCAATGCAGAATTATCAAAGCAGATTGTCTAAAGTTGGACATTTGAAGTCATATTTATATCACTGATTTTAGCCATCTTTAAGTCATGACAGTGAAGCTAATACAGTTATCAAGATTGTATATCCAGGGTAGGATATCCATAGCACCTTCCAAATTTCCATCCCAGCTTAAAATCATAGCATGTGTAGATATGGTGTTTTGCATCTGGAAGTACCTGTTTCTTCTACTTATTGTAATGGGAACCCAGCTGGCAGATCAGATGCCTAACTTCTAGATGGCTAGAATTAGGTGAGATGAATGCTCAGGATTGTGCTTTTGGATTTAAATTTAAGTGATACAATTCTTGAAATGTTCACTATTGTGTATTATGATGAAGTGCTTGATTCTTTTATAAAAAGATATACTTCTCTACTTTGTTACACTTGGTATTATTTTTTTATTCTTATGAGTAGATGCTCTTCTAGCATGACTTCTAAGAGCTTGCTTAGCTTACCTGAGTTGATAACGATCTATGCAGGTGAGAATATGAATGTACGTACTTGGGTCTTGACCATGGAGTAAATGTAGATTGCAGTCAATTCCAGCAGGCATTTACACAAGCCCATGAATGGTTAATTTGAACATTAGTCCCTACTCCAGAGCATTCTAGTTCAGATTTTAAATCAGTGTTCTGATTGCGTATTATTTTATCCAAGTTGGTTTGTCCATTTGAAATTTGTTGTCTCTTTTGTCAGGCAAGTACTGTTGTACGTTCTATGAGTTAGTGAGATGTTATGAAGCAGTTCGAGCAAAGTCAACTCTAAGCTGCCAGTGGTACTACTGATAGCCTCCAATTTTGATTAGATAAATATTTAAACTAAGTGCAACACCCTATTGAAATAGTGAAGTTTTCTTATGGCAGAACCAGTGGTTACTAGGAGTTGTGGAAACCTACTCAAGCTAGACCACCGCCTGGATCAATGCCATGTGATGATCTATAAGACCAGCAGGGTGCTCTCATTAAATAACCTTTATGTCTTGTGTTAAGCCAAATCCATTGCCAGTGTTAAATTACAGCAATAAATCTCTACTAAATTTCAGAATCAAAGTTCACATTCATATACTTTTTATGTTAGTCTTTGCTCTAGTTATTTTTCTTTTACACATACCTCTGAACTTCCTAGATGTGGATGAAAACAGCAACGGCCCCACCAAATATTTGGCGAAAACTTTTTCTATTTTTGGCCCAGTTTTAGAATCATTTGGCTTAGTTATATTCTCAGATACATGCTTAGAGCTCCCAGGGCCTTCACTGGGTATTATATATCTCATGCATTTGAAGAGAGAGCTGAGATTAAAACCTTTCGCTATTGAACTGTCCTTAATTGCAGTGAGAATACTTGCCTCTTGAAGTGACTGCATTCCTAGAAAGTTTATATTCTTCTCACTGTCCTCAGTAAGGAAACCCTCTTATATTTTCTGTCTGTGTTTTACAGTACCATACTGCTTCTGTTGAAAAATCTATCCAGGTTATTTCTAACGTATAGCTGCCTACTTCATGATTGCTTGCCTAATTGGCAACACAGTATCTTTTTATAATTTTTTTATACTATTCTTCTGAGACTGATAATGTTTTTTTCAGGAGAGATGCTGTCACCTTAATTTCATTCATAAAAAGTGTAAAGAGAATTTCTTTTCTATATACATATATTTTAAAAGTCAACCAACCAACCAAACCCAACACGAACTAAACAACAAACCTAACAATAAAATGGATTCACTTAAATATGGATTTTGTTAGCGGCATAGAAAAATGGTGATTTATAATAGTATCTTAATGTGCAAGCCAAGAGTACTGGCCCACTGCACAGTGGTATAAAATGCAGGTGCATTAGCTAACACATTTTAATGAATCCATTTTTAGCCATCTTTTAATGACCAGAATGCACAAACAGATCATTATCTAAAAACAGGCTGTGGTCAATGATATAGTTACCATTTTTTGAGTAGTGGCTACTTTTTTTTCCTTAGGGCTTCAATGTGCTGGCACTGCGGTATGTGTATGTTTCCAACTAGTTCTAACATAATTGTATGCATTTTTAATTATTTATATATATGTATATATATATAATAACAATTTTTGCAATTGAGGTTTTTGTAGGAGCGTATATTCTGTGCATACATTTCAGCTGTCCACTGACTGATGAAAATATGCTGGGAAAAGCATGAAAATTGTAGCACAGCTGTTTCATTTAGTACAGCATGCTTAATTTAGTAAAGAGGTGGTCAATGTACATCAGATTCAAAAAGAAAACCAGATTAAATGGATTTGCCTGATATTTTTATTGCATTGGTTAGAGGAGTTTAACAGATGAGATCTCTTTTTAGAATTGCTGTCTATTATACCCAAGAGGTTATTGAGAGAGGAACATTTATACAATTCTGAAGCACCTGAGTGACTTAAAAGTCTAACTGTGATTCTCTAGAGTAACACAGAGACTTGGGAGCCTGATTTCTGTTTGTTTTTAAGGACATTTCTACTCATAAGTGTCCTGATTTTTTAAAATGTGGACTCTAAAGAGGGATTTACTAATGGATCCCAGAAGAAGACAACACTAAATTTGTAGTTTTGTTTTCTTCCAGAGTAGAATTCTTCTGAAACAAAGCTGTTCAGAACTTGCTAGGAAAGTTTCTTGTCGTCTTGGTTTAGGTCTTTTTCCAAATGTAGTTTTGATGAAAAGTCATAACTCAAGTTGTGATAATTCTTCAAGTAACCATACCCAAATTTGTAAAAGATTTTGGGTGTGACTGTCAAGGCCTGTCATTTGTCTTTGCATTCAACAGAAAGCCAGTGAACAGACAACCATACTGAATGAGGTGTCAGATGTATTTTTATAATCTTTTGGCATAGTAGTTTCAGTGGCAATAGCTGTGAGCAGTGCCTGAGAAGTTTAGCTACTCTCCGTACACTTTCTGTTCAGGACAGTCCCTAGACTGAAGATGCTGTACCCAAAATAGAGACAAGGGATTGTATAATGTACAAACGAGAAACTGGGGATTAAAGGATTTGCCAAAGACCCTAAACAAGTGAGGGAACTTATTAGTTCCCTCACAGAGATGGTTTGCCAGCAGCAAGGTTGAAGTGTGTCAGTGGGCAGCAGACAGAAGAATATCCAACAGTGGCCATTTTGCATCTACATCCATTTTGCAGACTAACACATGATGAACTGATTAGTTCCTATGGATCAATGAGTATATTGCCACTGATGTAAGTGGAACTAAGATTTCAAGTAAAACATCTATCTGGAATTGTCAGTTCTGTCCAAGCATCTACTTTGATGAAAATATCAGGTTCCTTAATCAAATGTTCTTTTTTCCTTCCTGCATTTGCACATTAGGACAACTGATTGATTTTTACAAGAGAAGATGTGGACAAAGACAGCCAATTGCACTGTTAGATAACTTCATTTTTAATGGCCTGGAGCCTGTCAGTAAACCGACCTTGGTCACAAAGTTGCAGAACTATGAAAATTCAGTGCAGTTTTCAAGGTTGTACTTTCACTATTAGTTTCGTTTCTGCCTGATGGAACATAACAGTAGGTTGGAAGAGTTGTTTTGTTGTTTTTTTCCAAGTCAATAGAAATATAATGACTCAGTAATAACTTGGAATAAGCAATGCTTTCCTTAAAAACGTCTGTCAAGTGAAATGAATGATACTTTACTGGCAGTTTAGCAAAGTAACCACTACGACGGGATCAGTGTCTTGTGCTTTAAAAATAAACTTCTTTGCTCTGAGTCAACATCTGCTTGCCTTGGCCTTCATTTAGCAGCAGGAGACCATTATCCTGTGATGACTTTTTATTCCACTGACATCTCATCTGGTGCACCGATATTCTTAGTATTTTACTCCCCTGCTGTGCCCCTTCCCCTCAGCCACACACACACAAACACTCTTTATCTCAGCCTGTAGAATGCTATGTTCTGCTGTTTCTATGAATAGGAGATTACACATAATGTAATCAATCAGTTGCTTCTAAAACTAAGGAAAAGTGTGTCCTTCCAATTAACTTCTTATATGCTAATAAGCAGATTGCAACAGGCTCAGATAGGTGCCTGAAATCATGAATATTTGTCTGAACTGCCCTGGCATTTCAGAATCTGAGATGGGGGACTAGACCATCTGAGAAAGCAAGCTTTCTTGCAAAAGTTCCAGCCTTTCAGATCTGGTCTGGTTATTGCCCAGAACAGGAAAATAACAATGAAATGAACCAACTAAATTTTTGCATAGGCTTGTTTTAGTTTTGGGGCAAATATTTGGAGGGAAACTGTTTTCCTCAGACTTATTTGAGATAATGGATTCAGTAATTCTGAATAGTAATTTAAATTTATGGTTTGGGGGCAGTTAATTTGTAATGCTATGTCCTTTTATACAAGAGAATACATCAAAGGACGAATTTCTTCAGCTTGACTTCTCAGGTTTCCTCTCCGCAAAGGAAAAGAGAGGGACATAACATCAAAATGTAAAAGTGTTTGTATTGAAACAGTCCAGAGGTCTGTTTAACCTAAGAAGTCAACAAGAAGATGCTTAAGGAAAAAGTGTAAGAAACAGGGCGAGAATTGTGTGATTCTACAGCTTTTCTGCTTTTGAGATGGTGCAAGGACTAGATGAACCCTGGGGGCAGGGAAGGGAGGGAAATTGCTGTTCTGGTTTGCAGAGCTTCTGGAAGCACTCAGTGCCTAATGGGGTGAGAAGTTTCCTCCTTCTGTGTCCTTTTCTCTGTCTCCTACACAGACATGCATATCCCCACATGGGCTGAAGTAGTGGAGCACCATTATGTGATGGGAGGATGTGCATGCTTTCTTTAAGTTGTTTTTTTGGATGCACCCAGAATGCCCTCTGTGAGTCAATCAAAATGCGTCCAGTTTCTCTGTGTGTCCTTTTGAAGTGACTACAGTGAGTACCAAAGCCAAAACCTATCCTTCACTATTATTATTTTTAATCTAAGTAGGACTAAAAGAGGATGTGTTATGTGATGGGTTTACAGGCATGGTTTGAACCTGTCACCAGCAGCAAATTACTTCTCTCACATTAAAATATAACCTCCTCAATGCTGTTTATTATACCTGAGTGTAAGCTGATTGTGATGGGCCGTGATTGTCAACTGATGCAAGTAAGCAAGACAAAGATGGCTTTGTTTGGCTTTCTTGGGTGGTTTAAGCTAATGCATCTGTATGTGACCAACTGGAAACCTCGTCCATTTACTTTTTTTTCAATGTAAAATTATAAACTGTACATTTTCTTTTCCATCCTACCTTCTTTACAGAACCAGTTTTGTGGGAACTTGCAAGATAAAACTGCTCTTGCTGCCTCCTGCTTCAGGTTATTTAGTGCATACTGTAGAACCACTGTGTGTATTTTTCTTGTTCATGGGTTGTTTCACTGCCTCATACCTAAGCAGCTAGAATGAATTGGCATTCAGGTTTAGTAAATTATTCTAGGTGAAGTCAATATACAAGTCTTTTTACAGCTTTATAGTTTCCATTTTCCAGCATTTTCCTAGTTCAGATTTTTGACTGTATTGTAGATCCTACTCTTCATCTATTGCCAAATGTAGTTGACATTTTCGTGGAGGTAATTAAGAAGGGAAAAGAGGAAAAAAGTACAGGCTTTCTCACAAATATGTCCTGGATTTCTTGGAAATGTTTTCAGAAATTATATTTTCATCTTGTACTTGAGTATCTTGTATTTTGGGATTTTGGAATCATGTCATTGCATATACTCTGCCAGGTTAGGTGACTACATTAGGAGAAAGATCACCCTAATCATTCCCTTTTCTGCTCTGCCTTGAGGTAGATGTAGACTTAGTGTGTGGTATCCCCTGAGATCGCAAAAGATGTGACAGGAAAAACTGTTGAAAAATGCCGATTTGTATTTGCAGCCAACTGAAACAATGTCATTTGGATCAAAGGCTGCGTTAGAATTCCATGTGGCATATCCCTAATTTCTGAATAATTTAGAGAGCACCCCAATTAAAGCATTGTTGTTATTAGTTCACACTTCTTTACTACGAGGGGAAAGCAGGCTAATGTGGCAATGGGAAAATGATACTCATATTTTAGACTATTTTCGTACTTTCTTACAGTTCAATGCCATATTGAAGAACAGCAGTTTTCTGACCTTAACCTACGTGCTTTAGAAAGGTGGGCTGCCTGAAATCAGCTTGGGATAAGGTTCTAATACTTACATCTTAGACATCCGATACGTAAGGCTGCTGAGTTTGCACCTGGTTTTTCCAGTAGAAGAAGACATACAATCACAGGGCATTAATAAAGTATAAGTGGCAAGTTTTTGATCCAACGCATAGACACAGCAAAGATGTACACATGAGCAGGTCTAATGTATTTGAGAAGCACTGCACTAACTGTGCATGCACAAATCAAATGTATGGTGCTGGGACAGTAAATCTGGCACTTTTAGAAAATTACACATCATTTCTCATATATTCTGCAGTCTAAATGTCCATTTACTATGGAAATGCCACTTTACAAACTGTACAATAGCACCAGCTGGACTGCCAGCTGTCCTCAACCCATGAAGGTGGAACATTCTTGACTGCTGCTAGAAGCAAATTTTCAGTTTAGGAAAAAAAAGAAAGAGGTTGTAAAGAAAAATAAAAATTTTAGTATAGCCTAACTTAAGCGTTTCCTTTGGACGTAAAACTGCCACGGAATTAATCTCATTTCTGCTCTGTGCTTGAGTGAAAATAAAGTATTTTCAGAAGAAGCTATCTTGCCATATTTACTGACATCAAGGAAAATAAACACTTATTCTGTTTATTTACCAAAATGTCCCTCAACCCCACCTGCACATCAAGAATATGAAAGAAAAGATGAAGAGAAATGTAGTGGGAATATCCCAGTGATGCAGAGAAATTCCTGTACCCCTGTGGGAAGATATGTTAGGATCCCTCACTAGCTTTGTCACTTGTGATTGTGAAGTTGTGTCCTTGGAGAATGAGGTTGTTTCCTACCTTGTTAAAATGGTGCTGCTTGTATTCTAGAGTGATGCTACAAATTAAATACGCAGAGAGGTTAACAAAACAAAGCAATGACTTATAGGAAAAATTGGCAGCTCCTTTACCTTTTTGACTTAATGCATAAGAACATAAAAATTGTTTTATTGGAGGAAGGCATTAGACTCTATAGGACAGTGACCAAAAGCAAATGCTTCAATAAGACTAAAAAGAAGAAAAGAGAACCAAACAAAAACTCCCAAACAACAACAAAAAACATAGCAGAAGACTAAGAATATTATGTCCAGAAAAGAACTTTCTGTCCTCAAATATTTATGGTTTAGCATATTTCCTACAGTGCATGAGTTTATACTTTTCCTAAAAGAAGTAAAACTTATTGTAACTTTTGATATTTTCATTGCCCACAGACAAGCCTAATCTTACTCTTTTCTGAATTCTGTGAGAATGTAGTTGTTTCTAATTAATCAATATTGCTTTGTAAGGAGGAGGAAATCTTGAAAAACTCCAACTTCCTTTTGGAGTTGGGATGGAACCTCATTAAAGGAAGGCAGTCGGAGATAGTCAACATAGGGAACTTTAAATGTTAAAAATGCTAAATTTGTGAATCCTTAATTTTAATGTATTATCTGTATTAAAGGTACATTTATGAAGCACACTAATTGTTAAACGATACCTTGTCAGCTATGTTTTGATCACTCTGCTAATGCCTTTGCCCTTGATTTTTGGGAACAAGGCAGTCCTTACCAAGACAGCAAAGCACTGCTTAGCCATTAACACTGGATACTGTTCTTTGAATGCTCCACTAAGGCCACATTTGCTCTCCAAACAGATAGGCACCTGCAAGCGTGGGAGCCAACTTGTGTAACGTATATGATGGCTGGCTGTGTTATTAGCTAGCTTGCTATGCCACACAGATAATTATGGGTGCTGTTCGTGCCGCACAGATAATTTTCAAGCTATCTGAAGAGTTGAAGGGTGTACGTATAGAAGGTGGGAAAGTTAATAATATGCATACTCTTGCAGTCTTTCCTGAAAACCTTCATAAACATAGTCATTGCATCTCACCCTTTATACAACTGTAACTTCCAGACACGAACTTTAAAGGTGGTATTGTGTTTTAAATTGTATGTAATATTCTCAAAAATATTAATGGAGAATTTTTTTTTCTCTGCATATACAAGTAATTTCCATTATTTAGAGTATGAATGATGAGGTAAACGAAATACCATCTAAAGCACTTTGTGGTTTTATTCAAATGTATGTTTGTAAATACTTCTTGCAAAGGGTTTCTTTAGCCTGTGTTTGCTCAGCATTAATCCTTGAAAAAAAAAAACACTTGTGTGGTCAGTGAAGACATCCAGTAGAAAATTGATCTGCTGAGGTACTTCTCAGAATGAAATTTGCTTATATGACATGCTTCTTTAAAGGTGATTTTTTTCTTAAAATAATACAGCCCCACATGTAATCTATTCATACAGCTCTCTCCCTCTACTGTCTCCTGTGTTCTCATTTCATCTGCCTAGTTCCTTTTCTCTCTCCATTTTTGTCTTCATCTTTTTTCCATGCTGCTGGTGAACTTAGGATATCAGCTTTTTATTCATGTGCTTTTTACTACTTAGGTCAGCTGATGATGTAATAAGTATGGAAAAAATATAATTTATCAGTGTTTTCCAGCACAGATTCTTTTCCAGTGTTGACAGTACATTAAAGGGTGTGTAAGCAACAGCTCTGCTGGGACATTTAGTGTCCTGTCTGGTTATGGCTATGCCATGCCCTACCCGCCCCCCCTTGCAATCGCTCGCAGAACTTTTAGTCTTCTTCAGCAGCCGTTTGCTCTTTGATGCTTCTGGAATGCGAAGGATCCATTTCTAGTCCACACAAGATATATTGCAGAGTATATAGATGTATGGAAATCAGAGCTTAGCTGTTTTCTGGAACTGCCAAAGTTTCACTGTAAACACAACTTCAAATAGAGCTGCTTTCTCTAGACTTAGGTTTCTCCTGAAATTCACAGCTTGTTTTCATTGTGAATGTGCTTGTGGGAATAGTCTGTTATACTCTAGATAATTTTCACCGTTGCCCAGAAATCATTGCTGTATAGCTAGGCACAAGTAGACTGTTTGGGCAACGCGGGCTGTTCTTTCTGGATTTTATTTGAGTATGTTGGCACTGGATTCAAGCCCAGAAGGTAAACTTGATGGTTGGTGTTATAAAGGCCTGTTCCTGCTTTTGCTGAGGTTGCAACTAACTGTAGTAGTCTATAAACTATTGAAACTTCTAGCAGTTCCAGCTCCTGGATCCCTATCTTTGCTATACTGAGAATTTTTCCCAGTGCTGGAAGGGCAGCATTCTTCAAGTGCCTGGGCTGCTACCTCGTTAGCTTGAATCAGCTGTATTTGTGAAAGTCCTGCCTTTGTCACTCAGCACCATGGATCTTTGCTCAGGACACCCCCCTCTCACCTGAGTATCTCTCCTATTTGGCATGCTGTGCTTTTCATTAAGACTCAGGTCAAAACAGTCCTTTGGACAGCTTGAATTCTTTGACTTCTTACACAAAGAGTAAACATGGACAGCAGGTTTCCATCTTGGCTGAAGATAGATTTGAATTGATATGCACAATACACCTGAATTCCAGGGAGCTCAGGATCTTCCGATTCATTAACAGCCATCATTAATCTCGATAGAGCCTCTAATGGACATAGTAATATTTGCATTTTGTCCAATCCTATTACTCAGATAACTGCCAACAGTCAGGCAGTACTCTGTTATCCTAGAATTAACAGATAAATCTTCCCCATGCGCTAATGCCTAAGTAGCTGGAGTTTTAACAGAACAGTTAATGTGACAGGTCTTATGATGTTAATTGGGGCAGAAAATGAAATATTTCTAGTTGGTAGAAAAGAACAAATGTCCCAACTTAAGGTGCAGACAAATTTCTGACTTGCCAACAACTTAAAAAGAAATGTACGTGGCCATTTTACTCCTGTGTGTGTAAGCTTGCACTGCGCAAGTTGTCTAAACTGTTTTTCTCAGCATAGTATTTAAAGGGGGAGAATAGCAATTACAAAGAAAGATTTTACCTCACACTATTAATTTATCTGAGCAGCTTCCACTTACATTGGATGATCTGTAGTTCTTCTGAAAAGAGTCTGTGGATCTAAAAATTATCCTTCTTGCACAACCATGGATTTGAATTCCTTGCCCAAATATGCATGTGAATGTCAGTACATGAAGTGCATTCATGTAGCATGTAATTTTCTGTTGATGAATACTGACAGCTTCACTGTAAAAATCCACATATAACACCTTATTAAAATACATGTACATTTGTAAAGTTTGGTTGTATTTTTTTTTAATTATGAATTCTTTTAAATGCAATGGGAAAACGTTTTGCTTTTAAGCTAAGTAATCTTCAGAAGAACTGGAGGTGCTGATAGAGTAATTGTGTTTATTCTTCCAGTTTCACAATTTCTGTCTTATAAACATTGTTTTGCATTATTGGGCTCCACGTTTCCCCTTCTCATCTGATGTTTTACAAATATTTTTCTAATTGCTTGAGACAGTGTGGTCCAATAAAATTACATCGACTTTCTGCTGAACTTGTTTGTTTGATCCACTGCCAAAAGTTGTAGGCAGCTAGGCAGCACACTTGGTCTCACTTTTGTTCGCTCCCCCTCCTCTAAGGCAATACTTTCAGACAGCCCTCTACCCTAAAAAGAACATGCATGTGAGGACTTAAGGTTGTGAAGCATGCATTTTACATTTCTAAGCTATTCAAAGGCAATGCATCCTGAAAGATTTTAAAGACAACTGAATCTGTTTCTCTCTGTAGATTGTTACGTGATTAAGTTAATACAGGTAAACCATACAGGATATTTTAGAGCAGAAGTACTTGTTTGGGATCCAGGTCCATTCATGTCTCGGCACAACAGCTCCTCTCAGCCTTAATGCAGTACTTCCTCACCTGGTAAGGGACAAATTACAGCTAGAAGTGTCCAGAAAACCGGGTACCATGTTGTCTTATCACCCTGGGAGCCCACGTAAAGAAAGTACAAGGGGGTGATAACAGCTGACATACAGATCTCTAAAGTATTCTATTTTTTTACGGTGACAGAGATATTCAGAGAATTGTGATTCTGTGGTTCGGAGTGACTGGAAGAGCTAACAGAACAATGAACTATTTATTCCCTAGTCTTGATAAGAGTGCCTTATTATAAGGGATGGATTGCAGCTAGCTGTGGACTGAAAATAGACCCTTCTCTTTCATTGTCATCAACATGTTGCTGTTTGTGATTGGTTTGCCAGACACTTTCATCATTATATTACAGCTTTTCTATTTTTCTGTCCTCGTATAATGATGTGAGTCTGTAATTTCTTTCCTTACAGTACATAGGTTTGTTGTTTTCTTTTGGAATGACCACGTGTAAATCCTGCTCCTCATTTCATGTGCATTTTTGAGCATTTGTTTACCACGTGTCACATTTTGTGTGATGGAATGTGATCAGGCCCAAGATCTTCTAAAATAATTGGTTGCTTGATATCTGGAAGCATTTTAAAAAGTATCTTGAGGAAAAAAACCAAAGCAAATAGTGCTGGTTTGCCCCAGTGAAACAGATATGGTATGTGATCAGTTAGCTGCAGCCCACAGATAAACACAGACAGACAAGCTAGCAAGCATAAACAGAAACCACATTATTGTCCCACTCAGACTTCTGGCCTCATGTTTGTTAAGTGATTTCCAGAGTCTGAAAAGCAAAACAAGAGTTTTCAAGTACAGATAGCTGAATTTGACATTATTTGATATTAGGCGTCTATGCTTCTTTTTAATCTTCAGCGTCAGTCACTTTTCAGATGACTTTCTTTCCAGTTGGTTAATAAAGACGTGGGTTGTATAATGGATGGTATTTATCAATGCAACCTCGTTTAATTTTTTAAGAGCTGCATAATACATAAACATTATATCTCTGGCTTGGGTGAATTACTTGACAACCTTAGTAACATAAGAATACCTAATAGTCATTTCAGAGACAGTTTGTTGAAGCCTCCAGATGTCTGGGGCTATGGAAGTATAAAGTATTATTACAGATGTTTCTCATAATAATAATACATCTGATAGCAGGGCAGAAAAAGGAATTAAGGGCCAAGTACTTCAGTCATTAGCTGAGCTGAACTCCCACTAAGGTCTATGTGAGTTTTGTTCAAATAAGGATTACAGAATTCAAATGTAAGTAATTATTTCCAATATGGAATGATTTATACTGCTTTTCCAGCCTTGTCTTTCTAGAATCTCGAAAACAGAGTCAGAAGATATTGACTCACTGTACACAGAAGGCAAGATTGCCAGCATAAGGCTTGGTAGCATGAGGAAAGTTTGACTCAGTCGTAGATACACAAAATCAAGCAGGGTGACTTATGTCTGCAAAGCAATCAGAAGTGTGCCTGCAGCGGAGAGAGAGAGAGACATCCCAGCTAGCTTGAATTCAGCTGGCACGAGTACCACAGTCTCATGGGTTTATGCAGCCTGTGTTGAAATCTTTGCCGCTACGTTTACAGGACTATTCGCAAGATTAGGCCTAACTCAGGAGTGTCTAAAGGCAGCGCTGTCACACCTCTGGCTGCGGCGTGGGCACTTTTGTTAAAGGCACACCAAAGAACCGATGGGTAAGGAAGCCGCTGTTCAGTGTGACAAAGATAATTTCAGTGAGAGCTTCCCCGTTGTAGATTGCAAGCTCTAGGGTTTTTTGTTTTTTTGGCCTTTTGTTTTTGGTGGGTTTTTTTGTTTGTTTTTTGCTTTTTTTTTTTAATAAAAAGCTATTTATGAAACAAGAAGCTTTAAATAGCCTATGTACTTGTGGGACACACCACAAATAATGCTTTCTTGCCAAGTCGAGTTACAGTAACAGCTCTAAGCACATTAACATGCAGTTTGGTCTTACAGTATGGACAGCCTTGATCTTACTCAATGTTTCTCAATACTATGAAATTCTGATAAAATTCACACATTTAGAACAAGGCCAAAACTTTGTTAAAATATGTTTAGATATATATTTACTATAGAATTTGGAGGTGTGCCATCTTCTTTGTTGTGAAATCAAATCCTGCAAAATGCTAGTTTTTCTTTACATGAGTAGTAGGTTGTGGTGTTAGTGGTATACGTAGTCTTTGGAAGTGCTGTTGTGCAAAGTGATAGCTGAAAGATTATTTTTGGCAACTCTGAACTTTTTGAAAGCCTCCATTATTGCTCTGCATCTGTGTCTGTGACACAGAATTGTAGTTGTTTAGCACAGGTGTATCTGTCTATACATGTTACCTTGAAAGACGAAATCACAACTCAATAGTCAAAGTGACTATTAAGCAGGTATTCTTTATTGCAGTGCTACACGTAGGGGATCACTCCTCCAAACGTGCATACCAGGTAAAGCTAGTTTAACAATATATATGCACATTATTCATACATATTTATGCTAATTTGGGGAACTAATTAACATATTCATTTTTTTCCGAGAATTCATTACCATACCCTACCACCCTCTCGGAACCCCCTTGTTCTTCAGAGCCAACTATAAGGCATTTTTTTCCTAACAGTAGGACTTGCAATGTTACTTTTCAGGAGGTGATACGCTCTAAAGCAAGTTTAGCAGATTTAGAAGATTTATTGGAATGGTGATACAAGCTGCAGGATTCTCAATGATCAAAACTTTGAAATACTTTGAAGTATGTCTCAATACCCTATATGTTATGATATAAGTTGAATAACAAAGCCAATACTTGGTTGTTTTATGAGGAGTGCTGAAAGCAGCTGTCATTAGTTGAGGAAGAGCAAGATTCCCCAGAACTCACAATTCCAACAGAACTTGCCATGTTTGAATTACTTCATGGTTTTTGCTAAATTAACTCAACGGTACAAATGTAAAATATGAAGCTGGAAGAATAGTGATAGATGTGATGTTCGATAATATCTTGTGAAAAAAAAAAAGTGGTAGTATTTGGAAAAGATTTGATATTAGAAAGCAGAAGTGGCTGTCTTTGCTGAAGAAACATCTGGAAAATTCAGCTACTTCAATAAAAAAATGCTGGCAGCCCTAGAGAAAACACCAATCATATTCAGGTATCATAGAAAGGTAACTGGAAATTTTGGATTCTTAACTTCCAGCAGCTGAAGAATCACTTACGATTCATCAGACAGCTCTATGGAGTCCAGAATGAAGATCTGCAGTCACAGATCTTGAGTGATCTAATAGATTTGTAGCGTGTTTTCATTTTACTCATTTTCAGATTTTCATGTTTCAAATGTTCATACTGAAAAGTAACTTGTGTCTTATAAAAAAAAAAAGTGTAACCAGAAAATGCAAACATCCTTTTTTGGATTGTACAGAGACCCCATAGTTGGCTCTAAGTTATTTACTAATAAAAAATGCCAGGCAAATTAAATTGCTACCTGTGCATTTAGCATGCAATTTAAAATGTGAATTTACAGCAAAATCTAATACGAAATATCATTTTTATGGTTTTATAAAGCAGCTTTCCCAGCCTTTACAGTAAACTTTTTCTTAACCAAAATCTTTTCGTTAAGAAGTTGATGAAGGTGGAAAAAAAAAATATTACACTCGGCCATGAAAAATTATCTATGTGAGTAAATTTTTGTAACAGCATTAGTTGATATTAAAGATGGTAATGATTTACTGGTTACAGATGAGTCATTAGTAAGCCTTAAGAAATATCCCTTTTATTTTTTGGTTATGGTCTAGTGACTCACCATTTCATGCTGTCCACTGTACCACACTTGCATTACAAATACCAACCTCCTCTTTGTTCAGGCAGGCTTAAAAGAGTGCTGCATTCTACTTAGCTGCCATACTTCCAAATCTTGAATGAAGGTGGTGGCCTGTGTATAGAAATCTGGATGACAACATCATTTAAAATCATCGAAAGAAAGAAATGAATCATCCTCTTTCAGAAGAACGGATTTCTAGTTTAACAAAAATAAAAAAGCTTAATACATTAATTTAATTTAACATTCCATACTTAGTATCTATAAAATGGTAGTTTAGCTGGGTACTAACATCTCTTAAGTGAGAGAAGAGTCCTTTAGAATTCTTACTATTTTCTAATGTAACATTGGATTTCCAATTAAATACAGAAAGTCTCTGTAACCTTTTTGAAGACGATGCTTGAGGTTTTGATATTCATCAATAAGTATATAATTTCAGAAGAGCTCACTCAGAAATTCTGAAGTCTCCTGTGAGAGCTTTTTCCCCTAAAACAGTTCTATATCTAGCCTGCAGTCTTCTTTTTTCTGTTTGTAAATATTTGTAGACACTACCTCTTCCTTTTGGACTTCCTAATACAGAACTTTGTGTAACTGTCATTCCAGGTTGCCCGTGTTTTGTTTCACACTGTAAAAGTCCTTTGTTATGAGAATGTGCCACTCTTGGAGGATTTTCCACACATCAGAAGGGGCGCTTGAGGCCAGATTTCCTTGAGTCTTTGGAAATGTCTGTAATAATTTTCCTAGCATTTTTAAATTATACATTTAAACTATTTAATTGAATTTAGTCCCTTTTCTTCTTTCGCTACCTGGCAAAGGAAGGGACCACCTCTCAGTAGGTTGTAACTGTTTTTATATTTGGTGCAATGAAATTAAGATTAGGTTCCAAACAAAACTATTTTACTCAATAAAACTCTTGATTGTTAGGTACAGAGAAGTCTGTACTTGTACTTTGACTAGAAATCAGACTAAAGTTTTGGGTCGTCTTCAGTTGGCACTTAAGTCTATGTATAGCTGAAGTTAAATAACAAAAAGATAGTATTTTTATTATGGTTTTGTGTTTCATTGTACCTCTGTGGCTCAGAATTTGGTTGCCTTTCCGAATGCTATTGATGCTGCAAAACCAGGGCTTTTTACATCCATTTAAACCTTGACTTCTGAACAAACTGTTATAACATGTCAGTTTTTGCATTTATCTAAAGACTTTTCAGAAACTGATCTTATTTCAGCACAGCCGTTATTGGAGTTATCTAATGCACATGCTGCTGAAAATAATAATAGTGGTCAGTTGAGATCTACTAGAGTTACCAGTGTTTTCCAAATTTTGATTAAAATGGAGTTCATCAGCCTCTTCTTTAATACAATTCAAGTTTCTAATGAAACAAAACGCCAGCCAGAAAAAAAAAAAGCCAATGGAAACGCTTGAAGGGCACTGAAACATGCATTTTCATCCTATAAAATGGCAAAGAAGGGAGGTTGTACTCTACATATAGGAGCAGGTTGATAGCATGGAGCTCTGCTGTGAAATGGGAACAGACCTGTCAGAAGGTTGTAAGTCAACAGGGAGGCTGGTAAAGGGTCTGCTGAGGTGGATGCTGCTACTAACCTCCTGATAATACTGTTCTCCTGAAGCTCCTTCTGAAAAACATGCTAGGCTGGATAGGAACATGATGGTCAATTGCAGCCTTTTCTAACTCCTACAGTTTGCAGTGGCAGTGGCTCAGCTGTCAGTCTGCCCTTCTAAAAGCAGTGAAACAGCCATGTTGGTCTGAACAGAAGGCACAGTAAGCAAAATGTTCATGCTTTCCATTGATCCTCCAGGTATTTAATACTGTAATTAAAGTAAAGTAAATACTTGCTCTTCTTTCATGGGAAGCAAGATGATGAAACTGTAAATATAATCCTGTAAATATGTTAATATCATCAGTATGGAGAACAAAATAGTAGTTTCGTTCATCCTATATTAAGAACTCGACTACATTAAAGTACTGCTTTTCCCTGACTAACTTCTTGAGTGTAGTTGTCTTAAGTTAATAGTGTCCTGAAAAGCTATGCAGGTGGTCAGAGGGAGCATCTTTGATAGAAATGCTCCTGTTGATGAATTATGGTAACCACAATATATTTCTCATAAATTAGACTTGGTAGTTTCCTGTTTCTTCTTGTATTATTACTTCCACTGAGGTGTCAAGACATTGAAAGAATTGAACTTTTCATTTATTAGAGTGCTCAAGTAAAATATTTCACAACAAATCACAGCTTTAGAATGGACATATATTGTAATTTTGTCTCCCCAACTAAAGTTCTGATAACTTTACATTTTTCTGCTTTTAATCAAGTACCATGGTCTATCATTGGAATGAGAATCTCACTGTAAAATTCACATTTTATGGTTTCATTTTACTTTGGGGCAAGAGACTGAAACCCTCATTGAGGACAAACTTTTTAAACTGTCATTCTGTTCTTCTATTTTTCTAATCTTTCTTTTCTATTTCTTTCAGAAAAGTTTTGGAGAACTTGTTTAAAGGGGATAAGACTACAAAATTGTTGTTAATTCCTATTCATTGGAGATGGACTTGAATATAATTCCAGTTGCACATAGGCACTAACTTTGAGTAATCTTACAGCCAACCTTGAATTCATGGCTAAGGCAGGACTGTAATGTGACCTAAACAGTATTTGTCATGTCTAGGAGTACAACTGGCTAGCAGAAAACCACTAGATCTCCTTCTAGAATGCTGTAGCTGACATTTCTGACAAATGTTATTGTATTTATATATATAAAAACACACTTGCACACACACGTATTTTCCCTTGACCGCAGGGAATCCCATTTTCATGCTTTCACAAGATCTTGTAACTAGACAAGGAAACTTACAGAAACTTGCCAAGGCATAGCCTGCTTTATATGCTTCAAGATGGATAATAAGTTAGCAGTATAATACAGAATATCTCTGCCATGTGAACCAAGAATTCAGAACATAAACCATCAGGCCCGGAGGAGAGGTTTGTTTTATCTGAACTTGGAAGAAACAGACCTATGAAAACAAACCAATTTACTTTGAATCCAAATGATCGGCTGAAGGGATTCTTCAGCAGAAGACCAGAAACAGACGTTGATGCCTTCTCTCAATGATTCCAAGCTAGTCAGTTCAGTTTCTAGTTTTTTCCCTTTATGATAAAACCTCAAGTTCTCATCCAGATCAGGCAAAGGAAAGCTTTGAAATAATCTGACACCCATTTGGTTTTGTTTTTTGTCCTTCCTGAAGATACCGAAGGAGTTACCAGTCGTCTTTCTTATGTGGCATGAATTTACAGCATTTCCAGTAAATACACTCATTAGGAAATTTTTATTCCTCTGTAAAAAGAACCTTTCTCCACAGAGATTTGAGAATTCCATTCCATGGAGGGTAACATTCAGTCTCTGGAACAAAGATGGCTTATGGATCAGCTTAATCTCTATGGCATGTAATACATTACTTGGTTTTACAATGGAAGACTTTAAATTCTAGACTGCAAACCTCACAGTCTGTATTAGTGTGTTAATGCACTGGCTTTTCACCTTTTAAAAAAATGATTAAAACTTATTTTACTGAAAAGTGAAAATTAGTTTAGCAGCCTGGAATGACTCTGTTTTCTCTATTACACCATGTAGCACAGTTAGCCCAACTGCCCAGACACCACTGAGGAAATAAAAGTCAGAGACTAGAGCAACTTCTGCCTTTCAAAAGAAGTGCCAAAACCCACTCCTCAGTATTTAAAAGTAAACAACAAAGGGCAAGGAAGAGATACTTGGTGCAATTTCAACTGTATGAAGAATTGAAGTTCTATGTGTCCCGTTGCAGTCAGCCTCTATCCCTGGTTCTACAGGTCTCTACTCTTTGTTATGGAATGCAGATTACAAATAACAAAATGTCCACTGCTATTCAAAACTTCAGCACAATTCTGGTTCTCAAAGTTTTAATAGGAAGAGCCTTTATATTGTAAAAGTCTGTAGGGTTAAAAAGACATTTCTTAAATCTTGAATTTGTTTTAATAATGAAGCTTTAACGTAATGTGCTTCCAGTGGGTGTTTTGAAAGCATTGGTGTCCGAAATATTTTTAAGAAAGAAACTTCTATCCCTAAGAGATACCAGGAGCCCATTGAATTCATAGGAAATACTGGCATTTTCTGCCATAGTGTGAGATTCTACCCTACGTGTCCAAAAGAGTGAGGTTGCTGTTTGGCTCAATGTCTTGAAAACATACAGAAAACTTTCAGGGACAAATTTACTGCAGGGAAGAGGCCAGTGGGCTTTGCCATTATTAGGTGCAGTGTAAACTCCTATATTACATGATAACATTTTAGTCAGATGTCTGTACAGCTCTACCAGACAGACTGAGATTGCATAGCAGGTTGCAGATAGTTAGTATTGATTACGTGAATGTATTCATTCTACTCTATTTAGACATCCTCAGTATCCATAAATAGACTCAAGGGCTAGATTCTCAGCCAGGGTGTATTCCATTTGCTTTAGCTGGACCATGTATACAAATTGAAAACTTGTCCCCCAAATATTTCTATTGATTCATGTGTATTTTTTGTGTTTCTAATCCTACAGAGAATAGCAATGGAACAATACAAAAATATTTAAGTCAAAATAGTCGGATTGGAATATTGGCAGAGAAAACAATGCAGATTTTTATTACTGTTTGAAAATCTACCAAACTCCAGAATTTCTGGTTTAAAATGTATGTACTGTGAAATACACAGAAAGAACACATTTTAATGTGTAGATTACGAAATACTCCGAAAAGGCAGTAAGATATTGCAAACTCTTCTTCTGAGGCACAAAGTCATAGAGTAACTTTCTACGATCCTAGAAGACTGTTTGTTAGGATATCCAGCAACAGAATCACTCCAGACCCAGTCCAGTACTCAATGAACTCCATCACCTTTTATGTGCGATTTATTGTAGTGAACAGCCTGTATTATGTTAATAGGATGCTACACAGATTTCTGTTGCATCAAAGATGTGCAAAAGTTACTGTAGTCTAGGAAGAAATATCTTAACTCACTGCTTTTGAGTCTGTGGGTGGGCCATTGGGATCCACAATTGTTTTCAGGTTTTAGGTACCTTTCTGCAGTAGACATATCTGTTTTTCCTTCTTTATTTTGGTCAAAGAACAGTACATCATCTGGGGCAACTTGTAACCACTTTAAAACAGTCTTGAAGTGGCAAATAATGAGAAATGTTTTCTGCAAAGTTCTTCAGGGATAAAAAGATTTTTGTCCAAGTGATTTCTTTTTTTTAAAGGTTTCAAACAACTTCTTAATATCAGCATCCTTCAGTTTCCTGCATTCTCTTTTTACTAGAAACATGCTTACTATTTTGATAGATTTGGAAGTAAAATAATAATCTTTCAGCACCTTTGCCTTTAACTTCCTCTGTGGTCAGTGTTGTAAGTTCAATGGCATTTTTGTCACTCTTAAACCTTAATTGCTTCAAATTTTGCCTGAAAAAATGTCACATCTAGTGTGTCACTGTATTTTGAGTAGTTCTGGGATGCTGTATTCACAGCAACTCGAATGTATATGAATGTGTAAGTACAGTATTGTTATATGAATGAATGAGGAAGCCAACAATGAAAATCTAGAAACATCAGTTACATGTGTAAATGAAGAGAGATCTCCTAAAGCTTCAGTTTTGGAGAAATGCTCTGGAGAAAGCAAAGCAAAGCAAAGATCTCTTTGTACAGTAGGGTTTCTCTGGAGTAAGTAGTAGATGATAGACAGCTTGTAACTCCATCCCCTGTGCCCAAGAGGTGTACAGAGAGCGCTGACAGAACTGTTTTGTTCAGTGGACCTAAATACAGTCTAGGCAGTGAATGAAAAAAAGCAACAGTGTAAGAGGAAAATAAAGAAAAGTAATGTTGCATCCCAGAACTCATTTGACAATAGGTCTTCACCAGGTCCCACCCTAGGAACATCCCCAGAGGAGTTTTGCCAGGTGGCACAGGGAACGCAATGACTCATGATTTTTCTTTTTCTGGTCCTGTATTCTCCTCCCAGATATTCCTGGACTGTTTCTCCTTTTCTATCCTCTCTGTCCAAATCAGTGGTTCTTCTGAGAAAGAGCCGGAAGAAGGGCTTGAATGTAGTATTTAGCGGGGAGCCTGTCATATGAAATGTCCTCAATGGGTAGCTGGAGTGCTTATTGAGGAAGGGTTGGAGATGTGAAGAAGTGTGGGAGAGCAGCAGCACAAGACTGGGAAAAAAAACACTTCTCTGTCTTCACCACCAAGCAAATTTCCACTGGTTTGCCAAGAGTTTGTGCCCCAAAACAATATTAGATATTTTGTAGAAATGGAAACAGATACAGCATGTTTCCAAAGAAAGCTATCCTTCTGTGCTTATGAGCGATCTTGTTTATTGAAGATCTAAACTGAGTTGGCAGTCAGTTGGCTGGTAGATTTGTCATCAGCTTCCATTTCCTGCGCTAATAGATATTTTATTCTTTTAATGAAAAAATATCACATATCACAGGAGCCAACTATAACATTTCACTGGAGCTGTATTGCTCTGCTACTATGCTTTTAGTTGGCTCGAATTTCACAAACATGAGTCTTGCTCAGTGTTTTGACATAGTCTGCAATTTTGTGCTTTAGAAATACGTTTCTTTTCTAGGCAATAATTATTGATGAATGCTTTAAACTTTGGATGTTGATATAATACAGTAAACTACCTAATCACTTCAGACTTGACACTGGCCATCTTTGCAACTGAGAATGTCATACTTGGAAGATAGTTATTTTTTGTTGCAATATATCCTACAGACCAGAATGTCCTATTTAAAGACTTGAACAATACAAACAATTATCTCATCAAAATCCACCATCTAAGGAATATAAGTATATGCACACATTAGTGAAAAATATAGGATGTATGTTCAAACAAGGACATCTTTGCTAGCATTACTTCTATTCTGGAAATCCCTAGGGCTGTGTAGTGCCAGCACAGGAAGGTCGGGTTCTGAATTGCTTTAAAGTAATACAATCATTTGCCTAAATACATGCAGTCATGTTCTGCAACTTATTCTCCAGTGCAATAATAAATAGAAGTGATAAAAATTTTAGTTTTTCAATTTTATGAATAAAGATGAGTTCTTTGCAAAAAACTCACCTTGCATTATTCATTCAGGAAGAAAAGAAGTAAAATTAAACGTGAATCAATGGACATCTTTTCGGTAAATGTATTTCCCATTTCCTCTTTTGCAATTAGTGATCACAATCAGTTCTTACAATTTGGGGGCTCAGTTTGTTTTAATTAGGATTAAAATGGAAAGATACTTGGAATAGGAATTCTGGCTTCCTTTGTGTGATTAATTAACACCACACAGTTTCAGAATATGTGAATAACAGAGTCTGCAAAGATACTGGTTTTATGTTTTCTCAAAGACAGTATAGTAGTGAACCAGCAAATGAAATATTATATGTCACGCCACTTGATGGGATATAATTCTGTTATGGAGCTGCCTTTAAATTCAGTTTGGCATATCCATTGCTCACGCTGTCATAAAATGGTCTATTTTTTATGGTGTCTTTGTGTGAACTAAAAAAATGTTCAGTTTGAATCTGTGTGCACACTACCTCCTCATTAATTCACTGTGTCTAGAAAATTGACCCGCCTTTCAGTCTTTTCTAGAAGGCTAAACTCCCATCTCTATATAAAATGTGATATCCTTTTAGCAAGAGGTCTCAGTTCTTTTACAATAGTATTGCTTATTGAGGCCTCAAAAGTCTCCCTACTGAAAAGAAAGACTACAAAACATCCTTGAAAGATGCCTTCTCTGTGTCACTGGTTTTTGCAACGACCTTCTTAAATGAGGAGCTGACATTTTCTTTCTGATAGGAACGAATGAGAGGAAGAGAGAGAAAACTGTAACACTGATGAGAATTCCTAGTGAGCAATTTTAATGCTGTCTATCAGAGGGATGTCCAAGCCGTTGCTGTAGAGCTGCCTGCAGTTACCAAGCCCTTGGAGCACGTCTTCCATGACAGACCATGTCAGCTGTTCAGCAACAGCTGGGTAATCATGACCTGCTGGTTCTCGACTTCTCTGGCTCTGAGAGGAAGCAAAGCAGCAGGAGCCAGCAGGGTTAACACTGATGGGTTGTCCTGGGGTCATGCCTTGTGGCCAGCTGAGTCCCTGTGGTTGGCAGGGCAGGCTCTGGGAAGCCATTGTCATCTCCTGGCCATGAACCTTTTGTGAGCTCCCTCTCTAATCTTTGAGTTATGTGCCTTTTGGCTCTTGAAATGTGAAAATGTGGGGTGTAGTCTTAAAACGTTACCTGTAAAATTTTTAAGGAAGTTTTTCTGTAATGTCAGGAGCACTCATCCTCAACCCCCACTTCCTGGCTACCATTTCTGACTCTCATTTCTGTACCTTAGCAGTACATGGGGTTTGACTGGCCTGTTAACATCCTGGATCATCCTTGCTTTTTTATGCCCTGATTTTCTACACTTCTGTTTGAGGGAAGATAAAGGGAATGGTTAGTTTCTTTATTTTTCAACATGAGAAATGAAGCTTCTACGAAACTATTTTTTTTCCACCTTTTCCTCTCTGTTTTTGCTCAGTTTCTTTCTTTGCCATGCATCTCCACCTACCCTCTTCCCACATTTCTTCTTGAGTGCTCAGTTGCTCCTTCCCTGATGCATTGGGCAGTGCACAGGACTGTTCACATTGCTGCTTGGGGTTTGCCTCCTGTGCAATCTCTGGTCTTTTCACTACAAAAAAGTCCATTGAGGCAGAGAGTATCTTTTCTGTCCCTGCCTTCGGTAGTTTCTGTTCTATTGTAAGTTGTGAGAGAAAAGTCCAGAAAACTGCTTGCACCTCTCCAAAATTAGGATGGATGGAAAATGGCAGATGTAGCAGAACAAAGAGTAGAAAAGATGAGTAACTTGGCCAGAGTCACACAGCAAAGTGCTGACAGAGAGAGGAATAGAAACCAGGAGTCCTGGTCCTCAAGCCTGTGTTCAAAACAGTAAACCATGCAGTTTTTCCACAGTGTTATCTAGAAATTTCAAAGACAGAATGACATGCTGTTGTAAAACTGATAATAGAAAACTACCATCAGGGAAGCACTATTTATAAATGAGAGGGTGGGAAGGCGCACTTTATGCTGAATGCCATAAACAATGAGCAACAAGGGACTAAGAGAAATATTTTGGTGTTTGTGTGCTGTGAAAGTTTTATTTAAACACAAACATTGTTAATAAACATGGATTTATATGTTTTCTTTGATCAATGCATTCTGATAGGTTTTAAACATCCTGCATATCTCATTTCTGTGTGTCCAAAAGAAGAGGAAGAAGCACTGAGGAGCATAGTCCTAAATCTATTGCAGCCCCATTTTTGTACAAGTTTATGCTAGTACCACAAATAGATTTTTCTAATTCAATATGGGACTGTATTTTCATACAAAGGGGGACTAAGTTGCACCAATTAAAAATGTGTCTAAGGATATTACCTTACATTTTACTTTCAGAAAATAGATAAATATAGAGGTCCAGATGGAACATTTGCTTTTATAACCTGATTGAAAGCTTACCAAAAACAACAAAGGGCAAAAATTTTTAACAAATTGATTGAGTTTTGGATCGGGTTGCAGAATAGGTACTACATTTAAAAAAAGAAATGTACCTGGAAGCTGTATTAGATATGTGCTAAAATCAAAGAGAATAACTAACAATATTTTTTTTCTTACACTGAGTGCTTCTCTTGCACTGTCCACAGAAGCAAAAGAATGGATATGTTTTATTTTAATTGGTCCCTTAACTTTCTTTTGTATATATTTTTGATGACCCCAGACCAGTGGATATTATATCCCAGGGACATTGTTACTGTTTATTCTCTGACTCTCACTCACAGACTTTTATTCTTTTACTTAGTTTGCTGCAAATTGCCTGTTCATCTGTGTCCTTCACTGCCTGGATTACTTCATGCTGTTTACATAGCAAACCAAGCTATATAAGATCCCCGGGGCCCAATGCTGCTGCTGCAGAATAGCGGTGAGTGTAACTGACAACAGGATGTGCCTGTGCTTTATGATAGAACCAAGCCCTCATCATGACCAGCCAAGCTGGAGCAATAAACCCCAGACTTCATATTCTCATTCCTTGGTCCTTGAGAGCAGGAATCCCTGGTTAGCAGTATCTCGGATTACCTTTAGCATGATTCCTAATTTACAATAATGAAAATTAGTATCAACATTTATACTGGTTCATTTAAGCCATTAATCCTATTGAAACTACTTCCAATGAGTTTAAGCTTTAAGATAGTTACTTGTTAATTTCTGAGGCTTACTGTAAGGGTGTCACCTTATTTTAGAATACTCTATGCTGTGAGTGATTTAAAAGTGCCATGACTGAAATCCTTGCTTAAATCTAGTGTTTAAAGCAATTTACAACTGGATCCTTTTCTATTGTTTTGCCATTCTTCAAATGGCGAGGGAGTCTTGTTTTGCCACTCCGTTATTAATGAGGGAAACAGAAGATAGTGCAACATTAACTGAGCAGGCAAAAAGCTATTTAGCTCTTTCCTTGAAGTTCCATTTGAAGAAAAAATATTCTTTTCTTGAGGGGAGAGGTCCTCAGGAGAAGTATCTGAAGAGAACTTCTAGGCTACTACTAGAAGGAGGTGGTGGTGAACAGCAGTAGTGGGACAACTGGGTTTTTGGATTTAGTTACTTCTCAAAGCTGCAGAGGAAGAAGCATTTTATTCCCACATGAACAGGAAAGAATAAGGACAAGAGTGGGTGCATAAACATGCAGTAGATAGCAGACTACAGGAACCATCCAGGAAAATCTGCATTAGTTATTTGGAGGGAATCCACACCATCCCTTGTGGACCATTAGAAGAAGGCAGAGTCACAGCCTGACAGATAATCCTGCCTGAATGTGCCACTGCTGTTTCATTCCCTCCAGTGCTTCCTTTTCTAAATTTCTGTTCCTTCCCACCCACAAATTTACTCTTCTGCCTGAGGCAGCTGTGCAGTTAGGAGATGTGACATTTGTCTCCAAGAGGGAGGTCAATAGTAAATAAAGAAGTGACCAACCAAACTTTTGCTAGCCTGCCTATACCAATTCAGGCAGTTCAGCATTTGGTATACCATGTACAGGGAGAATAATGCAGCGTGAAAATATTGCTGATTCAACTGTGGCAGATTGCTGTAATGTGCACTCTAACCTTTTACATGGAAGAAATCTCCCTTCAGCCTTCACAGCTTGTTTCTTTAAAATGAAACAGTAAAGCCCATGGAAACTGACTGTTGTCTCCAACAAAATTGCCATTTACATGTAGGTGATGCAACAGAACAAATTATTGTAGTAACTTCAAAATAACTATATTAATATTGACCTTTTATTTGCTGCTGTATTCCATATTAAAAAAAAAGCATGAGAGAATGATGATAGTAGGGCAGTGAATACGCTCAATATAAAACGATGGATTTTGTTTGGTTTTTATTTTATCTTGAACACCTAAATCACAGAATCGTCATGGATCAAAAGGATCATCGAGTCCAGCCGTACACACAAAAAACCACCCTACAATCTTGGCCTCTAGAGCATGCCCTGAAGTGCCACATCTCTATTTCTTAAATACCTCCAGGGATGGTGACTCTACCACCTCCCTGGGCAGGCTGTTCCGGAGCCTGACCATTTTTTCTGTAAAGTAATTCTTCCTAATATCTAATCTAAACCTCCCCTGCTGCAGCTTCAGACCATTTCCTCTGGCCGTGTCATTATTCCCTTGGGAGAAGAGGCCAACACCCACCTCTCTGCAGCCTACTTTCAGGTAGCTGTGGAGGGCAATGAGGTCTCCCCTCAGCCTCCGCCGAACTAAACCTGCCCAGTTCCCTCAGCATCTCCTCTTATGACTTGTTCTCTAGACCCCTCACCAGCTTGGTGCCTCTCCTCTGGACACATTCCAGCACTGATATGTCCTTCTTGTAGTGAGGGGCCCAGAACTGAACACAGGACTCGGGCGGAGGCCTCACCAGTGCCGCATACAGAGGCACCATCGCTTCCCTACTCCTGCTTGCACTGCTTCTCCTGGAACTGCTTTTCTTTTCCTTGGTAAGAACCTTCCCTGAAAGTCAAGTATTTAATCTTGTCCTTTCTTTGCAGCTCTGGAGGCCAGAGCTGTGGCATGATCTGGCGTAACAGTAGTAGTTTTGCTGTACAGATAGGCATGATGGCCTGTGTAAGACAAATATTCCAAACCTCCTTTTTGAGAGTAGGAGCAGGTTTACCGTAAGTACATAAATGAGTGTAACTATTTACTGGCCAGCAGCATCATTGGGTGTAATGGTAATCAGCGTGGGTGAACTGCCTATGAATTGGGGCAGTTTCATCAGATTGAGTCTAGAGTTTGACTTGCGTTCTTATCTTTTGGCAGCAGCACTGACAGAAACCCTTGCTTCCTCCTTCTCTTCTCCAACAGCCTGGCAAATGACACTGTAGTAGCATGTATGAACAGTCACAGCAGAGTTTGAAGCAGTGAGGAGTGCTTAATAGCCTGAAGAACAGCTACTGAGTGTGTAACTAAATCCTATGCCTCAATGTTGTAGGTCCAATTTAGGGGCTTTGACAGTTGTGATGACAATTTTGGTATGAATTGTGTCATTAAAGATGTGTGGGATGTGTAGTTCATCCACTCCCTGTGGAAAGAAAAAGACCACGGTGAAATGGTGTAAGATTTCTCATCCTGGTTTTTGTCCATTGCTGTTTGTTCTGAAGAGTGCAAACTATAGGATCTATGAATGAGCAAGCCCGTCTCTTTCATTCAGCTGCTTAATACTCAGTCTAGCATAGCGAGCGTTGTTTCGAGCAGCTGGCAATTAAACGGTACCAGTCCGCAGTAGTTTTGAGTGATGGTGTCGTGATCTCATGCCACGTGCATGTTGGCATTCCTTTTTTTCTTTCTTTCTTTCTTTTTTTTTTTTTTTTTTGCCAGTCAACTGAGGATTTCCAGTGACAGAGGAGTGGACCAGTGATGGAAAGGAAGCAATAGAGATTGGAGGGAGGTGCTTTTTAAAAATGCTAGTCCCTTGTGTTCAGAGTAGCAGAGCTTGTATGTCAAAGTAACACATCACTCAGCCACCAGCCAGAGAAACATTCCATGAGATTATAACTGAATGGAGAAACTAGTGCAATAATTTTATGTCTTTACTTCACCAAGTAACAAATACAAGTGTACTCTTTATGCCCTCTTTATTTGGCCTGTTAAGGAAAGCATAGTCTGTCAATCAAGAAAAAAGCTTCCAATTGTGTAGCCTGTTAGAATCATTTCATTAATAACATGTGTTTACTACTGGGAGAAGCAGACTCAGTGTGCTAAGATTTTGTTTGTCAGTCAGTCATTGGAACCCCACTGTTAATCGCATACAATGGTTTGTGGTTATGCCACAATTTAACCCAGGTTTAAAAATACAAACTAGAGCCTTGGTGGTCTGCTGAGAGCAGTGAGTGAAGCAAAGGTATTGGTTGAACCTGCCTTGTGGGCTGCTGGCTTGTAATACTGTACGAGCTAATCAAATTTATTAACTTGAGTCATGACTAGAATGCATACACTGGCGAGTGTGGGTGGGTGTACCCAGGTTAGACTACATTTTGGCTGCTTTCTGCAAGGAGGAAGAAAAGCAACTCTTTGGCCTCCTTTCCGCAAAGACAAATTGGAAACAGATATCAACTAGATTTTGGGATCTCTGGCAGTCTAATAAGAAAAAGGTATTTTTTTGTTGTGGCTTTTATTTATTGATGTAGAGATTGGCTTAGAAAAAATTGAAGGAGTTTCAAAACTGAATACCAATGGCATTTGATGCATATGTGTCATTGTCTTATCAAATTGCCCCATGCATGCTGTTTTAATAGTAATATTAAAGGCAGAATCTCTGACTCCACAATAACGAGGGCTGAGTGTGATTGCCAGAAAAGGGAGAGGCATTTGGCTACTGAGAAAAAGAATACTGGAGAGACGATTGTGTATCTTTATATGAATCTTGACCTTCTGGCGGAGATAGAAAGAGACAAAGCAGCTAAACTATCTTTCTTAATTGTAGCTAGAATATGGTAAGCTGAAGTTCCTGTTTATCGCAGCACTGTGGAAAGTATCATTCATAACTGCAAGACTTGAAATACTCTGAGAAGAGTATATTAATCTCCAGAGAGAGTGATAGCCATTTCTCTGTGTTACTTTACAGCCCAAGACATTTTGTAGGAACCTCTTCCAGTTTTAGAGCGCAATGTAAGTGATATTTTTAAATGGCAACTTTAGGATGAAGTAAATTCCACAAATTCTTATTCAAATAAAATGTCATTAGCCTTTATTCTTTTATTCTATATAATGATTTCACAATTTCATTTACCCTAATCACTGGAATTATAACTGGCCAAATTGCTGTAATTTTGAAATACCTAAACACATTCATTCATGAAGGCAGTGAAAAATTAAATTGTTTCAAATTTATATGGGATTTTTTTTTATGTTTCTGATAGTTAAGTTATTAATATGCATTATCCCCTCACTGTTATGTTTTCTTACTAAAAAGTTAAATTACATGGGTTAAGCTTTACTGAAAGATACTTGTATTATTGAAAGCTTCAAGCTTGAAAATTTGTGTATATTCAGGGCAAGGTTAGATGTAACTCTAACAGTGAGCTGAAACAATCCTTTGCTCATCAGGTCATATTCCACAGAGGATCCTTCTCTTTGCCCTCCTGCCCCATCTCTACCACTCACAATGTACTCTACAAAATACTTTTTTTCTGCTTTTATGGGAGCTAGAGGGGAGCTTTGGAACTGCACGGCATCTGGGACTGCTTAAACTGTGGCAAGGAAGCAGAAGACATGTGCTAATAAGAGGTGAGGAGGTGAAGACTGAAACATCCTTACACCCAACCATAAATCTGCACCTACTATAACTATTTAAGTCAGTGCAAATATTGTATGTGGTAGCCTTTTGGGATAAGACTACTATAAACATCTCCCTCACAATAACAGTGAATTACCTTAAAAAAAAAAAAAAAAAAGCCTGGTGCTTGGAGCTTATTTGCATTTTGTCTGCATTACTTTCAGCTGTATCTTCCTTTCAAAATATTTTCTGATTTTTTGATTTTTCTGTGTTGTAAAGGTTCCTGTATAGCAGCAAACCAGCTCAGTGGCAATATACAGGTAAATTACAGACCTGTATTGTAAGTATTTTTAAAGAAGTGGTTTTAGCAAAATGTTGAGGAAGATTTTATAGGTAAATTCCTTTTTAAAGATGTAATACTGCTTGTATGTGCCACTCTGATTTCAGTGTTTAAATTAAGTTGACTTAGGCCTGTGAAGGCCTAGCCTGGCATGATGAGTGAAATGCAGTAATAGCAACTCCAAGTCAGAAGTCAATCAAACATGCACGTGTACTGCAGTATACTCTGCAAACAAGCTGCCATGGGCGACATCACTAGTGCAGAATGATAGGACTGACATTTAGAGAAAATTTGTGACTGTCACAGGAGTTAGTAATGATACTTAAATATCATGAGATTTTATTCATCGCTTCTTGAATAAAAGCCCCATAGTTGAAAACAGATGTCTTGCTGGTGAGCAATATACATGATCTCTGATACCCATTCCACCAAGGTCACTCATTCTTTCCACAACATATGTTGACCATTCCTTTCCTTTTCTTGTAAACAGTATTAAACCATGACTAGGGCAGTGGCTTGTAAGCAACTGCAGCTCATGTCAGATTTAGGAATTTCTGTATTTTAGGCCCAGCGCACCTCTGTCCAGTTCTGCAATTCCCTTTGTTTCACTACTCAGGATCTAACTGATGTTTTAGAGAATGTTCTGAATGAAAAGAGAGAGGTTAAGAAAGAGAAAGGGAAGAAAGATCATATAAGCTTAGCCAGACTTGGAAAAATGTGCATTTATTAATCACCACGATGCTTGACACTTGAGTTGTGTCCATACTGCAGTAAACCGCAGTCTTAAATTTGACTGACTGAGGTGAACTAAACTGTGAAAACAACAAAAAATCCCAACCAACAAAGACCCAAAAAAGCAGGAAATATTTTGACCAAATTAATGTCTCAGGTTCAGCCCCAGCCACTTTATAGGCTTTAAGTTTTTTTCAGTTCTTCTGTAGATTTATGTGGTAGATTCAGCCCATTATTGTAAATGGCAGTCTGCCTATGAGTTTGCATTTTTCTGCAACTGACATTTTTTGTTTGCTGTTCTCACATGTTCACTTCTTTTAGAAAAAATAAAATAATACTTTGTGACTGCAAATTTCTGAAGTTTGCACGTTGTTAAGACTTTGAAAGTCATGTGTTGCTGACAATGTGTACCTCTGAAAGATGCAAATGAATGGGTGCTTAATCTCAGCTGTCATTGTAGACGAGCGTAAAACATAGCTGCTTCCATGGTAGGATGTAGGGTAGGTTGCTACTCTGTGCATGTTACTTTACTCTGTGCATATAGAGCATGGGTTCATCTTCACACATTCTCACCTATTGATGCAGAAGCTTTTCTTCTAGTCTGCACATACACATCCTTTAGAAATGTTTGATATCAAGGAGTCAAGAATGTTAATTAGTTAATTAAATGGCACTGTTGCCATGGTGGTTTTTTGTGTTTGTGTTTTAGAAGCTAAGCATACCTCCAGAGTCATAGACTTCACATGAAATGAATTCTCTTAGTTGTGTGTCATAACTTGGGTTTTGAGAGTGCTAGATTAAAAAACACCACCAGGTACTAGTAGGGAAAGACAGCATTTCCTTCCTTTCTCACCATACAATTAAAGCCTGCATTGCTCAGCAGTCCAAGGAAGTCTGATCTCCACTCAGACATATGCACATCTTTTCAATAGGTAAAACAGTTTTGAGGATCCTTCCTTCCCAGTGAGGTGAAAAGGATTAAAAGTGGTTGTGTTGCAAGGTGAAGGGTCAGACCATTGAAGTCGTTGCTTCAGCACTCTCCTCTACAAATTTGGGCAAGGAAAAGTTGCTACTATAGATTTACCAGTTGTTAATATAGCTTTGTGACCTTGCTTCTCTCAGCGGTTGTATCAAATGCTCTAGAGGAGTTGTCTGGAAGATGACCTTGTATACTTATGTATGCTGTATGTATTATGCATGTATATATTTTTTTATTTATTTATCATACAAACACACATATGTATATAGAAGGCTCAATGGAGAATTTTAAATTTAATTCTAGGCAGTTAGCAGCTGCTACATGCTCTCTAACATGACTGTGAATAATACAAATTTTTCTGATCTTTCTAATATCTTTTGCCAAACACAAAACAAATAACATATTTCAGGTTGCTTTGTAAAAGAAAAGAGAGTGAAATCCTTTTGCTGAAAGGCACATCAAAGCAAATATATTTAGTAGGTTCTTAAATGAAATTGAGTATGGGGAATGGCAAGTGTCGTCACTGTGGTGTTCAACTCTGTATTAGTGTAAACAGTTTAGTTTGGGGGGAAGGGGGTGTCACCCTATTTGATCCTTAGATTTGTCTTTTGTTTTGCACATTGTATTAATTTTGTAGTTAGCATTCCTGGAAAAAGAGTGGAATGTACAGAATTCGGATTCCATCACCAGAAAAACTACAGGTCAAGGAAGTCATTCTTCCAAAGCTGTGAATATCTGTTTGTTTGGATATGACCCCCACCCCCCAAAAAAAAAGGAAAAGGAAAAAGAAAAAGAGTTTATCAGAACCAGTCTGATGCGAAAAATAGTTACCAAGAGCTGCAGGGACAGATTTCACTTAGTACGAAAGATCCGTGTTCCATTTGAAATATCATCTGATTGAAGGTGGCCTACTCTTAGGGCTTCAGGAGCTGCTAACATGGTCCTTTTTTACCACATTAGATGACACTCCCCATTTCTGAGTTTCAAGATTTAAATATTAATTGTAGGGAGTAACATGGGCAAAGTAATTACCAGTTTTTTAAAAATGAATCCATATTGGGTTTATGTTTATCATCAGCCACGAAGATTTTAATGTAAGAAGGTCCATTCAGAGAATGGGCAAAGTGGCTCCGAAACTCAGGCAGGAGTGGAATGACAAATAATTACAGGGTCTATATGGCTTGAAACATTCTTGCTGTTTTGAGCATTCTGCAGTTGAAGACTCAGATCTACATCTGTCATAGAATTTATGACTGTATTTATATTTATATATGATTTTACGCATGCTAATTGGATAAACAAGGAGTTTGGAAGACAAAGGGAGTAAGAGAATCTGGCAGTGTGACATATGAAAGTCGGGTTAGCACAGCAACACATGGATGTACATAAGCGCCTGCCAACTTTCATTTTCTCATTATTTCAGTCTATTGTCAGTAAAAGAACTTCTCTGACTCGGGGTTTATGGTCACGAACCCGGGAAGGGTTCTTCACCACCACTTAGTGCCTCTGTCAGCTAACCTCTAGGACGGGCATGCTGTGTGCCTAAGGAAGGCAGGCTGGTGCACTACTGAAGGGCTTGTCCTCTGACTAAAGAGAACTAGGAGACTCATCTAGTTTTGCCTCTCTGATCATTAAATTGTTAATGTGTCCCTGTTCTGTTTGAGATGGAGAGAAATAACAAGGCAGTTAGTTGCCACAGAGCATATGGCATATTTAAATGGGACCTGCCAAGGCTTCAGTATGTAAGAAGTTCACTTTTATTGGAGATATGTAAATGTTCTGTGGCCAATATGACTGAGATATGTTAGAGTACATGTCGGGAGTAAAATGCTTATGTACCCTTCTGGTTTTGCTCTGGCTGCCTTTCCCTTGTGTCAAAACAATTTCCCATAGACAGAAAGGTGGTTCCATGCTGGCCCTATAGCCCCAGTTTGTACTAGGAGTTTGCACACACAGAGCAATGTTTGACTAATAATTCTAATTTATAAACCATCAACAATCCTAAAAAGAGATTAGCCAGCGAGGACTTTTTGTGACAAATACCATGGCACTTTTCCATGCCGAACCACATAAAAGGACTCTGGGTCAGAAAAATGCATTCATTTAGGATCAAGTCTAGCAGAAGTCCCACGATTGCCAATGGAACAAGAATAACACCCCTGTTGCCAGACTTTTTCTAGGCAGTGGGTGGCCATGGATAGAGTACTGTCCCTTCCCCCACCAACATAGTCTCTGTGTTACAAGTTGATTTCTGTTGAAGTCCAGCAACTACAGAGTCTCAGGATAGCTGGCTATCAGCCTGTACTTGCATTCCTGCCTTGACTGCAGGGGCTCTGACAGCAAAGGTAACCGTGATGGTTAACTTCACTCTTGGTATGGTACAAGTCTGGTGGAAAAGCTTAACAACTTTGGAAAAGCACACTAAGGTTCATGAACAAAGCACACAGGGAGCTCTTAAGCCACCTCTGTCACCTCCCTGACACTGCAGGGCTGTGCGCTTGGGTCCCAAATCTAAGCAATTTATATGTGCCATAAGTTACCCTGACTCACTCAGTAAGCTGGAACTCTTAATAAACATGAGCAGCCAGGTTCCTCTGACCCAATGTGGTGATGGGTGCAGCTTCTTTTCTTTGAGCACAGACCTTGACCCAGGTGAGAACTACTTATAAGCTATAGAGAGAGACACAAATACCCTAGTAAACAACCTTACTCTGCAAGGTCAGAGCAAAGGAGGTAGAGCAAGGCTAAGGACCTGAGAAACATATCGATTCTCAGTGGAAACCAGTGAGGGTTTCAGCTACTTAGAGGAAAGAATCAGAAAACTGATGCACTTGGCCCATCTGTTGGGTTCACTAACCTGAACATGTATTCTCCTAATCAGAATGCTGTTTTTCAGCTGAACGGAGCTTTCTCATCAAGCAGACTTTTTTAGGGGAGGAAAATACACCCCAACACTACAACTGAATAATTGAAATAGAAGCATAATTTTGGAAGATGATGAAAGTTAAGAAAATGGGAAGGGACCAGAGGCACAAAATATTCTATTTGCCAGGTCCAATATTTACTTCCTCTAGTTCCAGAGCTATATGATGGGTGGATGAAGGTAAATGAGCCTTATTTATAGTAGATTTATGTAAACAGAGAAGAGCTTTTCCAGGATCTACATATATTCACCAAATATGAAAACTGTAGTAAATTATTACAGTAAAAATGTCAGAAGCTTCCGTGAGATCAGCAAGAAAAAATCCTTCGTTCCTCAAACCCAGCTACATAGCCCCATCTCATATGCTAATACCCTCACCCTCTGCTGAGATCCACATCCACAAAGGCATGGAATGAGCTTAGTAGCATATCCTGAATATCAACACCTCTGGATTTTTTTATGTTAAAGGGGAAATTTAAGGCCCGCTCTCATTTCTTTTGATGTCAGCTTCTGACTTTCATGGGCATATTCATAAAATACATGCAGTTCAGTGATGACTTTTCTGTCAAGCTAATTCAGACTTTTGCCAAAAGGGTTGGTCCCATCCATCCCTTCCTGTGTTTGCTGCCAGCGCCAGCATTTGTGCTGATATAATACATATTTCCCTGACTACAGGGTACAGGAAACGGAGAACTGATCCAGGTGAAAGCTAACTTCCAGTTGTTGTTGTTGTTGTGAACTGATCCAGGTGAAAACTAACATCCAGTTGTTGTTGTTCTTCTTCTTCTTTTTGTTCTAGAATGATTGCTGAGCTGTATCTCATAATCCAATATCTAACTCCCTTTCTTCACTAGTACAAGCATTTTTATGAATGCACCAAGTCAAAAAAATGCTGGACAAATAGTGTGGGCAGGGAAGGCACTATCTGATATGTATTGATGCTGCATTGCGCAGATGGGTTGCCCAAAAGAAGCTGAAAGCAATTAGATTTGCCCCGTGGCAAATTCCCCATTGCCCCTTGTTGCTGGCACTTCGTTTCCTTGCTGCACTGCTTTGGGTTGGGCACAGGCATGGCAGCATTGTGTTTATGCCACATCATTCTCCGCTTACGTTAGCTGACATTCGCTGTGAGCTAGCGAGAGGAGGAGGAGGAGAGAAGGGAAAAAGCCCATGAGCAGAAGCTGCAGGAGATCACAAGAAAAGACCCTCCACCAAGTTCTGTGTCCCAGATCCTGACTCACAAAGCTTCACGCAACCCCTTGATAGTCTTCCCTGCTGAGTGGCACTGTCTTCCATGCTTACCTTTGATCATAAGTTGTGTTTTGCAGGATCCTTATTTTGTGTCTTGCTAATACAAGGGCGCATAAGATGCAGGCTAGATTCACATGTGCTTTCGCATTCCTTTCAGAAGGGTGTAGAAAAATCAGAACGTAGCCAGAAGTCTCAATCCAGTCTGATTTTTCCTTTTCTTAACACTATCTAGGAGTCGCAGTGCGTAGGGCATTGTAGACCAAAGTTTATAGCACTGCATTTAACTACACCTTTCACACAGCTCGTAAAACAGATTTCCAATAGCTGTAATTTTAAATTTGTCTCCTTGGATGCAGTGGAAAATGTGACTTTCATGCTTTTCTGTATGTTTACAGCATCATAAATAACACACAGATCTGAAGTGTTTTAAGTACATCAATATGCTATTTCAAACAAAGTAGTGAAAATATGTAGCATATAGTGTCCAGTTGTTTTTACTTCTTTCAAGGGTAAGGTTTCTCCTGCCTGCCTAATTTTTAACTTTGTGTAATTTTTAAAGTACTTCATGTACTGCACCTCAAAGGAAAAGGAGTTCAAAGCTAGATGAAACCTAGGTGAAGAAAGCAAGCATGGAAAAAGCCTGTGTGGTATTGCTACTTACTGCAGGTTTCAGGATTTATAGAGTTTCAATAGACTTTTCACCAAAATTTCAAGCTGTGATAGGTTTAAGATCCAAAATCTTATGAAATCTTTTGACAAAACAATCTTTTAGTTGATATTTAACATGCGGGAAGCTTTCCATGCACTGAGAGGACTTTCTGTTCGGTAGTACTGTTTGATTATAGTCAGTTTCCATACTTGTAGTAGTGTATTTATTACTCTGAACATACTACTTATGATAGCTTTTGATATATAAAAGTCCAATGCTTTTATAAAATGAATCATTGCTAAAACCCCCTGCTTCTTATTTAGGATTGTGTTAGTATCGTGCATTATATAAATAGCTGATAGGGCGTGTAAACTTAATGGTTGTTAAATTGAAGTACTGATCTGGTAAAAACTACTTTAAGCAAATTTCCATCTTTTAGAGGTTAAAAGCTGGGTATATTTTCTCTAAGGAATGGCTGTGCTCTAAGCATAGATTTCTAAGCATTTCTGAGCCTCTTCACGTGGTAGAGGACTTGGGGTAGTTTGTCATAAGCATCACTCATAGAAATGGAAAGTCCTGAATGTATTAAAAGATGGTGTGGTCTCTTAGTCAAAAAACGCAACTGGTGTTCTTGAACGTTCTGCTTCAGTGAACCCTTCACACGCCACACATGGAACCAGTAAAGGAGCACTGTTTCTTTCTTGAAATGGGCCATGCTGTTTCGTTTGAAACAACATGTGTTTCTGCTGGGTGTTCTGTGGTTCTGTCTCAACAACATTACTCAGAGCTCAAATACAGCAGGTATCAGCCAAGGAACTCTCAAGTATCAGAGGGACGAATAAATCATATTTTCAAGAGACACCCATCCCTTTCAAATAGATACACAACTATACATCTGAGGCATATCGCCCTTGAAAGAAATATTTTAATCTTCTCACTCTTCCAAAAATCGAGATGCCAAAAGACTTCCAGTAACAACTTAAATTCAAGTCACAGGAGAGGAATTGAGGCCTCTGTCTGTATTGCTGAATATCATAAACTCGATGTCTTTCCCTGTGTCTTTACCACTGGTGACCTCTAGTGCCCAAGGAAGAGAACAGGTGTTCAAAGTTGCTCTGAAACATTTCTTTGCAAGACTGTGAAACACAGCAGCGTCCTTTTCTTCAAAAATTCTGATATCAGCTTTCAGTTTGCAATATTTTAAATGCAAGGTAGTAATATTGAAAATGAGTGGATTAGGGGAAGCAAAAAGATTTATGCTAATTGTAAGACTCTAGAAAATTACTTATTTGTGGAAATGAATGCTGGGCAGGAATATTCACATTTGGATCATCAGTTTCAGGCATTTGTCACTTCCTCAGTCCATGAAAAGGAACCAAAGCTACATTGGAGATGCCATGCTTCAGCCGGTGCAGACCATAGTGCAGAGGCTCAAGATTCTGTGGCCTCCAAGCCATGCATGGAGCTTCAGTAGGTAATGTTGTCAATAACCGGTTGGAATTTAGCTGAGAAAACAGGATGCTTAAGTACTCACCCAAAGACCACAGTGGTTCAGAGCTTGCCATTTTAGTTATTCTGAACATATCTTTTAATGGCTGTTGTTTCCTATGGGAAGGCATAAAGATAGGAAAACGCATCTTACGTATTTCCTTCACAACAATATTGTTGAATGGAGATCAAACTGCAAAGCAGTTCTGAACTTCACAGATCTCCTGTCACCTCTGGAAGCTGTGGGTGCTTACAAAGGTCCAGGCATGCTGTGTCACTTAGGCAAAATGCCTTGGTAGATGTAAAGGATGTATGGATATTTCCGTTGAAATGCATCCCTGTACATCACTCAGACTTTAAGTAATGAGAAGTTTTCTTTGGCTAATGTAAACTTGGTGAATAATGAATAATTTGTGTTTAACAGTGTTAACAAGTGTATTGAACTATGCTCTGAGAGAAGAGTACTAGAGAGAAGTACTAGAAAATTATATATAAAAGAGTTAATAACTGAATGCATGCATTAGAACTTTGTAGATATGTATTGTAATAGAAACAAGATAAGGTACAGAAGTTGTGCTTACAGCAAGGCTGGAAATCTCTGATTTCTCCTCCCAAGACTGTACCCGGACCAACAACAAGAAGAGTTTTGCTCTCGCGTCCTGCTCACCATTCTCAAACACTTTGCTGCGCTGTATTCCAATTTTACAAGAAAGACTCACAGTGGTGGTAAAGGACACTTTCAAGGTGGACTCGAGTCTTCTCATACTAAAGAAGAAATTAAATCTCTGAATGCAATGAAATGTCATCTGTTACAGAAGAAGTGGGCAGTTGCCCCCTTGTCTGATTATGTTTGAAAAGAGAAGGATACTGAGATGGATTCTTAACTGAAAGTCCTGGATGAATGAAAGCATCCCCCTGCAGCACTGTGTCAGGTGTGTAAAGTACACAGAGGCTCAGTGCTGCAGCCAGCCATTGCTGGTGCAGAATGAACATTTCCCATGAGATGGCAGCACGCAGGTCAGCATGCAGACTCTGCAGGTTGCCACTCTGACTTGCCTTCATCTTGCTCATCCCCGCACAGACATCTTCTGCAGAGTTCTGGTGTTTTCTCCAGAAATCAGAGGCCTAAAACTCATAGCTGTTTCTGTAGTTTATTGGCTCTGTCCCGAGAGGGCTAATGGCCTAGGGTCAGAAAACTTTAACATTATAATTACCGAACTTCTCTGGAGTAAAAGCACGTGTGTGTGTGTGTGAGAGAAAGAAAAAGAGAGTGTGGGAAGACAAAGAAGTGTATACAGAAGCTAGTCTTCCCTGTAATACAAGCCATGCCAGATCCACTTACACAGGGAGAAACTTAAGTGCAATCTTAAAATCTGTGTGTTGCAGGGCAAAGCCAATTACATGACTTCATTTCTGACATAATTTGTTGACTATGGGCAATGAACACAAGCCACCTACCTACAACCTTTTAAGCTTTCTGCAACTTATATAAGAACTTAACAGGACAGTAAATGACAGTAGCTGACTGTATGCAAAGTACAGCAAAACTTTGGAATGGGAACCCCTTTTTATTTTAATAAAGGCATAGGAAACAGCTTGAATCTTAACTCAAACCTGAGCAGAACATTCTAAAGGTAAACATTTTTATCCCTTTATCATGTTGGCTGTCTAGCAGCAATCCTCTGACTAGGGTCTGTAAGGTGTGAGTGATCCAGAGTGCTGCACACATTGCCCAAGGAGCACAAGAGGCAGAGTTTTTGCAGCAGTACAGTGGTACAACTTGCTACTGGTTTATATTGATTGATGTGCCACAGAAAGGGAGATGCCATAGTTAGCCCCTTTGCCCCTGAGAACCTGTTCATCATCCCTGCTTGTAACATGCAATTTGCCTGTCATGCCTGACACAAATCCAGGAAGATGAAACCTGCATTAGTCCCCATTTTTCAGGAGTCTGTGAAGAAAAAATTAATTGGGGGATTATTGGTCTATCATAGTAGATACTCCTGCTTATTTTTACAGCATTTATTACCAGGCTTCCTTGAGGGGCTTGATTCAGTTGCCCACCATGTGCAGTGCCACTTGGCATGTCTTACAGTACCCTAATAGTCTAGAAGGCACATATCTGTCCCATGTCACACCTAGCAACTATGTACAGCTGAATCTGAAGCTTGGCAACTAAGTATAAAGCATAAGTCACTAGTATAAATTAAAAAAAAAAAAAAAAGGTTAAAAAGGTTACACAGAAAACTAATACTTGGGTAGTAAATGTGCACAACTACTAGTGTAGTAGCTTGGATTATAAAGAAATCCAAAGCACTGCTCTGGTGGGGGTGTCACCGTTCAAGCACCTGAGGCTGTGGGAACCTTAGGGCTATTCTGACAATAGCAGCCTCTTCTGAGGATTCAATGGGGGTATCTCCTGCTTTTAAGATTATGCTGATGACTGGATCATCCATAGCCTGAGCCTCAATGAAAGTAAAAATCACCAGATGACTCATTATAAGGCTCTACTAGTTCTAGAACTTTCTTTAATATATTTTCCGCTGGAACCCAATTTCCTTGCAAGTGCAGTTTCACACAAAAAGCAAGTGAAGAAGAACCATTTTAGGGAACATGGAAAATGTATCATTCAACATTCTCAAGCAGCATAGCTTTCTAAGTATGTTCAAACTATATTTACTTACTGTTGGACTAGGAAGAGGGAGGTATTCAGTTAGATAATTAACAAAGTAAAATAAGATAAAGTTTCCTTCTTCCTAATTTAAATCATAATTAAAATTAGTAATTTAAATCAGTCTTATCTGAGCTATATTCAGGAAGGCACTGGTCAGCAAAAAGAGCACAATGTGGAGTATAATTCCTGCTCTGCTCTTCTATGGCTCAGAACAATACAGACCCAGAGCTGGCCTCTGAAGACCAGGGTCAGCACAGATTAGGAGCATCCTTTCAGGGGGTTTCTGTCAAATTTTGTTCTTCTGAATAACTAAGTCTACCTGAAAAATTGTTTTCAGGCCATCAAGAGCTATGAAGTCTTGCTAAACTTTGTTTTTATTGTTCTATTCCACTTATACATTTGAGAAAAACAAATTGGGCACAAACTCCAATTTTGAACAGGTTAAATTTAAGAATGTTGTAGCCATCAGAAAAATGAAATGCTTTACTCTCTAAACATTCCTACTAAACATCTGGGAAATCTTAGCTTAAAAATAGTGCAGCAGGCACAATGGAAAATCCTTGAGAGTGATGACAGCTCTGATTTCACATGTATTTATAATCCTGCACTTTGTTTATTTTCTTGGGATTTTTGATTTTGACAGAGACAGATATCTGAAAATAACTGACATGCTAGCTGTCAGCCTCTCCTTAAAATATGTGGTCAATAGATCAAGGGAACTAAACCACAAGGGGCTCAATGTTATTCTCCGTTACAAAATGCGGAGAGGATGAAGCATTTTATAGTTCCTGAGCGAAATGCTCATATGTGAAAAAATAAATAGCTGACAGTCTCTCAATTCAGCAACTTGTATGCGGTGCTGAATTCAAACTACTACCTGCAGTCTGTGAATGAAGGACTGTGCTACTGTAAAACAGACATGGAAGCACGAAAATGAGAGCTGTTGCTACAGTAGACAAACTTTCATCTGGTTTAGGCAGTAGTTTTTCACCAGACCTGTGAGAGATCCTTCCTTAAAAAAAGGGGATGGTTTTGTGGAATACCTTTGAGGGAGTTTAATTCAAGTACAGATCAATCTCTTCTGTTCCTGTGGGCGTTATGGGGGATCCGTAGTTCTGGCAGGTAGGATAAACAGAACTGACCAAAATGAAACTAAAAATGCTCGGAAGCTGAAATTTTACGTTAGATGTCTGCAGTTTCTAGTATAAAGAGGACAGTTTCTTCAAATTAAACAACATTTGATGCCCTGGTACAGACGGCTGGGACAATGAGTTAATGTGAAAAACCAATGTGTTGCTTTTCATTCAGAAGACAAAGCTAATACAATGAATTTTGAAGTTCTCCATATATGAGGTGGAAGACAGCAGTGATTTCTGCTTGCTGTCCACAATCCTGAGACTTCTTGTGTGGTGTCAGTAGTTAATGCCAAGGTAAGCAGGAAGAGGAATGAACTACTTACCTCCACGTCCTGTATCCGCTAGGCGCTGCATAAATTTTCAAGAGAGAACTTACCAGTAAGTCACTGTGGATCAGACCAGACAAAATTTCTTCCACATGTGACAACCATGTTGCTTTAAACCACCAAGAGTCAAGAAGTCTGCTCCATTCAGTTATCTCAGTTGTGGCTGATGGCAAGGGGACCATACGAGTCAGCACCTAATGGCAACTAGCTCCATGAAAACCTGCAAAAGAGGGATCCTGGCGGCTCATTCCTCAGGGGAATAAGCTCTGTTTCCTCAGTGGAATAATTTTGAGGAAAATTCCGCAGGGATATCCTCCTCCTTAGCCTCACCTGGAAAAAGAACCAGAAGTCTGTCTGTCTGTATGTATATATGTATGAGGACCAGAAAAAGAGACCAGTAGACTACAATGTGTATGACTTAATCTGCAGGAGCGATGATTTTCAGTCACCTTATAGGAAATATCCTGTTACAGGGTCTGTTGGTTTAGGAGGTATGCCACTTATTATTTTATAAGTAAATCAAAGACATCTTGCGAGTAGGTCATTAAACGTGATACAGCTTCTAATTTTATGGTTATTATTTTTCCCAATCATAATTTTCAGTTTATACCAGTATGTTACTTTGCATCAGTCACAGCTTCCAGCCACATACAGTAGCGTAGACATGAAAATCAATGTCTGTGAGGTGTGATGCAAAAACTGCTATTTGCAATTGTGTCATACGTGAGAAGTTTCTAAATATATGGAGGATTCTGCACTGTTGAAAATAGTAGCAGTCAAATTCTGCAAGTAGAACCTAACCTGCTAAGAAGGATACAAAGCAGTGCTGGTATCACTGAGTCACACTCACTCACATGAGTGCTTCCTAGTGAATTCTTTTCTTAAATTAACTTTTAGAGGTCTGCTTAGAAGATGAAAAGCATCACACATTGATTTGTTTTGGCATAACATAGCATTGCCATGAGATGTAGGGCAAATAAGAGGGGTTTTTTAAGCTTGCAACTTGGACTTTCCTGTTGGCAATATTAGTCTGCAAAAATTCAAAATTTTAGAATTTGAGGTCGTATGTTTTTAAATGCTGTAACAAGCTGGTTTATAATCACATGACACTGACATCACTGGAAAAACATTAAACTCTTTAGACGTTTTGCACATTAATCAGAAAGGATAATTTCATAATATTCTCCAGTACTTGCTGCCAAGAACATTTATTACCAAAGACAGTTGATTTTTTTGCAACATATAGAAACCAGCTTCTTTATGCACAAATTGGAGACAAACTTTCTGTCCCATAAAGCTAGAAGTTTACCTTTTATGTAAAAGAGAATTACTTCTATATGCCAATGGGCTGTAGAAAGAAAAGAGGCAACTTTCATAGCAATGAGATACTATGCTTCATTTCTTTTTGTTCTTCATACTCAATGGTACTCTTGCCTTTTACAGTTCAGTTTGTGAGAGGCCGTAGCTAATGCAACTCCACTGATGCTAATGACTGATCATTTCCTCCAGAGCAGCACTGCACGTGCTGGTAATATGACAACCACTGCAGATAATTCTTTATTAACGTATACTTACGTGAAGAGTTGGTAAGTGTACTGATTTAAGTTCTTCCTTGCATTACTTTAGCTCAGTTGTACATTCACATAGTGGCCTGTATTCACCTGAACCTTGGGGTGCTGAGATACCACCATGAATGTGGTCTATTTTTTTGGCTAATCATTTCGCTGTTGCTTGTATCTATATTTGCTGTCACTTCAGGAATCTTGAGGTTTCCGTATTTGAATGTGTAAGGACAAGAAAATTACTGCAAATGAGAATACGGAATTAAGAAAGACTGGAGAAGGGTTCTAGGTATTTAGACTAGTAGGGAGAACTGGGCTGTCAGAATGCTTCTTAATTTTGCAGTTTCAGAAAAGTTGTTCACAGTTGTTATGAATTTTCTCCCCTGCTTCCACTTTGTTTCTTAAATCACGGTTGTTTGTCATACAGTGAATCTGTTGCTGCTGTGGCACGTTCAAAGTTAGAAGACTGGGTTCATTCTCGCATTCGTGTGAGCAATGGCAATGACAGCAGATCTCAGAAATGGAAGATATGGCAACCAGAGTAGAGAGATTGACAGGGGTGAAGATTAAGAGTATTCTGTAGAGCATATGGGCTCTAAGAGGGATGGAGGTACTGAAAGAAAGATCAAGATCACAAAATCACACTGGAAGCAAAATTCATCTGTTCTTCAGCAGTCAGTAACTGGTCAATGACAATTCCACTGACATCTTGGCTGCTGATTTTCTGTGGGGAAGATCTGTGTATGATGGGGAGACTCATATTCCTGGCAAGGGAGAAAGGAAAATACATTAACAGCCTGCCTCTCAGTATTTCATCTCTGCATTTGAGAACAGAATTGCAATTGAATCTGAGCAGACTGGCCTGGGATCAGGTCAAATGAGTTCTAAACACTCATTCAGGCAGCTGTGCTTGAATCTATATTTCTATAGACTGCTGTATAGAGTCAGAGATGTCAGTAATCTGTACAGTGCCCACAGCATGGCAGTGCACATTCTTGTAAACTGTATGGAATCATATGATCTCCATCAAGTATGCATTTAGACAGACAACCCATAATAACTACTGCCCACTTTTTTAATTAAAAGATTGTCCACTAAATTAGTTATTGTTTCTATGATTTCTGCTGAGAATAAATAACATACGGCATACATGGCCAAATTCATATAGAAATAACTTCTACAAAGCAAAGCAATTCTATTTTATTTGCCATAGGTTTTGTATTTTGTTTAAGAGGTACATGACTTCACTTTAAGCACCTTTGGGTTTGGAATGTGTAGTGCCACAAATGCAGCCATGCAGTGTTGCTGACCCACACATCCCAGGATTTGAAGGGCTCACTTCAGCCTTCAGATGACAAAGGGTTGGAGATCTGGGAAATATGACTTCTCTGTTAAAACTTCTAAAGTTGTTTCTTGCATATAATACACCTAGGAACTCTAAACATCCTGGCTGCAGGGTTACCTTTCATCAGGCTGCTTATGAGCCTGACTTCTGTTCATTCCCGTGTCCGAAAGAATACGCATTTATGTCTGTCATGAAGTGGCAAACTCTGGGAGCACAGCTTTCTAGGCAAGCAGAAATGGAATGGTTTTCTAACAGAGATTTATCAGAATTGAAGCATTCCCAAAATTATTTCAAAACCAAAATATTCTAACAAAAATAGATTTCAGGTTTTTTTTTCAAAACAATTCTAATAAGAGTAAACAAAGCAGATCTCAAAACGTAGGAGAGAAGCTCATAGGGAAAGGACCTGTACCTGTGGCATATCATCTAATTGGTTGCTGCAAAGTATGAGGAGAAATGGAGATAGAGTAGCCACGGACTAACTGACCACTGTTTGTTAGAAACAGAACTTTCCAAAGCCAGTCTGTAAGAGAAAGTAGTGAGAAAAACCATACATACATACACATATATGTATATGTCTTTTTCCCATATGTATGTGTGTCTCTCTCTCTCTTTTGTGACACTGTTTAGAACTTTAGTCGTTCACCAAAGTGTCATGATCAAGTAGGCATGATGTTTCTTGGATATGAATTTGGTACAATTCACAGTGATCCTAAAGCATTAAATGTATTTCTCCTCTAGACTTTTGATCTCTGTAAAGAGATAGAAGAATTTCTCCTATATATACTACTTTGCTCCCAGTCCTTCCTTCTGAAAGTACTCATGGGACAGACAGCAATTCAGGGAACGTCATGAAATACAGAGACTGGTACCCCGTGGAAAGTCAGACAGCCTAAATTAGGAGTCTCTCCTAAAGAGGAGGTCTGGGGTTTTTGGTACTATTCTATGAAGTATATATGGGAAAGAGACTTTGTCAGTACCAAGACGTTTTTGTCAGGAAACAGTGGGCTTGAGGGTTTTACACTTTAAACCAGGAGCAACAGAAGCACTGTCAATACAGCGCTGTCCTTTATGGTTTACAAAGCTCCTCTGTGGTCCATGGGAAACTTTCTGTTATGTTTATTTGCAAATGAGCACCCAACACATTTTATATACCCTCTTCCTCTCCTGTGGGCAGGTGCATTTGTTATTTGTACCTTTTCTCTCCTTAGTGTTTCCAAGAGAGTGTCTGAAGGTAGAATGGACAGCTTATAGAGAAGTTAACTAGATGGTCAGACTTCAGGCAAAAGAGGCCAGTCTTTCCTAGGATCCATCTGAACTGATCTGCAGGCTTGGGCACTTCAGAAATTCTCAGTGCCTTTTTAGGGCTCTCCCTCTGAAATGCCACTTCCCAGTAGTTCTCCGTTTGTGTAGTGAATTTGCATGAATACTTTTTTTGGTGTACAAAGGAGATGCATGAAGATACTAATTTCTTAATCCATAAAGATGTTCTTTAAGTATTATTAGAAGGGACAGAAAGCAATTGTTATTGGAGATAGTCTTCAAAGGAAGTCTGGGAAGCAAAGGTGTATTACACAATAATTTGGAAGCAGTTTTTAAAAGAAAAAGAATGCATAATGAAAGTAAGTTCAATATACTTGGAAGGCAGAAAACTTTGTGCCAGCATTTCTTACCGCAAAGGTCTGCTATGACCTGATAAAGAAACGTTCAGAAGAAAGGATAAGGATATGGGCACTGAAAAAAAAGAAAAAGCTGTTAATGTAACATTGTTGCGAGCATTGCGCTGTCTTGTGGAATGAAGGTGCCTGTCCAAGTGCTTGTTGTTACTGTTTGATTGGGTTTGGTGCCATTGGCAATTTATTCATATCTATAGATTGTAAACAGCTGGGGGGTGAGGGTGTTGATGTTTGGATGTTTGGTGAGACAGCAGCTTGTCACTCCTGAAAGTCTAACTGGCATGCTTTTGATGTATGAAGGTTCATGGCTGAGGAACATCCAGGAGAAGCCTACTATGAAGGAGTTGTAGAACAATGCATGAGACCATGGAGACACAAGTATTTGGTGTTGTACTATTGTATGCTTTGAAAGGAATGGTCTCAGCAGAGAAAAAGGGTGAGATTTTTGAGAGCAGGGTGATAGTTTGCCACGCAAACTCCTCATACCTGACAAATTTGTTTCCTTTTTATTCAAATTGTCGATATTTAACTCAGCATCAGATGATGCTGAGTATCATCATGGTATACCCTGAGATGAAGTACGTACCTGTGTTAGACCACTTGGAACATTGACCAACTATTTTGAGATACACTTGGGAAGCAGCTATTGAAGGTGCAGTACTGTTCCCTTAAATGATCCTAAGTAGGTTTGTGACTGATCATTACACTTCACAGGCTAGCAATGTTTTTGCTTTGAATACTTATTTTTATGATGCACTGATTAGTGCAAAAGAAAATGGTTGTCTTTTGTGATTGACTTCCTTGTGCCCAGGCTTTTCTATCCGTGCAAGGATACCTTTTCCTGCTTGCAAGGAGCTTTGAGATCTAGACAAAGTCTCTCTGTAGGTATGACATGTGACAATACCCTCATCACAACTAGAGTATTTTAGTAAATGTGCAATTCAGAACTTGCTTCACATGTGGATAAAACTTGTTGGTTAGCTGTTGGTTTTGTAATTTTTGTGCTCCCTGCACACTTCACTTGTTGGTAAGTAAATTCTGTTTGATAGATCCAAAGCTGCTGGAGCTATACAGCCTGTGTGACATCTAAGCTCTTGTAACAGCTGTTTTAAGAAACTGTCTGATTCAGCCAATAAGCAGCTCAGAACTGATAAGTGCAGCAGGGTTGCAGCTTTGAGGTCTGTTGCCTCCAGGGGTGATGACCACGGCTTCTTTGCTGGGGTGACAGTGACCTGAGGGTTATTCAGGTTTGTTTTCTGTTGGTTTTGCCCTTTTCCAGATACAAAAGGAAAAAAACAAAGATGTGCAAGGCAGTACCTATGTTCATTCTGTTCCTTACAGGTGAGTAAACATTTCTTTATATTTTTCTCAGCTATTACTTTCTCTTTGATACTTGTAATTACTTCTTGAAAATATTCCTAAGTATATTCTAAATGATAATTCATACGAATTTATCTGTAAGTCATTGTACAATCACCAAAGGAATTTTCTCTATTCATTGTTATATTGCACCATGTGAATGATTACTACATCTCTATTGGTAAGGTATAACTCATTTATAAAGCATACAATTATTTTGCCATGCCAATATCTGTAGGACCCCTAATAATAATATTTCAAGAATAAATGAGATTGTTGTATTTTAAAGAACCCCCATGTGGGTTACAGAAAGACACACATGCCAATAAAAGGTAAAATTTCTTGTGACATTGGTCATCTTAGATTCATTAATGAATGACGAAAGTAAATGTTAACATCAATAATGATAAATATTCTAACAATCAGTCATAGAACTAGAGGGAAAGAGAGATACCATACAGCTCAATGATTTCAGCCCATTTAACAACAAGCACCAGATCTTCTTAATACAGACTGGCAGGACCCCAGCCCCTTGTATCACTTCTGTCTAATGAAAACGTTTATGTTCAAGGCTGGGAATTTGAGGCTGGATATGATATAAAAGAAGTCCCTCATGATTTTGTCTAATATTAGACAATAATGAAAGAATTTTATATTTAACAGGTAGAATTTGTAACTGATTGTATTGGTTTCATAAATTTCCACTAGAATTCTGTTTCCTAGCATAAAAGAAAAAGATAGGCTTAGGTTGGTGTGATGACAAAAGGCACTTTCTTCTTTACATCTCAATCCCACTCAAGGCAGCAATCGAGGGAGAATTTAAGAAAGTGCTAAGAGGTAGAGGGGGTTGGCTAACGGACCTTCTTATCATGAACGTACATGTGCTCTTAAGAGCATGAGCCTGGCTGAGAATTTAGGTCATCCCTCTTCGAAGGAGTTCGTAGAGGTATGTCTATCATCAGCCCCCCTCTGTAGAGCTGTCCTCTGCTTGTCAGAGTCTTATGAAAGCTTCCAAATAACAAGGCAAGTTTTTACCCTAATGTCTGAGCAACTTAACCCCCTTGCTAACAAGTGCAGCATATTCTCAGAAAAAGGCAGCATCTGCTGCTAAGTACTGTTTGCTTTTAACACATCACATAGGTGCCACTGTTTTCTCCCTTCCAGAGAAGCTGTGGATGTTATGTCTGGAGATGATGCTATAATTCTTTTATATAAGACTTTATAGATAATAAGATCTCAGGGAGAGCAGAATTATGTAAATGTTTCATGATGTTATTTTTTTTTAAACTTGTGTGTCCAAAAATCTCACGTGGCACAGCTTTGTCCCCTCTGTGCTGTTTCAGAGTCAATTACTTCCCATGTGGGACCTCCTGAAACTTCACAGGCTAAACTTGCTTCCAAATAAGACATTTTGTTTTTCATGTCACAGCCAAAACTGTGTAAGAAAGCATCTGCTTAATACTCCAATAACTTAACACAGAGTATAGTTATTATCTCGTCATTCAGAAAAAGTTCAGGGAAAGTATCTTTCACCCTCCCACAAATAACTTTCATTAATTTCAGCTGAAGTTGAGGAGGAATGTGAAAGAAAGGGTGTTTTCATTTGTTGACTGCAGCAAGCTAGTGAGCGTCATCATCTGTGTTAGTATGATTCCTTCCCATTTGAGAAGCCTAAAGGACAAGAGGAAAAGTGAGAGTGAGGGTGGGTCTGAGTAAACATCCCAGGTGAGTTTAGCTGCTGTATCCTATTGAGCCCATCAAAGCAAACAAGAATGGTTTTGCTAATTTTCAGAGTGCTCAAATCTAGTAAAGGCTATAGGTATGCTACTGTTCTGTCCTGGAGTTCGTTCTCTTTTTCCTCCAAAGCAAGGAAGCAATATCTCAGATGAATATCTATGAAAATATTTTTTTAAGCTGAGAAAATGACAGTCTTGGTTTTTTAAAAACTTTTTCTGAGGTATGCCTAAACAATTTCAACTTAAATGTTCGTACAGAAAAGTCAGATGGAGGGAAACATTTCAAATGGAAAACAGCAGGCAAGATTGTCCATTGTCCGAGTTATGAGCATTTGAAAGCAGGACTTTGTAACTGAAATTATCAAATAACATTAATAATAAGTTGTACGACATAATCCAGGAATAATATTGTTTTGTTTTGTTTTTAATTTTAGGAAGCCTTTGTAACAATATGAATGTTGCTGCAGAAACACCGTCATTCTCACCTGAAGAAACCACAACATCTTCACATATTTTTCCACCTGCTTCCAAAGTCACGCAAGCTCTTGAGTCAGAAACAGTGTCTAATGAGAATGATCACATTCCAGGTCTGCTTTTTAATTTGTTCCTTCATCCAAATCCTGGGTCAGTTCTTCCCTCAGTGTGCACACCAAAGTCTTGTGAATACACTGTTCCATGTTGTTCTCCACCCAATGATGCTTTATGTCCAAAAGCATTCAAAAAATTGCAAAGAAAAACCAATTTAGCAGCACTATGATCCTGTGATTGATTTAAACATTCCCCCCTGTTTCTACGGAGACAGAAGCTGAAGCACAAAGAATATTTTGGACATCTAATATAATGCAGCCTAAGTAACTGTCTGTCAAGAAGCAGAAAATATGTCATGTGGTATGAAATGTCAGGCTATCCACTTTTCATGACTAGTGGATAGCTTGGTATTCTGTGCTGAAGGAAGAAAACTGATGAGGAAGATAATAGCAGAAAAATGGCTCCATCGACCTGCTGAGTGTCTTGATTCTTTCCTGACACCCCTGTGTGCAGAATCACAGAATCTTTGCTCTTAAGATCACGTCAACGAGCTGCATGAAATTATATAGATACAGGCCAGGGCTTCAGAACCTGAATGCTTTCTTTATTTGTGAGGCTGTGTGTGGTGGTGGGCCCTGAAGCAGCTTCTGTAGCAATGTTGCTAGCTGAAAAGTCAAGAACTCCTTTTCTTTCTTCCTTGTGTCTTCTCTGCTTCTTATGCTGAGACACTACTCAAGGCTCAGTGGTGAAGATCGAAAAAAGGCCAAAAAAAGGAGGAAATTTTTGGCAACAACAGTCTTATCTGCTTACTTCCTCCTTCTGCATGGCAGGATCTGAAGAAAGCTGCTGTTCTGACTTTGGCTTAGTTATGCTAATTATAAATGTATGTAAATGCACAGCTCTTTAAAGATATGAGAGCATGCTGGCACACAAAGCCTTACCTGCCAAACTGGAAAAGCACGTGTGAAGGAGAGTAAGCAGAAATCAGTGTACGAGTATGGTGAATGTAGGTACAGAGTAGTTAATAGCTGCCATCTGTTATCTTTGAGAGGAAATAATGAGTTAGTTCCTTTCTAAGGCCTGACTGTAAATTCAGTGCTTTGCAACTAGCTACAAAGAGGTAGAGAAAACAGCTTTACACGTAGCTTTATAGTTTTCTCTTGTTTCTAATTTTCGTTCTTTTCCTCTTAACAGAACAACATCTGCCAACTATAGGTATGTTTACAACTTCAATATACATACTTCTGCTCAAATATTTTTTTTCTTTACCTAAGTTTTGAACTTTTAACTTATTTTACTGCAATTGGTTATAGAAAACAAAAGCTACATATGAACTTGCCTGCACTAGCCTGAAAAACACTGGTTTTGTAAAAGAGTATTAAAGACGCCTCTTAATTGCAAATCACAGTATTTCTCTGGAGATTTGAGTAATAAGACTATCACTCTACTAGACTAAACCATAGTAATTAACTTTCTTATTACGATAATTAGTATTTGGGGATTTTTCTTTCAGTAAAATCTGCAGCACCAGTAATATTGTGAGCAGCAATAACTGTTGGTATATTAAGATAGGAGATGACTACAGCACATACTTTGCACTGCCAAAAAATCATTGACTGTAATGAGCTGTAATATGCTTTGTTCTTTTCAGTACAAACCCAGACTTGAATAAGATTTTTTGTTTGTAGGAAAAAGAAAGACATAAATTTTAGTGTATAACCATTTTATGCTGCATGTTTATCTACGACATATGTAGGAATTTTTTCCTTTTCTTAATGGCTTAGAGTCATGAGTACCTTTCTTTTTTGCTCTTCTAGTGGCAGGAATCAGCATTTCCCTTGTGTTGGTTATTGTTCTTGTAGTTACTGGTCTCTGGTGTGCAAGAAAAAAATCAAAGGTAAGTCCAAGTTTTCACCTTTGGATATTTGTTTATGTGTGTATATTTATCTGTATATATTATAGAATGTGTAGTGTCAGCTTCCTAATTCTTTCTCTTTTTACTCAGATTTCTGGTATTTGTTTGCACTGTAGTTGCTTTTCCACTGGGATATTTTTGCCACTGGATGGCATTCTTAAAATTAGTCATCTTGTGATGTAAGTTTAATTTACCTCAGCTGACCTCCCTTCCTGGGTAGTACCTGCTTGTGTGTTAGTAGGAATGGTTCCAGATTTGCAGTTTTATTCTCCCTTTAATGACAGCTTTTGTCATTAAAGGTCCTGCATCAGAGATGAAAATTGAACAGTTCAAGGGAGTTTTATCGGTCTGAGTTACTTTGGATGCTTTAATTATTTTGTAACCACAGTCTTATCTGTGATAAGTTAATATCGCTAAAAATTAAAATATTAAGTAACTTATTATTATAAGAATAAATTCAGTAACACTTACTATACATTCAGGTATGCAAAAATATTCTACTGCATTAATGAAACAAGTTAACATAAGGAAAAACGTCAGCAGGACTATGACTATTATTGTATTGACATTACTGATTTTGTGTTTGTGTAGCTCAGATGCGTACTGCAGTGATAATAACACGGTTGTATTTCTTGCACAGGGAAGTTTGGCTGAAATTAATTCTATCCCCTCTGGTGAACCTGGAGTGTCCTTAAAAAAAATTTCCACGAATGAGAACCAACACGAGTGGCCTTTTGAAAGAGCGTGACAATGACAACTGGAGAAGTGTTGCATGGTGCTTCTGGTCTGTGCACCTGTATGGCAGAACAGCACGTACCATGGGACTTTGAGTCAGTAATTTTCCCTTTTTCAGTGAGCATTTCAAATCACTCCAAAACAATTTGGAATGGCAGTTAACATGAAAATCCTGTTACCAAAAGAGTTTCAGTCAAAGGTCTTAAGTAAAGCATTAAAACCAGAGGAAACGTTAAAAACAAGGAGGTTCTTCAGTGCCACCCGACATGGCATGTGTTGCCTGTAGTGTAAAGAGAAAGGTGAAACTGCTACAGAGCCTCAAACCTTACAATCTCTTTCATCATCAATACCATAACTAAATTCAGTTCTGAAAACTGTGCAGTACTGGGGACTCTGGGAAGCTTAACCATTCGTATTTGTGGCCTTTGCTGTGTATTTTGTCTGTTATATATTGCAATAAGTTATATTTCTGTCCTACTCTTCCTTCAGTAGCATTTTTCATGTTTTTCTTTTCTTATGTTCTTCTTGGGAGGAAAGAAGAAAGGAAAACCCCTCTCAATTGTAGCTATTTGAATTGCACTCCTAAAGAGCTGTAGCTTCAAAAAGGCTTAATTTTTGAAATTGAAGAGATTCTAGTTACATAAAATGTCACTTAGGCTATGTCTGTTTTAATAAATTAGACCTGCCCAGCAACATTGCTACTGTAAAACTAGCTGGAATAGCCCTTATTTATGCTTCTGTATGTGTGAACTTCCTCTTGGAAATGGCTTCTGAAAGGCTCTAGCTTCCAGAATTTGGCTTGAACCAAAACCAGTTTACCAGCATAAACAGTACTATTCCAATGCCTGGGAGTTTCCTGGGCATTGTTTAATTTACTAACCTAGATATATAACACAGTGTTATTGTTTAAAGCTATTTTTAAATGACATGATGGATGTGCCTATTCGTTTATTGACACTTACTAGCAGGGATTAATCAAAGCTGGCCACTGCAAACTTCCATTTACTCACTGTTTCCTGTTTTTCTGCTGCATTATAGCTGTCTAAAAAGTCAGCTGTCTGAATACAAGGCTTGTTACTAAAAGCTCATTATGATGTCTTAGACCGGACCATGAATTTACAGAATCTAACTCTGTTGCACACTCCCATAGAATAGAGAAACAGCACAGTCTGACATCCTGACCTTAGGCAAGAGCTTTTGCATCCTCACTGCACTAATGATTTCTGCATTCACTCAATGTAAATTCGTACCTTGCCCTATGGCTCTGTGAGGCTGTGTAAATTAATCTGTGTGAAACCCAGTGTTGTGACAAGGCTGCCACTAGTACCCAGAGAAATTCCATAGCCTGAACAAAGACATTCAGTCCAGTTGCCCCACGTCATCCATTTTGTAAGAGAGAGAATTAGTAAATTTCAGGAAAAAAATGTTTTTATAAAACATGAAAAAATAAGTTAATACCTTGATAAAATTATGTCCGTTAAAATCAGCTAAAAGTTTAACACCTCAGTAAAAACCGACAAACTTTCCCTCCTCTAGTTCTAACCCTTGATAATAATAATAACCAAAAACCAGACTGAAAACCTGAATTTTATTGGGTGTTGCCATTATTACACCACTACTTCTTCCCTGAACTGAGTAGTGCTTACTAACTGATGTCAGGTGCTCTCAATGGTAAGTGATTGCTGTGGAGCTCTGCTCAAGCAGGAGCTGGGAGATCTAGGGCAAAAGAGCCCAGAAGACACACAGCTGAAGGGCTGCTCTCTGGTAGCAAGGTAGAGGAAGGAGGACAGGTAAGGAGATAGTCTGAGGTGGCTCTACCAAAACATTCCTGTCTGAGCCTTGTCAAGTGACGTTTATTTCTGAGATGGAGCTACTGGTCAACAGGACAAAGTCAGTAGCATGTCCCTCCCTCTTATTTATTTGTGAAAATAAATATGTTTGAAAGTGTGGGGTGTGTAAGTCCCACAGTAATGAAGCTATTCTGAGAGCTGTAAATTTGTGTGAAGTCCCAGATTCTGTTTGTCTGTAAATCTTCTCAAGCCAGTTATTTTTCCCAGTAACAGTAAAGAATGCTGTGTCAGCTTCCAGTTTTGGGTACTGATTGACATTCTCTACAAATAAAAGGCTATAACAGTTTTTTGCCAGGGTCTGCACTCACTTTGTGAAAGCCAAAGAGGTATTTTCCTACTTTCAGTTGTTTACAGTAAAACAAAAATTCACTGTCTGTCAAAAGGAACATTTGAAAATTCACCACACTTCCCATCTCTTTAGCAGGTAAAGATGCATTTCTCTGTGTGTTTATTCTGATTTAAGAATGAAGTAATTATGAATTGTGTCTACAGCGACTTTATTTGAGGTGAGGGACTTGGAGATGCTTCCTGTATGTGTTGGGTTTTTTTTAAAATGTACATTGCCTTCCATTAAATAGAAGTTCAATAAGTGCTTAAATGCTTTTCTAGATTCTAGATCAAGAGCACCCTGGGCAACAAGCAGTGTTAGGTGAATGCAGAGGAAGAAAGAATAACAAGTATTTAATCATTTGCTAGGAATAATTAATAAAAAAAAATGTTTACGGTACTTCTTAATTGATGTTTGTAAGCCTCTGTGTAATGATTCTGCTTTTGGAAATGTTTTTGTAGTGGCTGTATTTTATCTGAACTTTTACAGAATTTGTGTACTAGAAATAATATTTGCTCTTTGGTGTTCACATGTTATTATTGCACCATTTAAAACATTTGTGATTTGCTGAAGTAATCAAAAAAATTTCCTTAGCTTGGATGATCAGTCCCAGAAGAGTGGATACTGACAACTTAGCAGTTAAACTACCTATGAACTTGGAATTATTTGTGTCAGTGGAGTCTGTCTGTGCAACATATGGCCCAACACATGCCCTCACAAAGCAGTTTGTTTGGCTCATTGCACTGCAGCTTTATTGCGTGCTGCTCAGCCCAGAGGCTGGCTGACAGGCATGGCCTGCGGATGGGGTAGATGGCAGTAGCAGCAGGGGTAGATGGCAGGGAAACAGTGGGGAGACGGTGTTGGAAAAGCAGGTTTAGACAATAAGGCAACAGAAAACTTAAAAGAACCGTGTTCTGTGGCTCTGATTTGGAAATGAGGCATGCAGTATAGAAAAGGTGGAGGGAATTGGCATGTGACAGGGGAGGTGAAGTGTTTATTACAATGAAAAGGGAAAAATGTGTGGAAATCAGGAAAGCCCTAATTTGCAGAAGCTGGGGAAGTCAGACCAGCAGTACATGCTACCTATGGTTTCACGGCCCTTATGTTAATCTGAATGGTAAGCCCATTTTTAGTTAGTTTATTCATTTATTTATTTTTTTCCCAGCATAGGAAAGATGAGAGGCCATGGCTTTTATTGGCAAGCAATAGCTTTAGATCAATAACAGAGAAATCTTTTTGAGCATGACAAAGGAAAACAAACTACCCAAACTGTTAGTAGAATTTTGCTCAGTGGAAATTACTTTTAAGAACATATTGCACAAAATACCTCTATTCCCAGCACAGTATGGAGAAGGCTGTGTTAAATAGTCTCTGCAGGTCCTTTTAAGCTCTGAATTTCCAGTTTCTAACAAATACCACAACTAGGTAGCTGTCTTTGTGCAACAGCTAGCTCTGTGACTAACGTGAAAAAAGTGAAAATGCTGAGAGTCCACTGAGCCCAGTACCTTGCAGCCAGCAACACCAGTAACAGATGCCTTAGGAAAAAGATGAGTGTCAGGCAGGTGTAGAGTAACCTTCCTCCCTCTGCATTCAGACCTCTTCAAATTTACTGCCTTTTTAGCAGTGTAAGCTTGACCTGTACAACACACTGAAAACATGAGTTCCACAGCTCAAGATCTCTTTTCCGTTCTTTTTTTTTCTTTTCCCCCTGCACTTTTTAAATCTGCTAGTAGTCTTATTCATTGTCCTCTTCATCTTTTTACTATGAAAGAAACCAGTGGACATTTACTCTTTCCCTTTCCCATGTCATTCAGGACATTGTAGACCTCTAGTGTAACTGCTTTGTTCCCCAAAGTAACAGTGTTGATTGTACTACATTGATTTAAAGCTTGAAAATGTGAGAGCACATCTGCTTTTAATAACTGCAGGCTGAAAATTGCAAGCTTGCTGTACTTTCTGCGGTAATAATTGCAATTTTTATAGTTTCTATAATATATTCACAAAAGTTAGTGTTTGTACTTACGGTGTGGAACACAAGTTAGAAGCAAAACGTATGCTTCTTCAGTTCAATGCTAACAAACTTTGATAGTATTTCAGATAGTTACTTATGTTAATTATGTATTGTCCCTGGTTTTATATACCGTGGTCAATCCAAAAGATTTACTCTTGCATAACGTAAAGATGAACATAGACTTAAGGATTCACCCACAAGTTGCATTAATCTCTCTCATTGTCTATTTGACAAAAGTATTTTCAGTATGATGAAAATCTGAAGTCTGGCAGTAAAAACTTAGGCATTTTTTAACTTACCCCCTTTCTTGTGCCAAGTCATCCTTCAGGCCTTTAAAATTTTATTTCTATCTGTTTGTGTTTTCTATTCCCCTTCTGCTTGTACATGCTAGAAGCAGGCTCAGCAGCAGCCGGTGTGTTTTCCTGTCTATACAGGTCTAACCTATAAATGAAACCAGACAGAATATTGTAGATGGTAAATACGAGACGGGATGAGAAGGGACTGAAGGGCCCAGGTTATTTTTAACAATATGTATGTCTATATTTAGACAGACAGTAAGTGTGTTTGCTACTGCCAGGCCATTTCACACCATCTCAAACAAGACTGTGAAATCACCTCACAGCGAATTGTCAAAAATCAGTAGGACTGCTTCTGTTCTTCAGCAGTCATTGCCAAGAAGCAAAGCATTAAATAGATACACACACAAACACATGAAATGTCTTTTGTCTCATAAACATTCCTGCCAGTGAGCTTTGAACCAGACTGGAAGCAACAATGTTGGAGACCAAACGGATGCTTTTGTTGATAGCACTTGTTCTTTTGACAGAAAGACATGGGTCCATTGACAGGGAATTTCAAACCAGCTGTTTTCAAAGTACTATGTTTTGCTCTCAGACATCACTTTATAATCATGCTTTGATACTATTCAGGTGTTGGACTGTGGCTTTCTATTCCCTGCTATGTGTGCCCAAGTACAGTAGAGAGAAGTGCTGGAGTCGGACATCTGTGCTGTCTGATTTGGGAACTGCAGTCTGCCCACAGGAGCAGAAAGGGGTGTATTCCCATGTGTGCCATTGATAGGGTTTGTGTGAGATCCTCCTGTAGAGATACGTTCTCCTGTGCCCTGCCCTTGCACAGTTAACCTGTGAACACCCTCTTTTTGACTTTTTGCTGGACCTTTCTTTTTTTTGTGTACAAAGGGTGTTTTGAACAAGAAGCAGCAGAGGTGCTTTTGCCAGGTTTGTGACATCAAAATTGCTCCAGGCAAGGAAAATTTTCCCTGAAATCTGTGAGGTGAGGGACCATTTTGCAGATATATAGTGTAGCCTTAATAAGTAGTGGCATTTCTTTTTGCGTATTTCAGGTACACCTGGCAGTGGTTTTGTACCTCCATTTAAACAAAAAGGAAAAAGACGTTTCTGGAGGACCCTTTACTTAAAATTTTCAGATGGCTGACTATTATATTATTATATTTTGTAGCTGTCTCCAGCAGGGAATTCTGGAAGTTTAACAGTACAGGCTGGGCAGGTAAACATACAGATGTGTAAGTAATGTAGCAAAGTTTCTGTTTCACATACTCTGGTTAACGTAGTCGTTGAGTATATATGTGCTATCTTGAATTTACTAAGGAGGTAGCCTCCTGTCCAGCTGTCAGAATTAAGAATAAGTTGGAAAAGTTGAACATCACCTCCCTCTCTTTTGTACAGAATATAGAGTAATCATTGCTGTTAGCAGGGACTAAAAGTATACTGAGGAATCAAATCTGTTTAGTTAGTGACTGTAACAGGCTTTTAGATATGTAGCTACTACTAATAGGGCACTCTGGGATAGCAGTGAACTCCAGTAATCTAGTGTTAACAAACAGTAAACAGTTGGAGATAGAGAATTCTAAGTGTGAATCACAAAGTGTAAACTAGCTGTTATTTTATAGGAAAAAATATATTTTGACATAATTTCTTCCCCCATTTGTAGTAGTTGGCAAATATCTAATTTTTGTGCAAAGACTACTTCATCTAGCACTGTATTTGTAATGTTCTGCAGTACCAGTGTCTGACAGTGACTGGCATTAAGCAGTTACGTGTGCTTTTCAGAAGTCAGCCATACTGCTTTGTGCCTCTCCAAGGTCAAGCCCAGAGCATTCAGGAGGTTTTAGGAGAATTATTGCAAATGGCTTCTAAAACAAACTAACTTTCAGTGTAACTGTGGGCCAAAGTGTGCAAAATTTTCTCGCATCACTAGTCCTCTGGAGTCATCAAGACCATTCATGTGAGCAATTTATTGAGCTTCATTTTTCTTGCTCTGTGCTGTAGATATTGTGCTGCCACTTTCTTTTCCCATACAACTTCTTTACAACTAAAACTCTAGTTTTAGATCTCAGTTGTGTTAACAAAGGAATTCCTTTTAAAGTTTCGTCCAGTTAGTCATATTCTTTTAAGGCATATAATTTCACAGTCGTGTGTTATTCCAAGCTTGACAAGTGTCTTCTGACAGTAAAAAGTTGATCTCAGATTCTCAGAACAAGTAAGCACAGATCCAGTGCCTGCAAGTTATAGCAAATGAAAAGCCCTGTGTGAATAATAGAAGAGAAAAAATAATCTACCATTCTTCAGTACAGATTTGCAGCTTCAGCAGCAGATGGCTGAGATACTGCAGGGTCTGGGTATATGAATAGCGACATTGTTATTCATCCATCAGCCTCATTACACCTTGGCAGTCTGTCTGTGCCCTGTTATAGGCACCCTATTGTAACCCAAGAATACGTTTTGATCAAGATGTATAATCCTGGCATTAAATAAGTACGTTTTAAGATGGGATTACTGTGGGGATGATTAACATGGCATCCCAAATTCTGATCCTACTGTGATTAGGAGAATGAATTAATCACCTCAGCATTTTGAATCTTAGCACCTTGAGACAGTCTGATGACTCAAGCTGGATTCACTTTCTTATCTGCCTATTGAATTTCAAGACTGATGATAGAAAAATAGTCAGTAATCATTGGAAAGATTCTCATAAAAATAATGACATTTCAAAAAGCTTTAGAAGCAAAAAAGGAAGTATCAACTTCTTTGAAACCCATGGATTCAGTACTAGACAGAGGAGGTTACAGCTAGTTTTATTTTGGTAGCTGAACTGAAATGGAAACGGGGAACATGCAACTTGAGTTAGGGAATAGTACATCTAAGGTTGTCAAAGAATATTAAAAATGTATTCTATTCAGGATTTGCATTTGTCATATAATCAGGTGAGATGTAGAGCTGGGCAGGAAAAAAAAACACACCTGCCTTTTAAAAGATACCTACCAGGTATTTTTTTTTGTATTCAAAACACATTTGTAATACTTTTGTTTAAGAAGATGAATCAGCTTCTGAAATTTATAGTGGTTGAAGTTTCCAAGTATTTGCTTTCAGACATGCATTTTTAGGAACAACCAGTACGGATTAAAAGCAACAAACAAATTAGGAGTATAGAGAAGGACTGAGAGGTGGGTTGCTGAGCCAGTAAGTAGAATGTGGCCACCAGCTGCAGTAAGTGGAACCAGGGCTATCTGTTCCCCCTTAGAAATTCACCTTAGTAGCCATGGCTTCCTGGAAGACAACATGGGATATATATCAGAAAACAGCTCTGAGGAGTGAGCACAGAATGTAAATGAAGATTTCCGAATGCACATGCACACAGACACTCCTAATTGAAATACTCAAAGCTCATAAAGGCACTGACTGGAGAGGACTGGGATAGGAAAGCATGTAAGGAGAGACTTAAAAAGACAGGGAAGATGCCTCAGGTGGCTGTGCTGCAGGAAACGCCTATTTGGCTCTCACCTAAAAAGAGAAGAAAAAAATAAAAATCAAAGAAGGCTCAGTCAAAGTAAATCTCACAAATTTGTGAGCACACCAAGAAGGAAATGCTAGCTGGTGAGGATAATGGGGAAGAGAAAGCAATTTTAACAATAGCGCTGACAGGACAAAGTAGCTGTGATTAAATGATATGAACGGTAAATGTTTAAGTCACATTATTAAGCAAAGGGAACTACTGAGTTGGTTTCTGTTACGCAGTTTGGCGTAGATGTCCTTGATCTGTGTACCTCTTACAACTATCAAAAAGCAATCTGGCCATACAAGCAGCCAGCTTCACAAGAAATTGTTTTCTTGTTGGACAAACCAACTACTCTTATTTTATTTTGCTGAATTCTAGTGTGGAAGCACCTGTACATTTCACAGAACTGCAGAATGGTTGAAGTTGGAAGGAACCTCTGGAGGGCATCTGGTCTAACTCCCCTGCTCAGGCACTGTCACCTGGAGCTGTTTGCCCAGGACCATGTCCTGAGAGGCTTGGCATAATTTCCAAGGATGGAGATCCCTCAGCCTTTCTGGGCAGCCTGTGACAGTGCTTTGTCATTTCTATTACTCTGTTCCATTTAAACAGAACTCTATTTGTCATTGTGGAGTTTGGTTTGGGGTGGGGTGGGGGGGCATGGTTCTTTCCCAATACACTTGTATTTGCTAGGAAGCCACCTGAGAAGAGGAAGCAGGTTTGCACATGCCAAGTATAAATATGATCAGTAACCCGACTGGGTTGTGTGCTGGTGGGGAAAATAGTTGAAAACTTAACTTCAGGTTGAAATTTTCCAGGACATTGATAGATGATTTGGCACCTTTTTATGGCCTATCGGCACACCTCCTCAACCGAGTTAAGAGCTTTCAGTTTGTTGCTGTAACAATGCCAGTTGGCCACCAGTTTCTCACTTATAATGAATTCAGGACAAAGCTGCGACTTCTGTGTCATTCTGAACTGTCTGTTCCTCTGCTGTGAGCACAGCTGTGAAATGCACAGCAACGCTGTCTTGTGAGTTCTCCTCCAAATAATCTACTTGCCCATACAAATATAACAAACAGCCATTGGTGAGTAACAGAAAGGTATCTGGAATCCAAAAATAAAGGTAGTTGCTTTAATTTTTGCCAGTCATGGAAGTGTTTGGGAGAGGTAACAGCAAAACTTTTTACTTACATCCATGAAAATCCAAGCAATGAAGTGTATTTGAGAGGTTATGGCAGGCACAGTTGTCTGCATCTCGTAAAACAGCTTGAATCGGCGACTCAGGATATGACTGCGAAACTAACAGCTGGGGTTTAGAGGAGAAAACAACTACTGCAAGCAAGGAGGAAGAAGCTGTACTTTCCATCTTCCTGGCTCCAGAATCTTAAAACTTTCTTTCATGCACTGTTGTTTCATGGGAAATGAAGGGCATTCACAGAGAATGCAAGAAATGAGATGTAAGCATGAATGGGACTGAGCAGAAAGGTCTTGGAAGAAAGTCATGAACTCTATAAGACTGTAATCCCTGGCTCTGCTCTTCTCCAAAATGTATTGGATTCAGCTACTCTGACAACTCTGAGCCCAACCTACATGGACTTCATTACTGTTAAAATTAATTAGTTCTATTTATTGCTCTGTTCTGAACAAAATCCAGTCCAAAAATATTACATCAGGGAGTTCATCCATATTCATTAAGGAATATGATTTATTATACTTTTCTCCTACTAAGGCACTTCATTCTCTGCCTTTTTCATTGGTGCGAGTGGGAGAAAAGCACTAGGAACGTTCCCCTGCTGTTTTTTTCACTCAGGCTTAAGAAATGGGACAACAATCCCTTCCTCCGCCCTAGGGGATGCATTGCACATGGGTGCAAAATTGTGTGCTGTGTGGCTGAGGCAGTACTGAGCAGTCCTAGCTCCTCATAAGGCAATGTCTAGCAGGATCAGTCTTTGTGAGGACATATCTGCTTTTCACAGAAACTTCAGTTTCCTGTCTGAAAGACGTATTAGGTGTGTTTTAATGACAACTCCAGACTAGAGAAGGCTGGCGCGAAGTATTTTGCAGCTCTGCAGATTATGCCAGATTCAAAAAAACCACAAGACTGAAGCTGAATGTCAGGTTAGAAGTAGATACGGTTGGGCCAAGTATTAACTGAAAAAAGTGGATATAGCAGCAGGACTTTGAATAGTGGGGTAAACTTGGCTTTTACCACAAAAAAAAAATAAATAAAAAAATAAAAAAATTCATTTGGACTCACAGCTAAAAATGTCACTGCTGTGTGTACTCACTTCAGCTCAGAATGAGCTGTCAGTGGAAAATACGATCTTCCAAAATTCCCTTGTGCTTTTTCACCACACAGAATCCTGGAACCCTCAGAGGTGGTGTGGAGACACAGAACAATGCAATTTTTATGTAGTCACACAAAGTGCATGACCAAAATGCTTTCTGCATATAAATAATACAGATACAGATACCCCTCTTTGCTAAGATGTAAGAAATCAAAAAGTGCAGTTCTGAAATGCTACAGAAAAAAAGCTGTGTTTTCAATTTGAAATGAGAGCTGAGAGTATGTGAAGAATAAATGAAACTGAGAGATTAAGCAAGTCTATGGGATAAATATTCTAGTTTAGATGTAAAGGTTTTAGTGACAATGTTGGGTGTCCAGGGGGCAAGAATGAAGCAAGGACAGAGATCAGGGTTAGAAATCATTCACAAAAATGTACAAAATGGGTCTAAGAATTCCAGAAGAGTATAAAGGATGAAACAGCAAAAAAAGTATAAAAAGATCACTGACTAGAAGAACAGATGGGGAACTGGGATTCAAAGGCTGAAAGCAGACAAGAGGAACCAACAATGATGAAGTCTGAGAAGCAGAGATCTCAGAAGTGAGGGAAGGCAACTGGAGGTGGAGGCTTGGAAAGCTGAAGCTGTGAGATAGAAGGAAGTGGAAAGGAAATGCTGAGATTGAGAGACAGCAATCAAGCAACTCAACATTTATCTTTGCAAAACTAGAGATGAATGCAAACCAAAGTCACAGGTGTTGATTTGAAATGCCCAAATGTTAGAAAGATCTGCATGTTTCAGAATAAGGGCTTATATGTGACCAGAGTACTGGAAGCAAGGAGGACTGTCTTTATAATGGGAAAAACAAAACAGTAGTTTTAAGTAACCCTCAGCTCAGAGTGTTTGGCCCAAATATGAGGATATAAGAGTTCTCTTTAAAAAAAAAAAAAAAAAGAGAGAGAGAAAAAAACCCCCAAAACCCAAACTATTTTTTACCTTCAGCAGCTTTGCAAACACAGCTGTTGGGCACAGGCTTCAGTTATATTTAAGTCAGTATATTGGTACCAGCTTGCTGGTTAGAGGATACCTACCAATTTATTTTTTTCCTTGAAGGCCTTTTAATTAACAGAATGATCCAAATGAACTAGTATTTCCAGTTCAGGATGAAATCAGCTCAATAAAACTGTTTCTTTTCCAATGTTTCTTCACAAAATGGAATAGAAAATCTTGCAGTCACTGAATGTTACGTAGTGAGTGTATAAGGAAACAGGAGTTTTGTGCAAAAGACTGGGTATTTCTAAATACAAGTCTTATTTTTTTTCTTAATGGTAGAAGCCCTTTCTATGGCTATTGCTACACAACAGGCCTGCTGTCTCATTGTATGGATACACATGCAGATTTAAACGATCAAATGCAATGCAAGTTGATGATGCACACTATATCCCTAAGTGAAGGGTTAGTGATAATCTTTCTTCTCTTCAGAATTCTTGCTCGACATTCATTTTTGGGGGTTTGGTGGGGAGAGTATTTTTTGTTGGTCATGGTTTTTGAGGAAAAACTGGAGCCAGTTTCTGCTTCATCACTCGTTTTTGTGTTAACCTTACCTAAATCCATTCCAGTGAAAACAGTTAAACTTTAGAATGGGCTCAATGTAAGCTGTATCTTGAACAATTCCATGGTGCTCATGCAGATTATTTCCTTGGCTTCATTAAATGACTGATAAAGCTTTCTAAAAATATAAAGTTCTCCTTTAATAAAATCTAAATAGTAATAGTAATATAATAAATAGTAATATAATAGTATCTTAAAAAAAAAAAAAGTGCTTGAATACTATGACTATGGCACTTACATATTTTCATCATCAACTGAAGTGCCATGGCCTCTTCAGATGATAGTCAGGAAGATGAGCAAGGTTCTGCACTTGGGTCATGGCAATCCCAGGCACAAATACAGGCTGAGCAGACTATGGATCTAGAGCAGCCCTGAGGAGAAGGTCTTGGGTGTGCTGGTGGATGAAAAGTTCAACATGAGCTGACAACATGCACTGGCAGCCCAGAAAGCCAACCGCATCCTGGGCCGCATCAAAAGAAGCGTGGCCAGCAGGTCATGAGGGGTGATTCTTTGCTCTTGTGAAACCCCACCTGGAGTACTACCTCTGCCTCTGGAGTCCTCAGCACAGGAATGACACGGACCTCTTGGAATGAGTGGAATGAATGGAACCTCTGGCCTCTGTGGGAGGCAGCTACAAAGATGATCAGAGGGCTAGAGCTCCTCTCCTATGAAAACAGGCTTAGAGAGTTGGGATTGTTCAGCCTGGAGAAGAGAAGGCTCCAGGGAGAGTTTATAATGGCTTTCCAGTACCTAAAGGGGACCTACAGAAGAGATGGGGAGGGACTCATATCACGGAGTGTAGCAGTAGGATGAGGGGTAATGGTTTTAAATTGAAAGAGGGGAGATTTAGAATAGGTATTAGGAAGAAATTATTTACCGTGAGGGTGGTGAGGCACTGGAACGGGTTGCCCAGGGAAGCTGTGAATACCCCACCCCTGTGGTGCCTAGTTGCCAGCCTGGGTTAAACAATGACACACTGGAAGATTACATGCTGGTGTACATACATAGCTTTTTGATTAAAAATGTCTTGTCTGAAATGGAATTCAGAACTTAAATGGGCTAAAGAAGAAGAACTCAAATTTCAACAGGTCAGACAATCATGTAAATCTAGATCTATCACTCTTTAAGAGACTGAAACTATAAAGACCACCCAAATTGTTTCATGAAAGATCTCCAAGCAAAGTTTGGGGTTTTTTTTCCCCTTTGGAGAAGTGGGATTTCTGCATCTTAATGAAATCCTTGTCTATGGCACTTATCTTTTTCCTTCCCTCCCATAAAACAAAAGATTGCCTTTTTTTCCCCCCCCAGCTGTATCCTACTCTGCAAATGCAAACATATGCCCATTATATGCAAGGCTTATTGCACTCCTACCAAAGTAAAAAAATATTCCACATCTTTGAGCCACTGCAGCACTGGAATCTTGGGCAAATGCAAGAAAGGAAGACTGCATCCTAGGAGGCTGGTTGCAGGTAAAATGATTATTTGTTCTCACAAAATCTGAAGCTACTTCTTTATTCAATATTGCGTTAAATCTAAACTGCTCTAACAGTTGTACAACATGAAGTTTTTATGCACACACTAAAATTTAGATGTGGATGTGGAGCAAGTTGGGTTTGGGTTTTTTCTTATCAGACCTTGGTGATTAGGAGACAGGCAGCATCTGATTTTTGTGCATTTAAAAAAATCTAGAAATGTTTAGTCTATCTATGTAAAGTCTTAAGAAAAAAATCCCCAAATATTCAAAAAAATGTGGGTTTTGTGAAATTTTGTTGCTTCTGTATAAGTGTTGTTTTGGGGTTAGGCAGGGAAATTTGGCTTATAGCTGCCAATTGAAATATGAAGTGCTTAGAAAAAAATGTGTGTATTTAATCTGTCACGGTTTTCAGAGAAGCATCTGCAGTTTGTTTTATTGTGGTATTTAGATACATATTCAACTTCTTTCTTCAGCAAGTCCGTCTTTCTTTCCTAACTAAAACTGGCATAGAAGCTTACATACACAATGTACAGACTGGCCTAGACAATAAGCATTACAGATAATTTGGACTGGAGGTAACTGTATCTGAAAAGATGATCATAGAAATGGCTAGGTGTAGGTAAAGCCCCTTAGCGTGGGTAGGATACATATTTTCCCTTTGTGCAGAAAGCTGAATGACAGTCTGGGTTTCTGAATGTTTTGTAAATATTTTAGACCTCTTGTAGTATGCGAAACTGTTTTGTAGAAAGTCTCTCCACAACAGACACACTCAGCAGATCACCAACACTGGATGCTGGACCCAGAGCCAGGAATCACATGCTTTTCCTGCCTGTGCCCTACTCCAGTTTCTGGTCAGGCTTTTTTTTTTTTTTTNNNNTTTTTTTTTTTTATTTCCCTTTTAAATGTCCCCAAACATTTATATTCTCTGTTTTAGTTAATTGATAGTTTAGGACATACCTGCCTCACAAAATAATCCAGAAAATGTGGTTATTTTAAAGTGGTTTCTTGGTATGCAGAACTCATGGTTCCATGACAAAAAAAACCTGCAAGTACTTACTGAACATGCAAGGAAATGTATGAAGTGCGAGACTGACTGCAGAGGTGCTCATGGCTCCTGTCCTGCTGATTCAGCATGAATCCACTTTCTGCATTGCCTCCTTTGGTGCAGGACAGGATGGCAGACTCCAGAGGACTCAGGTATTTAAAAGCAGACCATGGTGACTGCTGGAGGTATCCTACCTGACCAAGCCAGGCCAGGGGAGAAAGCGTTGGCTGTTTGAGATGACCTGCACAGGTACAGGAATTCCTCTGCTCACTCCTCTTCACGGCAGCAGTTCAGTCAGGGCTTTGGGCAGCTCCTCTGTCATGAGCTCCCCAGATTGCCCAGCATGCCTTCAGCATTACAGAATCACAGAATTTTCACAGTGGGAAGGGAGTTCTGAGTTTGAGTCCAACCATACACACACCCCAAAAACCCCCAAAACAAAACACGAAAGACCAAAACCCACAAAACAAAACACCCAACCCAACAATCTCAGCCCCCTGAAGTGCCCCATCTACACATTTCTTAAATACCTCCAGGGATGGTGACTCAGCCCCCTCACTGGGCAGGTCGTTCCAGTGCCTGATCACCCTCTCAGTGAAGTCATTCTTCCTAATATCTAATCTAAACCTCCCCTGCCGCAACTTCAGACCATTTCCTCTGGCCCTGTCATTATTCCCTTGGGAGAAGAGGCCAACACCCACCTCTCTGCAACCTCCTTTCAGGTAGTTGTAGAGGGCAATGAGATCTCCCCTCAGCCTCCTCCAAACTAAACCTGCCCAGTTCCCTCAGCCTTTCCTCCTATGACTTGTTCTTCAGACCCCTCACCAGCTTGGTGGCTNGTCCAACCATACACACACCCCAAAAACCCCCAAAACAAAACACGAAAGACCAAAACCCACAAAACAAAACACCCAACCCAACAATCTCAGCCCCCTGAAGTGCCCCATCTACACATTTCTTAAATACCTCCAGGGATGGTGACTCAGCCACCTCACTGGGCAGGCTGTTCCAGTGCCTGATCACCCTCTCAGTGAAGTCATTCTTCCTAATATCTAATCTAAACCTCCCCTGCCGCAACTTCAGACCATTTCCTCTGGCCCTGTCATTATTCCCTTGGGAGAAGAGGCCAACACCCACCTCTCTGCAACCTCCTTTCAGGTAGTTGTAGAGGGCAATGAGATCTCCCCTCAGCCTCCTCCAAACTAAACCTGCCCAGTTCCCTCAGCCTTTCCTCCTATGACTTGTTCTTCAGACCCCTCACCAGCTTGGTGGCTCTCCTCTGGACCCGCTCCAGCACTTCAGTGTCCTTGTAGTCACTATCAGAACTGGATCACTGAAAGTGCCTCTTATGGAAACCAGTCAATGGGATCCTCAGCAGGGCTCCTCTGTGTTGTAAAAGCAAGTAAAATAACACTGGTTTTATTCCACCAAGGGGATCGGCTCTGCACATTGCCAGGCTGGTGGCTAGAACACTTGTGGCTGTGGGATTGCTCTCTCCCCACCAAATTACACTGCTCCTGGCAGTGTCCTGACTGGTGAGTCTTCTCCAGCAGGACTTGTCCTTTCTCTTTATCAGGTGTGGGTCAGAAATGTAATAGGCATAGGCAGAATGGAAAACTTTTTGGGTTTTGTTGTTCTGGTTGTTTTTAATGGTGTGTAATGAAGTGTGATGGCAAAATGCAGAAGTGCAGCATTTTACACAGCACAATATTGATGGACCTGGGGAAGAAACATTGTCTTATTTGGGCTTTCCCTGGTGACAGTTTAAAAACATTTGAGGCTGCTGCTGGCCTCCCCTGAAGGGACAGCCCTCTTGGTAATCAGCTTGATTGCTGCCAACTGTGCTGCCTTGGGCCCTGCAGCAGAAAAGCCAGTTGCCTTTTCAAAAATCTTGTTGCTGCGTACCACAGTGTGAGGTGAGTAGCTGCTCCCATTCTTTTGGGTAGAAAATGGTTAAAAGCTCCTCAGAAATTGGGATGGGTTGGGATGGGATGGGATGGGTGGATGGGACAGCCAGACAGTCTGCCCTAGGGGGAGGCAGGAGGATGGCATGATGGCGGGAGGCCTGCCATTAAAGGGGGAGACAGACTTGATGCTCTTCATCCCCCTGAGGGCGAGGGGTGTGTTGCATGGCCAAAAGCAGAAAGCTCACAGCAGGGTAGGGTTGTGGAGAAGGGGTTGGGGTCACCATGGAGCCTGGAGAGCTGCTGGGAGAGGGTGTGGGGGGTAGCTTTGGATTAGCATGCTGGGCTGGTGAGCATGTTGTATCATATCATGCAGGTCCTGGGGCTGAGGCCCCCTGTGTGAAACTGTACCAAACTGACTCCCTCCGTGGTCTCATTGCCTCATGATCAGTGATGGTATGGGATGCTATGGCTATAACATGCTCGTTTTTTGCTTTTTTGCATTTCCTTGTTTCCTTGTGATGGCCTGTATGGCACAGTGCAATAAGGCAGGGGCGATGTTGAGGGGAGAAGAAACCTTAAAGTCTCTAGTGGAACAATATTCTGTTCTTTCTATCTAGTACACTGACCTTTATTAACTTGGATCATTTTTTTTCATCCCACATTATTTTGAAGATAAGCTGGCATAACTGGACTCTAGTTCAGTAAATCTCAAAGTTATCTCAATTAGACTTACAGAACAAAATAATATATAAAGCAGCATTTTATGTGCTAACATGAGTATGGAAAGCTTGGGAAGGAAAATATGGATTCTGATACTTGATCTGCTTGAAATCCTGCGAGTACAGCTATGGTGTGTTTCAAATAACTGCCTTACTGAGGGGAAATGTCTCACATTATTCAAACCCATGCTACCTGATTTGAATTTATGACTGTCTAAATATGCTCTGTGGCTGAATTACAAGGCATGTGTGTATATTAAACCTGGTGACTGTGGGAAGTAAGTAACAGTGATATACAGCTTAAAGAATGATCAAAACCAAGAGCTGATGTGACCAGTGGACTCTAATAGATGTAAGTAGTTTGAGTGCTTGTCATCTGTCCACATGATCCTAATGTTGGCAGCCTGTTGAAAGTGATGCGTGGGAAACTAGTGCAAAGTGCTGATTTATTTTATGCTAATGGGGAAGAGTCCATATTGTTCAAATTAAATCCTAAAGCAGAAACAAATCATCCAGCCAAGCCCATCCTATGGAGTTTCATTGAAACAGTTAGTGGTCTCTTTCGTGACCTCAAAGTTGTAAAAATTAAACAATGTTAGGGGGCTGCTGTTTTCAAGTGCTTCTGGCTGCTGAAAGCAGCTGAGATTCTCCTACAGATGGCTATTTAAGTTAAAAGCCAAATAGAGAGATCACAGCAATTAGTGTGCATTGGCTTCTAACTGCATCAGAGTGAATAATGTGGGAGAAGTGAGCCAGGACTCTGCCTCAATCTGTGCTTTTTCCCACCAGAGGCTGAGTACCAGCAGTTCTTCTCAATTAAAAAAAAAAAAAA